>OX336390.1:198806799-199346799 GCA_946902985.2 Meconema thalassinum
CCTTTGCATGGTCGAGAGGGTTCGATTCCCAACTCGGTTATGTTTTTTTATTTTCCTTTTCTTCCTTCCTACGATTGGTATTACATTGTAGAAACATATTTCACTTTTATCATTCCCGTAAAGTAACGAATTCTCTGTTGCCATCCTTTGCATGGTCGAGAGGGTTCGATTCCCACCTCGGATACGTTCTTTTATTTTCATTTTCTTCCTTCCTACGATTGGTATTACATTGTAGAGACATATTTCGCTTTTTTTATTCCCGTAAAGTAACGAATTCTCTGTTGCCATCCTTTGCATGGTCGAGAGGGTTCGATTCCCACCTCGGATACGTTCTTTTATTTTCATTTTCTTCCTTCCTACGATTGGTATTACATTGTAGAGACATATTTCACTTTTTTCATTCCCGTAAAGTAACGAATTCTCTGTTGCCATCCTTTGCATGGTCGAGAGGGTTCGATTCCCACCTCGGATATGTTTTTTTTTGTTTTCTTCCTTCCTACGATTGGTATTACATTGTAGAAATATATTTCACTTTTATCATTCCCGTAAAGTAACGAATTCTCTGTTGCCATATATATTTAAAACACTAAGGTTTTTTTGTACACACGTATTTTGAAAACGACTTAACCGATTGGCTTCGTATGGCATTCTAACGAAAGCTCTTGGCATGCAGATTTGCAGTGTGTCTTTAAAAGGAAAATATATGTTACGGTATATTTTTATATGTTTAAAGAAAAATGTAATATATGTGGCTATTGCGCGTTGCCACAATGGCGTTTCTTCATGAGAGAAATGGCGGATAAACGATCCACCGTATCGTAGTGTGATCTTTGTTTATGAGAATTGAAAAGGGAAATATCGCTTATGTTGTATCCCGATATATACTGGAATAGAATCATGAAATAAGGGAAATATTGATGAACTATAACTGGCAGTTGAGTGCGTTTGTTGTTTACGTCACTTAATATTGCACTCTAATTTCGTTGTCTGGGTGGCTCAGCGGCTAACATTGTGGACAACGAAATTGATTATGCATCGTCGGAGGAGTTTGATTCCCACCTCAGACATGTAATTTTATTTCCCAATTATTCTATCTTGCAATTGGTATTACATTGTCTAAACATATGTTACGTTTATTATTCCCGTAAGGTAAGGAATTCTCCATGATTTACGTTGCCAGATACTTTTAAATTATTAAATAAAAAACGGCACAATCGCTAACATAATTCATTTGATGGACTCAGACATCGTGGTCACTCAGCGCCGTCTACTTTGGTGTGTGATTGTAAACCTTTCTCTGATAACCTGTGTTAATGTGATGGCTGTATTGATGTGTGCATTTGTAATTAGTATGGGGAATGGAGAGTTAACGACTGAGGCTTTAAGTTAGGAACTATCCCGGTATTTGCCTGGAGTGGAAGTAGGAAACCACGGAAAACCACATCCAAGATTGTTGAGATGGGAATCAAATTTTGCTCTTCTTAGGTTTGCCTCAAGAGTGCGCCACGTTCCAGCCCTCAGACCAGAATTAAATTTCTTGGCAGAGCAGGGATCGAACCTGGAATCTGGGGCGATAGCTCAGAATGTAGCCTTAAGACTGGGCTTCCCTGTGTTAATACGATCTTTGAAAAACACTGAACATATAATTCTAAAACTCCCTCCATTACGGTGGCTGGCGAAGTGAGTCCATGCTCATTCCAGTAGTGGCGAAGTGATTCTATGCTCCCTTGCACAATTTACTGTCATGGAAATGCAAAGTATTGTACCTTCAACAGGTGATGGAAATTGATTATTTAGAGCAGTTTCATTCTGTTTATTTCAAAATGAAGTTCGTCATCCTGAGTTGCGTTTGCAAGCAAATTGCAAAAATTGCAAGGATTTTATTATTGGCGATCAGTCTCATCGCATTCTCATCAGCAACCAACTTGAGAATGGAAGTCTCTGAACTTAGCTGTAAAAGTGAATATTATTGTTTATTGATTATTATTTTAGAGTACATAACAATGAGTCTAACCACGCAGTTGATTTTGGCAATGGAAGTAAGTTATTATTTGCTATTTAATATTTGGCTGCTGCGTTGATGCAGGCCACTATAGTATTATTTAATATGACGTTAATTTGGGGAGAGATGCTGCTATAAATAAACCCATTTTACGAAATAGAACATTAGCCGCAAACAAGTGGGATATCGGAGAAAAATACGAAGCCACTTTTAAACTCCAATATGAATACGGCATTTCAGATACAATTCCAGATACTATACCGTTACAGTGTAGGGTCCTTGACGAACAAATGTAAACATTTTTCTGCACTGTATTTCTCTTGAGAGAAATCTACACTTGGTTACTTTGACCTTTGCTGTTGTAATGGTAAAATTAATCTGACTAAATATAAAATATTTGACATCCTGCAACAATTATTTTTCACTGGAGATGATATCTCAAGGAATTTCAGAGAGACTAATCGGCAGTACAAATCTATGTCCTTCGTTTCATTTGGTGCCAATGTTACTGTGCCACACCCATACGGTCCACATTGTTTTAAGATGTATGGAGGTGCACATCATCGCATTTCTTCGTTATATTCCAAAATTATATGTGACGGTTTGCGGCCAGTTTTATTAGACTCCTCAGAGTTCTTGAATTCCTTGGAACTAAATGACTTGCCTCCACATATTCCAAACGCTTGAACCGTTATGCTGCTTAGAAATCTGAACGTTTCCCAAGGGCTCCTAAATGCAACTATATTGCTTGGATTTGGAAATAATAAGTGCAGTTAAAATTAGGCAGAGAGGTCTAATCCTTCTACTTGATTTAACAGCATCCGATAAAACACTATCATTTTGTTTTAAGAGGCAATATTTCCAATTTATTTGGCATACTCTGTCACAATCAATGAAGCTCAAGGGAAAACTCTGGAACGTATAGGTCTCAATTTGCCTCATCAATTTTTCAGCCATGGCCAGCAGTATTTTGCAATGTTGAGAGTGCAATCTTTTGACGCCCTTATAGTTTCAATAGAGCCAAAAAATAATCGTACAAAGAATATACAGTAGGCCTACATAAGAAAATTCTTCAGTAAATATTTTTCTATTGACCGTCATTTTTGACGGGTTTCAACTAGTTTCATTTTAAAATCATTGATATCAGTGAACTTGTCTCTGTAGACAGCAAACCAATTCCTAGTTTCCCCCACAAACACTTGTTCTAAAATTTCAACTACCTGGCACCACTCAATACTACCATTTTCCAACCTCTCCCCGAATTTATTTTCTATAGTGTTCATGAACTCCATTGGGCACCCCTGTCGATTGCTGAACTTACCCAGTTCTACCTCCCTGTGTGTGCTATTCACAAAAACTGGCCTATTCTGACTATTTTCTTGCCTGATCCTAGCTTTTAATTTTAACTCTAATTCTGCGATTTTCTCCTCAGCCTTCCTCTCAATACTGTTCACTGTTAATTTAATGTTTCCTTCTGATTCTTCTACTTTATCATATAGCTTTGCTTGTTTCTCCTCAATCTTGCTAATGCTCTCTCTATTACTCTCTCTTAAATCATTTACTTCTGCAACTATTTGTGAGTGGACTTTCTCAATTCTACCCCCCAGCTGTTCCTTAACCTCTTTAGTAGCTACCTGAATTTTGTCAATTTCTCCCCCCAATTGCTTTTTGACCTGCTGTGTTTCCAGTTGCACTAGTTCTTTTAAATTTTCAGCCTGTGTGCTGATTCTAATTTCCAACTCCTCCTGTACTTTTCCTAATTTCTTGTCTACATCTGCAATGATCTCTTTAACCTTCTCTTCCATTACTCCTCTGATTTCTCCTCTAATCTGCTCCATTTTCACACTAATTTCCTTACTGTTTTGTTCTAATCTGGCGTTTAAACTATCGCTCAATTCCCTATTACTCTCTTTATTTTCCCTACTGTTTTGTTCTAGTTTAGCGTTATTCTGTTCTAACTTTGCATTTAAAGCTTCTGTACTTTCTTTATTTTCCCTACTGTTTTGTTCTAATTTAGCGTTATTCTGTTCTAACTTTGCATTTAAAGCTTCTGTACTTTCTTTATTTTCCCTACTGTTTTGTTCTAATTTTGCATTTAAGGCATCACTACTAACTTTGTTCTGATACATGAACTGGAGAAGTAAAGTTTTTAATTCTGGTTGGCCGCCTACACTCCCTGTTTCAGTATCGGGATTTACCTCCGCTACCCCGGTACTACCATCACTCGACATACTGCTCGTATCATCACTCTCCCGTTGATGACCACTACGTAACCTCATCTGTCTTTCTTTCTCATCCCCCATAATGATATACACTGATACAAATAACCCCCAAAATACAGGCACAGAAATATATACCCTTCTCCTTCCACAAATGTTATTAGGTTTTCAGCCCCAAGTTGTCGGCGACAAATGTAATGGTTTCCTTTGCCCTCACGTTGAGTGAGAAATGTAACTGGCTACCTTTGCCTAAGCTATGTTGTTTTAATGGGCGCCAAGACCTCAATGCAATGTTGAAATCTAAATTTGTATTTAACAACGTCTAGCTCTGGCAGAACACATTCAAGACTCTATTCACTCAGATCGTGGTATGATATGATCATTAACCCAACAAACAATTGTATCAGGAGAAGGAATTTGGTCTATATCTAATGCTACCTACTGAAAGCAAAGATTGCATTGTAAAAGAAATGAATTTATTATATAAAACAAGAATAGCAAAATTAATAATAATAATAATAAAATTTAAATTGAGCGTTGCGATTTTAATATTACCGATAGAAAATTACGTGAAAACGGAGTTTGATAAATTGATTTTACTCCTATTTCCAAGCTATGAAGTTACTGAAATATGAAATGTAAAACAACGAGAAATGAGAGATTGCGTATTTCTGCGTCATTTGCGCTTACCACTGGAAATTGCCAAAGCATTTCCCTCGTACTTGATGATGCTGTGTGCTTCCCCCAGTCTCCTGGACGTCGTCATCTCCGTCGAAATTTGATGATATTCTGGTAGATTAGATAATTCTATGGTCCGTACATCGGACCCAAACACACGTATAACCACACTGGTTAAGTTTTACCAAAGTTAGTCTTCCACTCCACGGAACATCGGAGCGATTCCCGCGTACAACCGTACTCCTCAAGTGTTTCACAGATTGTCCTCGTTCGACGGCGCGTCGAACGATATATGCACCTGTCGGCTCCCCCACTCTTCACCCGGCTTCTAGCTTACGTGGTCCTCATTGATTGGCTGAACACGCCGTGCTATCTTCCCCTTCTCTGGGTCATTACACTCGGCGGGAGGGTTCCGTTTCAACAATTCGCCTTACCTTGACGCTGCGACCCAGGATTGCGTCATGCTTTCCGACAAGATTAAGCGTGTACTTGAAATCCCAGTGAGTCACGTCTCTCGTTATACCCTAACTGACAAAACTCCGTAAAATTCCGTAATCAGATAATTTTCTATGATATCATCGTTCGTAATAATTTGCATGATAGCGTTTTCTAAGACATAGAAAACCTATCTGAATGCTAATAATTTTTATAAAATGCTCCGAAAATATCTAAATAATAATTATAATAAATTAATAATAATAATAAATTAACATGAAAAATTCTCTTGGCTGAACAATTTGCCGCGTAAATAAATATAGAATGGCTTCCTACTGACTTATGCCAGTTGCATAAAAACCCCTCGAAAAACACGTTACAGTGTTGTATTTACGAAATAACATGAGAATTATCAGGGTGTAGACCGGTAACGAAAGTAACGAAAAGTAGCTAATTTTTGTCTGGATATTCGGAGGTAACGAAAATTCGCTGAGGTCGGTTTAAATAATTTAAACTCGCGCCGCTAGGCTCACAGATTGCGAATGAGCAAGTTTCACGCAAGCGGCCCAGATTGTGTAAGCTGTATATTTCCCCATGCCCGCCCTCAAGGAAATGCGTACTGAGGTTACCCTGAGTGGTATACATCGGTTCAATGTATATTTTCTGCATCAAGAATTTTTAGATTTGGGTGAAAAACTTTTCTGTATTATTAGGGAACCTGACTTGCGCAACACATTTATTCGCGAAAACTTTTGAAACTCAACGGGAACCTCTCATTTCTGTTATTGACTTATACATTTGGAGACTATCTCAAATATAAGTCCAGAAATTGCGCAAAATAATTTAATGTCGCAATCTTGCGAAATGGTACCATTTTGAAGAAAAAAAAAACGAAGTTTCTTCGAAATACATTTATTTTAAAAATCTATCCGTCTCGTAAATATGCGACATCCAGTATGGTTAATTCGAAATTCCGTTAATGTCGATTTTTCCTTCGAACTTTGGCTCCATAGAATATATAATCTAACCGGTTATCTCGAAAACATGTATAATCGGTGATTTGAAGTCGAATGAAAATGTGCCCTTTTGTATTAGGTGCAATCCTCGCAGAATAATTCGTAAAATTCTATACCTACTTCGAACGTTCATCCTTGAAAATCGCATCCTGAAGACGGCCGGCTGACCGCACGACTTGTTTGCGGGAATCTCTTCAAAGAGACAAAGATCGATGCCAGTTGCAGAAAATCATAAAATCCATGCCCGATCGCGAACTTGTGATTATGAGGACTGCGGGAATTGTGTCAAAGGTGATTGGGCACCCATCACGAAACATTCCGAAATCTACTTGCCACTTTTCTCATGACCGTATACTTAAAAGCATACGGGGAGCGAGAAGTGCATCAACCCACTTAGAAATGGCTACGTAGCATACTCATTTCTCCTAGTCATCCACCGTCAACTCCCAACCTCAGCATAGGGACAGCGGGAATCACTGCGCTGACCATACAACATGTCCATAACTGCTCGTGAGTTTTAACCCTGCCCAACCTCGAGCTTGCCTGCGCCATTCTGCCAGGATGGATAGACAGGCAGACAATCGTTGAACGGCCGGGTGTGGCACCGATTGCATATTATAGTGTTCTCAGTGTCCAACCGCGAGGACAACGCGAATCACGTAAAAGGGTCGAGAGCGGCAGTGATTGCGATACATCACAATATTTCTCCGCATTCGATGACGAGGACAACTGGAGTCTTGTCAAACTGACAGCAAGTGGTGCCGATTGCGTAATAATGCTATATTTTCCCGTGCCCAATCTCGAGGACAATGGAAATCTCTTCAAAAGACTAAAAGTGACACCGATTATGTAAATCGCGATTTTCGTCCTTGTTCTATCTTGAAAACTACGGGAATCTCATCAAACAGCTGAGAATGCCGATCGTGTACCATCTCAATATTTCTCCGTACTTGGCTGCGAAGATGGAATGTGAACAATTTTTTAGTCAGATTAAGAAGAATAGGAACTCTGGAAACCATTTTCATTTTGAAGACCAGAAGTTCTGAAGTATGTTATACAAATATTATATTGCCTTTCTGAAGAAAGCAAAACAAGCCACAACTTAAGCTCTTAAATCAGACTCTTATAATGTCAACAGTTAGTGTAGTGTTTTATATTAATGCTATTGAACTCGTAATTTTCTGAAGTGGAGAAAATGCATGAATTTGGACATGTCAAATGAATCTCCGGAGTCTCTTTCTATTTTGAAGACCAGACGTTCTGGTTCCTGTAATGCCAGCACCTTTTCTCCATTTTTTTGCAGGAAGCTAAAAAAAAGCCACAGCTATGAATTTTAAAGTGCAAGTAATTTCCAGTAAGTGATAAGTGTATTACCTAGGTATATTATTTCAAGGAAGTCCAAAATTCACTACACCTGCTTCTTGAGGGTCATGCGTATGATGTAAGTAGATAAGATTTCATTGAAATATCCTGTTTAAAGCATGAATTGCTGTATTTTCTAACCCAGGAGGATTATTGTTTCAGGCTGGGGTATGTCAAAATGTTGGCACATGCCAGTGTTACTGAAGCTCTTTTTAAAAGTTGGCAGGTTACTCATATTGTAACAATTCTGCAGTCCCTCAAGTTATTCAATTCTAACAAACAAAATTCTTCGTGACGTATGAAAAGAAGCGTGCTATTTTTAGGAACACCTTGTCTTTAAATGTAAAGTTTATGTTATTCTAATGTATTCTTCTTGAAATTTCCTCTCCTTTCTTGTATAGGAAAATCCTTATTTGCTGTGATATCTATAACTATATTAAATTGCTTTTCTTTCCATCTGGGCCATCTTCTATTTCTCTTGTTTCTAATACGGGTCCAGGTGGTGTTTCATAAAGTAGCAAGTTGCCCATGTTGAAAGAAAAAGTTAATCAACTATTATCCGAAAATATGCAATGACTAGCTTTGAGAGGACTGGCTAGCTTTAAGAGGATGAACTTCATCTAAACTTACATACGAGGCCTGTATAATTAATATCCGACCTTTGGTCGTGAGAAATCTATTATTTACCTGATGGGATTAGGACCCTAATCCCCCTCAAAGTAGGCCCTTGCGCGTGCACCCATTAGCCCACCTCTCCTTCCACGTCTGAAAAGGCATCTTTTGGTATGGTGTTCAACTCCGCAGTCACATTCCTCATTATCTCTTCTCTGCTCTCAAAATGGAACCTTTTCAATGGCGACTTCAGTTTCGGAAACGGCCAGAAGTCGCAAGGAGCCATGTCTGGAGAGTAGGGAGGTTGGCGAACGACTGGAATTGCATGTGTTGTCAGGAAAGTCCAGACCAATTGTGATGAATGTGCTGATGATGCAACTGCGAATTTTGCAGCCACTCTGCGCATGTTCAAATCATCATGCAAAATTGCGTGTGCGGAATGCTTGCTGATCCCAACTTCTTCGGCAATCTCTCATAGGGTCAAACTTCGATCTTCCATTATCAGATTTCTCACTCTCGCAACGACCGTTGCATTTGGAGCGGTTTGTGGCCTCCCAGGACGCTGATCACTCTCCAAGGATGTGCGGCCATTTTTGGATCGGTTGAACCACTCTTTAATTTGTGTTAGCCCCATAGCATCGTCTCCAAACACCCGCTGAATTTTATGAATTGTTTCACTTTGAGAATCGCCTAGCTTTTGACAAAATTTGATGCAGTATCTTTGCTCAATTCATTCGGTCATCTGGCGAGAAACTTCAATCCCATGAACACTTGTAACAGTACCTCACTTGGTGGCCATTAGCCAGCGACTGAGATACAAGAACAAGGAGAAAGAAGTCAAGCATGCACAGTAAGGTTTCTCCATCCACTGTTGTGAATGGCCACCGCCTTCGCATCACTACATTTCACAGGAAATTCAAGGTCGGATATTAATTAGACAGGCCTCGTATGTGGCTGAGCTGATTCGTGTCCATATGTTGACAAACTATTATCTTGACCTACTTGTATTTCTGCTAAACAAAATTAATGGAATTACTGTTAAAAAAATAGAAACTTTAAAAATGTCGAGATTAAAGTACATCTCATTAGACGGCTATACCATCTGTTGATATTGCGTGTGGACTGGGCTATGGGCTGGCCAACCAGCTGACAGGGGGGGTGGAGGGGAAATAAAGGGGAATACTTGGACTCTTGAAGGGGAGGAGGAAGGGGAAAGAAGCTGTATCTGGGGATAATGGTTTGTGGGTGGGTTCATATTGAGGGTGGAGGGGAAGGGTTAATATTATGGTTGTTAAATTGTATGATGGTTTTTCGTTTCTTGTTCTGTTACTTTAGTTTGTTATGATGTGTTATTTTAGTCTGTTTTGATGTTGATAAGCATGTTGTCCTCGAAATTAATTTAATTGAGATTGAGGATAGATCTGCTTTCTGTTTCTGATGAAGTCTTTTAACATCCCTATCAATAGTCCTGAAGTCTTGTTTTGTTTCTTACATATGGGTAGCTCTTATTGAATATTTTAGGTGGTTTATTGCATTCATATGTTCAGAATATCTCATGACAACATTCCTGCCAGACTGTCCTATGTAATTGGATTTACAATGTATTCATTGCAGGTAGTAGATTCCTGATTTCCTAAATTTGTCTAAAAAAAATTGAAATTTGTGTGTTTTATTGCTTTGTTGTGAATTAAGAAAAACTTGTGGGTGTTACTGGGTATGTTTTTGAGCACTTTCATTACGGTTTTACTTCGTACAGGCAAAAGCTGAAAAGTTTATTTTCGTCTTTGCAGAGTTGTTGTTGGTTTATTATTGATTTTCCCTATCCATCTGTTAATGAAATTAAGATTGTAACCATTTGATTGAGCTATTTGGTAAATCGTGTTAATCTTTGCTTATGTAATCTGTCTTTTTCATTGGGACTTTTATTGCTCTATTTAATAAACTGTAGTAAGTGGCTCTTTTATGACATTCTGGATCTGTCATTCAACATAAAAATCGGAACAAGAAACTAAATTTAATAGCAATATTTATAATTTCCCCCCTGTGCCCTCCGTTCTTCATACTATACAAAGGTGGGTATCAGCATCCCATTCCCTGTTAGAATCAATGGACAACAACAAATCCCGACCAATATACCTTCCTAGGAAGTACTGTTTTAGAGAATTATTAGAAATGAGAAAGAAATAAAATACCTAACTAACATTTGTGTATTTATTGGGTCTTACTCAAGCCATTTGAATAATTTGAGGTAATAATCCACAGCAAATGCAATATGGAGATGGTGGAACTTCTCCCATTGGAACTGGAAGAAGATATTCAGTATGTCCGGGATCTGTTGAGAGAGTTCCAAGAGAAGACTGGGTCACTCGTTGCCGAAGATCTGCTAAGAATATGGCCTGAACCAACCAAGCATTTCGTGAAGGTTAGCCTCTTACTTTCCTTTTTCTTTTGTTCACTTCAAATCTAGGATAATAAACTTGCGTGTAATTCAGTTCTAATTATTATTATTATTATTATTATTATTACATTTTCTGGACAAAATAAGATTCAATTTTTGTTTTTAAAAAGCAGTTGGATGAATAGGATGCCATTTCATATAAAAACAAAACAGATTTCCAGACTTGGACTTCCATGTTCTGGAGTATTAAGCACGGCAACTCTCGAATTAAGCACGGCAACTCTCGACAACAATTGTAAGGTTTTGTTTTTTGTTCGATTGGAACCTTTTTTTTATTTTATTTTTTACTAAGCAGTGAATGGCTATGGATGCAGGGCAGTTGTCTCTGCAAAACATTCCATTATTTTTAAAGGTGGTCCATCAGTGACAAAATCCCAAAAGAATACAATGTCTGAAATAGATTTATGGTTTCACAGAGGAAGAAGTGCTGATATCAGCAAATATGTTTGGTCTGAATCAAGAGATTTCATGAGTATTTAGTTAGTCACCAAGTTGACCGCAGGATTCTAAATATTGATAAGTCATTCTGTTAGTGAACTCGTGAATATTTTTCTTATGGAACAATAAACTGAAATTCTTTTACCTCGGTGATTCAGTAACACTTTTAGTGTTATATTGTTTTTAAAGTAATGCATTGAAGTTCTGCAGCATTGCCATCTTCATGAATTTGTATTTAATTAATGTCACTAGGCAACTCTTCAGTATCAGGTGTCTTGTATTGTAAAATACAAACTGAAATACTGTAATGTGATTTGTAAATTCATAGACCCCTTTTCTTAATTGCCATTAACCAGCTCCACCTTTTGTGGTCCACACCATGTGAAATCTAAATTAAAATGGAGGCTAAAATATTAGTGAAAAAATTACATCACACAGAATTTTACTTCCACAATGCAGCAGCATTGAACAAAAAAATAATCTGGTTTCTCCCTTCTACCATGTCGGCATATTTTGACTACTCGCATTGTGTGATAACACTCAAAAACAACTTGCAGAAAGTGAAGTAATGTCGGCTTCGGTGGCATAGTTGGTGGCATGCGGAGCTTCTATGCCCAAGATCGTGGGTTCAAACCCGGCCGAAGTCGTCAGATTTTTAAGTGTGTTAAAAATTCCTCGGTATGCCTTCCTCGGAGGGGAAGTAATGCCGGCGGGCCATGTCATAGATTTATGGCATGTAATAGAACCTTCCACTAACTACAATTGTGTGAAGCTAAATTTGTAGGTTAGGTTTGATTAACCTTCTATTAGTTAGAACGTTTGCCGCCAGGTACCGGTTGCGGTGGCATCTACTAGCCAAGTTCACAGCTAGGCATTGTTGACGGTAGCATTTGGTAACAATAGTAGGAACAACTTGAAATTGATCGTCTGCAGTCCTTACCTGAATTGCAGATAACACACACTAATACAGCCATCACAATTAACACCGGTTATCAGACATTCTACACACACCCAAAGTACATGGGGCTACATGAAGGCGTTGTTACAGCCCCTATACTGCGGTACCAACCAACCAGAAAGTGAAGTAGTCAGATAGGGTGTCAAATTGTGCCAGTAAAATGTTGCCACTAATATTTTCACATCTCTTTTAGTCTACAATTATTCTATTGGCATGCATTTTAGGATACTTTGTGTATTTATGGAACACTTTCCTAGCTTTGTTACATATTTTGTGTCATGTTAGGAATTAAAGGATACATTTTCAATTTTCAATACTCTATATAGTAGGCGTACCAGCAGCATCCTGTAAGCGACTTATAAGGGTGGGAAATATTTTCTCTTTGGGTCACATTGCCTGTTCATTGAACACTTTCTGCTCCTTTCCAATTTCGTATTATCGCTTTAACAGCAGCTCCGGTGCCTCCTCTCTCCTGGCATACCGTTGCCACATCTGGAATACAGTATTTGTCAAAACGTAATTTTATTTATCAGGGTCAAATTACAACGAAAGAGTGATTGACTCTATATAAACCAATATAAACTTAGCCTTACTACTTTCACTGTAAAAAAGAAATCAATACAAATGCTTTTGAACCTTCTTTTTATTAGCACGACCAAATCAAACTGAGATAATTTCCCCAAAAATATTGATTGACCATAACCGGTGGATGAAACAATCATTTTTCAAATCGAATGCCATTAATCGATCGTTTTGATGGTACCTATATTTTGGAAATTTTGCTTATTCGGTTGATATTTAGACTGCTGGAAAGCTGAGCATTTGAGGACTTGCATCTCAAAGTGCGGTACAGTAAATTTTGCAGGAATAAAACATGTTTGATTTATTGCTTGTATGTGGGGATATAACTAGAAACCATAGTTATTACATAATCAGTTTAGCAAATTATGGGTATATATTGTCATAAGTCAAGAAATAGTTGGAAAATGGTGAAAATAGTAAATTTTACTAATTTATTGCAGTTGCTATTTTCATGTAACTCTAATGATGCACCTTGTACAAGTCCAAAACTGTCACAAAAGTTTTAAAGACACGGATATTAGTGTTCTTTCCTAGCTAGGTGACAACATGACATATGTCCAATGGAAAAATGTAGAAAACTTTATGAAATGCAAGATGATGAAATGAATATTACCAACAAACAACAGTTGTGGGGCCATGCACTGTATTCTTATATGGTAATACTGTATTGTAAAATGTGTGAAATAATACCATATTATTTAGTCATTCACTTGCTTGAAAATAATTTTGCTGAAGGGTTTGTCTCTGTTTTCAACATGCTAGTAGTTGTTATCATTTGTCTTTGTTTTATCAGGTTTTCCCATACGAGTACCAGCGGGCTTTACGTCAGATGGCAGCAGAGAAGGCTAAGGAGTTGGCTGCTCCTCAGCAAGTTATGAACGGTGATGAAGGTATTAAAGTGGAACCTCAAGTAAGAGATATTGAAGATTCTATTGCAGATGGAGCTATGGAAAAGAGAAAACTTGACAAGATCCTGGATAAATCAAGGTTTGTTTGCTTTTTTTTCATTCCAGCATTATCATATTAATTATTATTAAGGAAGAAAGGAAAAAAGAAAATTCTTGACGAGTGTGTTCAGATTGGGGGTAGGAATTCAGATAGGTACCGGTAATCTATTAAAATATTACAGTAGTCTATCCCTATGGGAATTTGAGAGAAATATGACTCACAATTTTAACCCCTCTTGGCACAAGGGAGGTCAGAAGGCGACATTGTACCAAAAACCAGTCGATACAAAAATCTATGATTATGTCATTGAAATCACTTAGCATTCTCTGACAGAAAGATGTTCGCCTTTGCACACAAAATTTCTTTCGTGGCATGAATCTACGAATCCAAACCTGGTTCACTTTCAGTTCAAACTGCTAATACCTCGGTTAATTGCTTTGAAATGTAGCATCTTGTGCGAGATACTAAAGCCATCATCTTAACTCTGTAACATAATAAAGCAACTTGTCTTCCAGCTAGGGAAACTGATCAGTTTTTGGTCCTGTGACCGCATTATATGTTCGGTTAGTGGTTTCTAGCTCAGCTTTCTGTTTATGCCAGTAGCGAACATTGAATTCAGTCACTGAATTCTGGACCGACAGCTCTATTACAATGTTCTTCTGCGTATTTTGTCACTTTGAGTTCAAACACAACCGTATAGCCTAACTTCCATGTTTCCTCCATAACTTAAAGATTGACCTACATAAGAAAACAATCACACCTAACTGAGAAACAGCAAAGAAACATGCTTGTCGTCAATGCAACAGACAACATGACAAAAGATATACAGTGGAATCTCGTTAGTACGTTTTTCAAGGGACTGAAAAATTTGGACGTCATATGCGGGAAAACGTACTACCGAAAAACGCCATACTGCATTTACAACGTATAAGAAAGAACGCGGCGTATATATGGACGTTCAATCGCCGACCTTAGTAAGTGATTGTATGCACTACTACAGTCATGACATAAACATAGGTTATCAGTAACTTACACGCAATAAATAACATAAAAATTAATTACTGTACCTCTACACTACAGTATAATACAGGGTCTTTATTTTTGCTTAGCAAGGACATTTTCGCTCTCGCTCTCGCGCTCCGCCAGTGACGGCTCAGTTGCCGGCGACCGCGCACGCACGCATATGTAGGCCTACAGCAGAATACGGTGCTTAAAATCAGTAGCCTACCATGTAGTTTTACTGGCCATGATTTACAGTAGATGCTGAAAATGTTCCCCATCCACTTCCAAACACATATAATACAGGGTCTTTCTTTATATTTGAACAGCAAGGACATTCTCGCTCTCGCGCTCCGCAAGTGACGGCTCTGTTGGCGGCGACCGTGCACGCATATGTAGGCCTACGGCTGAATACGGTGCTTAAAATCAGTACCCTACCATGCAGTTTTACTGGCCATGATTTACAGTAGATGCTGAAAATGTTCCCCATCCGCTTCCAAACACATATAATACAGGATCTTTCTTTATATTTGATCAGCAAGGACATTCTCGCACTCGCGCTCCGCCAGTGACGGCTCTGTCGCCGGCGACCGCGCACGCATATGTTTGAAGCACGGGCTTGCTTGAACCACTTCAATAAAGCGCTTTCTAGTTCAGGAAACTGTCCCTCTCGCACACGTTTCCTTTTGCCACTCACCCCTTCTTCAAATGCACGTTCAATTTCCTTCCTTTTGCCGAGAATCATGTTCAGTGTAGACGGAGGAATGTTCCACTTTCGCGCTATATCCACACGCTTCATGTGAGGATTGCAGTCCACGTCTCGAATGTATTTAATCTTCTCGACATTAGTTATCTGCCGTACTTTCTTCTTATCCATTATGAAACACGCAATAAAATAGGTCATAACTGGACGTGAACACTAAGAACTAGAAGACAATAGTGCGGAACACGGAGACAATGTGCCTACGTGAGAAATAAACAAAGGGAAGAGGGTGAAGGGCAGCGGGAGAGAGACACGTCACCTGTGTTGCGTCATAGCTATAGCCACTTCTACGCCGTCAAACACAATAAAATCATCTACACTGTCAATAACTATCGCGTCGTGTTTTCCAGAAGACGAATTTTAAAATGAAATAAGAATAAAATACGGTTCACTAACAAATAGTTCAATGGAGATTTGATCGTTGTAAGCGGGAATAGAGAATGTATTAAGGGGATATATCAAAATGAATTTAGTAGGATAGGGACTTGAGAAAGGAGAGAAAGGGCAGCGGGAGAGACACACGTCGCCTGTGTTGCGTCATTGCTATAGCCACTTCTACGCCGTCAAACACAATGAAATCGTCTACACTGTCAATAACTATCAGAGAATATGAGGCAATATCGCGTCGTGTTTTTCAGAAGCCGAATTTTATAATGAAATAAGAATAAAATCCGGTTCGCGTACAAATAGTACAACGGAAATTTGATCGTCGTAAGCGGGAATAGAGAACGTATTAAGGGGATATATCAACATGTATTTTGTAGAATTGGGACTGGGACTTGAGAAAATCATCGCGCTAAGCGGGAAAACGTCGTAACCGAGAACGTGCTAACGAGATTCCACTGTATATAATAAAAGAACACTAAATTAAGACACTATCAAACAGTGGTCAGACCTGAAACTCTGTATGTGGCAGAAACACTTAAATTAACAAGATTTGGTGATTTAGACAAATTAGAGAAAACTGGAAGACGAATTCTGAGGAAAATTCTGGGAGCTAAACGAAATAACTCAGAATATAGGTTACGACCAAATAGAGAGTTATATTTGAAATTTGAAAAATTAACTGATGTAATGAAAAAGAGATGATTATAGTTTTTAGGGCACATTTATAGAATGGAAAATACTAGACTAATTAAACAGATCTTCAACTTACTGAATAGTTACAAATCCAAACCCACATGGTTCATTGAAATTGACGAAGATTTGTCAAACGCCAGAGAAGCTATTCAAAAGGCAGAATTTCAAGAGACAGAAGCGAACAACTCGCAGAAAGTGGACTAGAGGAGAAAGATCGACACTCTAGAAGGATGAAGGAAATTTGGAAACAGAGGAAATTGAATACAATGGACAATAGCCAAAGTCGATTCTTCGTACCCTCCAAGTGGGTTATTAGAAGAAGAAGGGGGAAGTGGGGGAGGAGGTGGCGGTGGCGGTGGCTAAAAACTCGTTGTTATTGTGCAATGTGTGGCTCTTATTACAGCAAGAGGATTTTTAACGATAACTGTTCAAAACTAAACCTGTTTAACACAATTGAGAAATTGTTCATGGAAGACTGTTTTAATGCTAAATACACACTCTTATCTGGTTATGGAATGCTCCGGTTCAATGTACTGTCTTCCTCAACAATATTTTACATCGAATCTATCCTTCCTTTCCCAATTTAACAAATTACTATGTACCGGCCGCGGTGGCCGAGAGCGCTAACATGCTACCTCGTGCCTCGCTGGAATCAGGAGAGCGTGGGTTCGAATCCCACCTTGGCCGTCCTGAAAATGGTTTTTGTGGTTTCCCTTTTTCACCACCAGGCAAACGCCGGGACAGTTCCTTTCAACAGGTCCACGATCGATTTCCTTCCAAAATCCCTTCCCTGATCTGTCCTGAAAATACACTTGCCGGCAAAAAAAAAACGCAACACTTGATTTTTCGAATTAAAACTTACATATTACGCAAGCCGTTCTCTTCAGACGAGAAGAGGAGTGTGGAGGAGGGTTGGAGAAAGATTTTCTCCTATAACTTTTTCCTCTAGGACTGCAATAGATGGGGGTTCTGCCAAGGCCTGGGCTGGGGTCAGTATGGATGCCAGGACTGAACTTACCTAATTGAGAATGGGACTCACAGCTGACCGGTACATCATGGAAGTCCTTGAAAACCATGTTGTACCATTAGCTCTATTTGTCGGGGATGAATTTCGCCTGATACATGACAAAACACGAGCACACACTTCCCGATGTGTCCACAGTACCTGCATGTGGTTGGAATCTACGCACTGGACTGGCCGGCTAGGAGCCCTGACCTCAATCCAATTGAACATGTTTGGGATATGTTGGCCAGAAATGTTCGGCAATGTGCTCCTGAGACTCTCCAGCAACTTTGGGTGATGCTGCATGAGGAGTGGGGACGCATCCCCCAGGGAAGCATTTCACAAATCATCGCAAATATGGCAGAGAGGTTACACGAGCTAATTCGTGCTAGGGGTGGAAATACCCATTTTTAAGTGTTCAGTTCTTGTGTCAGTACCCAAAGGAATTGATTAATTCTGTAATGATACATTTTGGAACTCAGATGAACTTTTTTTAACGATTACCGGTATGTAATTTACTCAAAATTTAAGACATTTTCACTTTTTTTTTTCTTATTCTAGAACGTTAAACAGATTTTTTATTTGAAGCATTTTTTATATGTGAAGTGGTTTTCAAATGTTTAAAAATCAATTAATTATGCATAATTTTTACATAAGAATAATTTCAGTGCAATAAATTATGAGAATAATTAAAAAATACAAGTTATTTTGCCGGTGAGTGTAAAATAAATGGCCATTGGCTGCATTAATAAAATTGAGGCAGGGAAATCCAAAACCCACTAACTCCAATAAACCAAATTTTACAGGAGAGAGAAAAAACTGATTATCTTGCTCACTGATCTTAAATCTAATGGGTCTATGTGCTCATGTTAAGTAACAGTATATTCTTTATCAATTAAATACTTCATAACCTAATTGTTTATATTATTTAATGCTACAATTTGAATTAAATAGTGGTGGAGTTAGGGGTTTTTTGACTTCCAGAGTATGTGAAATATGAAATAGATAATAAATATGACAGAAATGGTACTATTGTATCACAACTACCGTATGAAACGATTGAATATGAAATTTTATTATGGAAATTAGCATTGTACAATATTAAATTTAAATTTCAAATTTACAGCGTGAGTCTAAAATCCACTCCAATCTACATCATTCCAAAATGCAGAAATAAAACCACAAATGAACTTAATACTTTCATCACTCTGATTCGTGGCACAGATATTCTGTTTCACTTTCACTCTCTTGTTCAGTCTGTGAATCAGGGTTAATACTGACAGCAAATAGAATTTTGTAATACATCCTAATTTCCTCAGAAATGAACTTCATTAAATGTTGCAAGTCCTTCTGCTTTTCTATTTTCAGTGGCAAGTGTGAGTTGTACTTTGGTCGAGTGGGAAAAGATGCAGTTGTATTGGGTCCCTGGATGTTAATTAGACTCTTTATTGTACCTTTCATAGTTTTACTCACATGGATTTTATTTTTGTGGGATGTCGAATATCGTATCGCTTTACTTTTTGATATGAGGAATTCCTCGGTTGGACTATGCTTAGTTTCTTTAGTACTTGGGTTTCTCTTGAATATTTTTGGGAAATGTTGAGGATGGTCATATATCATACTTAGTTTGACCGGTACAACATATCCAACTGAACTTCTTTCAATGTCAAACCACTGGCTTGGTGTTTCCTCAGTTTCTTGTTTCCTTTGTGACTCAATATGACCAAAATCACGGTCATTTGGTAAGAAACTGTGACCTTTCGTGGGATTATGTTGCTCTATAAAATGCGAGTGCCCCTCCTGTATCAAGGTGTAAAAGAACTGGGCCATCAATCTCTGCTCAGTTGGTTAAGCGATGGTGTTGCCATCTACCGGTAAATAAAGCATGGAAAGCAAGAACACACTAATAACATGGAATAAAAGTGTTTTGATTTCCATGGATTTTAAAACAACTTCCTGTATGCAGACGAATGACGGAATTAGGGTATTCTTGCCTTCCATCCATGTGGAACAACCTAAGAAGCCCCATCCAGTCCATAACTCAATTTCGCCAAAAATTGGAGTTAGTGGGTTTTTGATCTCCCTGCTTCAATTATAAATCACTATGTAGTACAGTATACCTGTGTTACTTTTGTAAGGAGAACTTATATTAGGAAAATTAATTGGGATATTGCTCTTGTATTTTCAGAGGTTTCATCAAGTATAAGCGTGAGACTGGTATGTACCGACCAGCTGAAAAACGGCTCAAGGACTGGGATGAGATCTACAATTTTGGTCATGTACGTAAGGGTTTACGCATTCAGGCCGCACGGTGTATGGAATGTGGTGTTCCATTCTGTCAAAGTTCACATGGCTGCCCTCTTGGCAATATTATACCAAAGTGGAATGATCTTGTGTTCAATCAAAATTGGAAAGAAGCCCTCAACCAATTGCTGCAGACAAACAACTTTCCTGGTAAGATTACAGTCGTTCCCCTTTCCTCATTTTATGCTTGTATTTTTTGTTTTAACAGGATCAAGAGTCCATTAACAGATTTTGCAAAGGAGTAAAATAAGAACTATGACTGTGTCCAGTGTTGCCATGTCTACTTATTTTGAAGGAGATCTCTATTAGACAAAGATTTTTTTTAAAATTAGCAAATCTGCAAATGAAATTGGTCAATCTGTTTCAACATCCCAAAAACCATTGAAACAGTATATATGGCGTTAACATTAAGGCATAACTTGCCCAACAAAAATCTTTACATAACCATAGTTATTATTATTATTTTTGTTATTATTAATCTTGATTGGTCTCATTGCCCACTTGAGTTGTTCCACAATCACTTCTTCTTTGAAGGTTGTTCTGCTAGGTACTTTCGCTCTTTCCAGTACTTTTTCATTCTTTCAGATCGGGATTTTCTCAACTCATCTGAAATCTCCATAGGCTTTCTATGTGTCACATAAACATATTTAATAGAATGGAAATAGAAATATAACCTACAACATCCAAACAGCAGAATAAAATCTTCTTTATACTGTATGTAAAGTGATAGTCTGTCTGTTCCTTATAGAAATCTACACATTGTCATTGGTTTGAACCATATTTTGCATACTTGCCTTTTGGAAACCTGCAGGTGACACAATTTGGAAGTCCTATCGCGCATCATGGTGCGCCTCGCTCGGAAGTGATGGGCTCCATCTCAGCAACGCTGTAGAGCTTTCCCCGGAGCGGCTAACTGGTGAACCATGTCTTATTTCCCCCGTACAAATACAAACCGATATAAAATAAGTGAATTAATTTACGTATTTCACAGTCATACAGCATAACGTTTTGATGTATAAGGATTACTATGCGACCAAGAACTACATTTTCCAACCCTCCCCCCGAGCCGAGAAAAAGTTACGTTACAAAAATAACAACTTTGTTTCTTGGACACACAAAATTTTGAAATTAATGAACCAGTTAAACAACATTCCAATGTATTTTGTGTTAAAATTTGGATTCGATCTGATGACAGGTTTTTGAGATAATAATTCTTAAATGTGACGCATGGTTGAAACGCGCTTAAAAACGGGCACTTTTTGTGTTCCAACTGCGATAAAAAATATTAAAATATAAATTAAAAATTCCAAACCTATGTGAACTAACGTAAAATAGAACGACGAAAATGATGATGTTATTGGATTTTATGTAGGTCTATTGGTTACTTCACAAACAACCTTCAAACTAAAGTGCACATAATATTTTGGTCGGCAGTAGTCACCATTTTAAGGACGAGTTTCTAGTATTTGCTTCCATTTTGTAAAATGGTCTGTGTTCCTTGTTGATGTTTTTGTTTAGAGTTTGGTTTGTTATTACTTACCCTATACTTACGGATGTTTGTATCTGTCTTCAGAATTCACAGGGCGAGTCTGCCCTGCTCCTTGTGAAGGTGCATGCGTGCTTGGGATCAATGAACCCCCGGTGACGATAAAGAATATTGAATGTGCCATCATAGACCATGCTTTTGAACAAGGCTGGATTAAACCTGATCCACCTCTGTTCAGAACAAACAAGAAGGTGGCAGTGGTCGGGGCTGGGCCGTCAGGTATGGCATGTGCCCATCAGCTAAATAAGGTGAGTAGCATACTTGGTTCTTTCGTGATTTTTACTCACACTTTATATTCCAGCCAATTCTTCTGTACCCAATATCCGCGAACTACAAGTAACAAAATATGGTCTCGTAACAGGTTGTTGTTAATAATAATAATAATAATAATAATAATAATAATAATAATAATAATAATAATATCGTTTGGCCTCGGGTGCCGGGTGAAAGTTTTGTTATTTGACACCCAGAGGGTAGCTTGCATGTCGAATTTCGTTGTTCCTTGAAGCACTATGAAAGTCAAGGAGGTTAGATATCTGAGCTCCTTGAACACTATAGCGCTTTCTATTGTCCGTCCAGAGTTAAGAGTGTACTACGGGCTCTTATGGCACAAGCGTTGCCACGTCTAGCGACCGTAGAAGGGCAGCTATTGTACAGCACTCCACACGAGTAGTACAGCCCGCTGCCGGACTGACTATCAGCAAGCTCCTCATCCCGACGGAATTTCGTTCCTTCGCGCCGTTATAATCTGCAACCTTTTACTATAATTCCCGTAAGAATAACAGAATTTGAATGATCAGTTTTTAATAAAGATAATGACTGAGTTATTCCCTAAAGGAGTGGGGGAGCCGAGGATAGTAATTGATTTACATAACAATGCTTAGAACGGATTATAAATACTGCGACGATTTACTATTTATTTACATTGGAATTTTAGTTACGTACGGTATGGCAGATAGTAAAAATACTGGAAAGGATATTAGAAAGAAGAATGAGAAGAAAGGTGGAAGGAGAGTTGCAAGAGGAACAGTATGGCTTCAGGAGTGGAAGATCCACAGTGGACCCAATCTTTAGCTTGAGGCAGGTGATGGAAAAGAACTGGGAATATGGAGAGGATTTGATCATGACTTTCATAGATCTAGAAAAGGCATATGATAGTGTCCCCAGAGAGAAGGTATGGGAAACCATGGTTAAGAAGAGACTGGGAAGAGAAATGTTGGAAATGGTGCAAGCAATGTACAACAACTGTGTTAGCAGGGTTCTGACCCCTGTTGGAAAGACAGATTGGTTTAGGAACAAGACTGGACTAAGACAGGGGAGTGTGCTGTCACCTCTTCTATTCATAATGGTAATGGATGAAATTGTAAAGGAAACAAAGGAAGCATATGGACATAAAGAAATGAAGTTACTATTATTTGCAGACGATATTGTGGTCTGGGGAAGGAACACGGAAGAAGTGCAAAAACAACTAGATGCACTGAACGAAAATATTCAGAAGTATGGCCTGAAAATCAGTAAAGAGAAAAGCAAGACCATGGTGATGACAAGAGGGGAAAGACAAGGAAAGGGCATTGTGAAAATTGGAAGTCAGAGTTTGGAAATTGTGGACACGTTCAAATACCTAGGAAGTGAATTGATGCAAACTGGTAGGTTGGACATGGAGATTGGCAGGAGGGTACAGCAGAGCAATGCATTCTATCAAAGTGTAAGAAAACTTGTTTGGGATAAGGAAGTACCAAGGAAAAGCAAGGAGGTAATGTATAAAATGTACTATGTACCCATATTAACGTATGCAGCTGAGACTTGGACCCTGACGAGCAGGCAAGAGAGTAGAATCCAAGCCAGTGAAATGAAATTCCTAAGAAGTATGATAGGTAAGACAAGGAAAGACAGAGTGAGGAATGAAGATGTTAGGAAGGAAGTTGGGATGGGAAAACTAAATGAGAGAATTGAGAAGAATAAACTAAGGTGGTTTGGACATGTAAAGAGGATGGAGGAAAATAGAATACCAAGACAGATGCTGGAGGCGAAGTGCAAGGGTAAGAGAGCAAGGGGAAGACCTAGAACAAGGTGGATTGATTCAGTGAAGAACAGCGTGAGAAAAAGAAATCTGGACTGGGACAAGATCGTGGAAGAAGAATGGTGGAAGGAAAGAGGAAAGTGGAGAAGTGCCATAAATACCCCGACCCGGCAGGAGCTGGATAAGGGGAAATGATGATGATGATGATGACGGTATGGCTATGACAAAACAATTGAAATGACGTGAAAGCTAATCTGAATCATCCGTTAGATACGGATCAATTAGTTTAATAGACTACGTAATATGGCAATATATTCTCCAAGCCAGGGGCGGATCTACGGGAGGGCGAGGAGGGCGACCGCCCAGGGCCCCGCAGTCCTGGGGGCCCCGCGCCATGTTTTTTTAAATTTAATTAATTAATTATACTTTTCAAACTAATTTGTATTTTTTTATATATTTTTTTCAGTGCAGCTATGACCTCTGTTGACCGTTTAACAAGTTTAGATTTCGGTGAAATAATAGAAGACTTCAGCCGGAAAAAAGTGGCGAAGTAATATTTTATTGTTTACATAATCTTCTTCAAGGGGATTTAAAGGTTTCTTTCATATTATTAAAAAAACGTACTGTAGTATACTCAAAATATTGTAACTATTCTTTATTTTATTATTTTTACAAAACTACTTTCCATTTGATTTCATATTTTTTATTTCCTATTGTTGTGGCCCCGCCTTATCATATCGCCCAGGGCCCCGCAAGGCCTGGATCCACCACTGCTCCAAGGTCAGCCTAGGTCAGTGACAGGATACAAATCATCTGTCGCAGTGAGTCACTTTCATCTGCAGAGGCGAAGAGAGTACCCGGAAATAACAAGTAGTTTTGTTCTTGTCTGTCTGTCTGTCTGTTAGGTAGTCAGCCCGAAGGCTGGTTGGATCCTCAAAAAGTACCGCCGTTACGTTATGTGAGTAGATACCCACAAAAACCCAAGGCAGCACTATTTTGAGGCGTTCTAGGCAAGAAGAGGAGTGAGGTAGTTTGCCATTGCTTTCCTCACTGAGTCAGAACAGTAGTCCTAACCCTATGAGTTGAACCTTTCACAGCATTCACAGGCACTGACTGTGCCCCGAATGCCATTACTAAGCCCCACCCATACCTCAGTAGCTTCCATATAATCACAGCCATGAGTGAGACTGAGACATCGGTGAAAAGCCACCTTTTACTCTAGCCTGTGCCAACTGACAAATGCAAAAGTACTGTATTCATCAAGAGATGGCGAACAGGCTTATCATAATGATACTTCACATATTATTACACGCGTAGATGAAAGATTTTCTTTACAAGTTGCTTTACTTCGCACCGACACAGATATGACTTATGGCGACGATAGCAAAGGAAATGGCTAGGGGTGGGAAAGAAGTGGCCGTGACCTTAATTAAGGTACAGCCCCAGCATTTGCCTGGTGTGAAAATGGGAAACCACGGAAAACCATATTCACGGCTGCCGACAGTGGGGTTCGAACCCACTATCTCCCGAATACTGGATACTGGCGACTGCAGCTATCGAGCTCGGTATAGATAGATGAAAGAAAGTAAACAAAAAATACAGTGGCACAACGTACATTGGACAATGAATGGCAAATACTACAGACTGATGTGGGAAATTGCGACAATCTGTTCTTTAAAATATTTCTCAAAACAATCATTATCCATTTCATAATGAGCCTTAGCGGTTTATTTTACACAAAACTACAAGCTTCTCATTCGGCACAAATCGCGTAATTTAACTGCATGAAAGTTCTGTTATGCACATTATTGCAGGTGAGTAGTTAATAATAATAATAATAATAATAATAATAATTATAATAATAATAATAATATATCATCACGGGTTTTTCAAAAACGTACAACGGAACATCAGCAAAATATTTAATGCCACTTATACCTAAATCACAATTATTTTTATATTACACAAAACGATCCTTACACTCCAACACTGTTTCAAATATCTTGGAGAGATCTGGACTTGTGCGTTCAGTGGAGAGCTAAGACACGTACAACATCATGCGTGCTGTTCCATCCAGCGCGCAGACTCTGCTGTCAGATACATTACAAAATCATGTTGCATATCAAGAATGTAAGAATTACATATCATTAAATGAATGCTGAGGAACATGTACTCTCCACCCATGGCCATTAACCTAATAAATAACATAGTGAAAATCCAGTTTTAAAGACCTCAAAGTCATCAATTCTGGGGGAGTCCGCTAAATGTAAAAGCCCATAAGAGCCCATAGTACACTCTTAACTCTGGATGGACAATAGTAGAGAAATGAGGAACTTTGTGTTGGCGGAAACTCCCGAGATTAATTTTGCCATTATGAACACGGCCTACTGAATTCAAATGGGTTCTTGGACATGCCAACATCGTATGACATGGTGTCGTAATTTTTGCCGCCTTTCAAAAAAATCACTTACCACGGCCAGGAGCGAACCTGCAAGCTTGGGGGTTAGTAGACAGACATGTTGACCATTCACCCACCGTGGCAAGCATGGTGGTGGTGGTGGTGGTGGTGGTGGTGGTGGTGTTTTATAAATCTCTATACACAACGATATGGATATACAAGCAATCAGACCGGTAACCTAGTTGTTAGGCCCCTTAAAACAATGATACAAGCAGTCATTTAGGCAGGTTAAGAAGTATGACAGGGATATGCAGATGGAGGGAAAGGAAAAAGAAAAGGCAGAGGTAATCTCCACAGCTGGAGATACTGTGATCTTCAAAAATAGACATTCAGGCCGTCAATTTAATCATTCAGTCAGTAACTCTTCAATGTTTTCACTCCATCTTACACCATCCGCTTCAAAGGAGGTCTCTTTGATGAATTTTCCTTCCGTTATGGCCTTTGTTGAGTGATGGAGGAGCTTGTTGGGGGCAATAGCATGGAAGAACTATTGATTGGATTGATGGCGGATGGTGTGTCTGGCCATGGGAATATCATTGCCCTCTTGTGTGTTTTGCCTTTTTTACTCTCCCTCTGCCTGCGCCTGCCTTTCAGTTTGCCTTTTATCATGTCTCTATCCTGTCTTTTTATCATCATCGATATGAGCAATGTCTGGGTTGCATGGAAACAGAAATATATGAAAGTGCATGCAATAAATGAAATATAGTCGTACCTCTATTATAATTTTTTGAAGAGCAAGACCAAAAATGACCTATCCTATAAGTTACACTAACATAAAATATTATTTTGCTCAACATTTGCAATATAATTTGGCATACATTATTTGTCTTAGTAATTTCCCTTTTCACTCCTACTTCAGTTGTCATAACTAGGGCCCGGTTGTTGATGCTGTAAAAAAGTTTTAAAAATGCACTTAAAATTTTCAAAAATGACTGTAATAAATGATCTAAAATTTCGAAAAGTGCACTATCAAATGGAGAAAATGATCTTATAATAATAAACTCACCAATATTTCCAAAATTCTAAAAGTGCACTATAAAATGGAGAAAATGATCTTATAATAATAAACTCACCAATACCTAATTAAAAAATGACATGCATGCATTTCTTCGGCTTTTCCCAATTAATTGGGGTCGCCGGAGCCAACTAGGCTCATTTTGGGTTTGGCCGGGGATTTAAGGCCGGATGCCGTTCCTAACGCCACGTGATCTTTCAAGTGAAAATTCCAGCCCGCTGTCGCCGGGATTCGAACCCCGGACGTCCGGGCGAAAGACGAGCAGCTAAGCCACTGCGCCATCACGCTCCCTCAAAAATGACATCTTAAGCTCAAACTGAAAAGTCAATCAAAATAAATTTATAGCACTTAACAAAAGGTTTATGTTCACTTTAGTCTGAGTTGCAGTGCAATAACAAGGGAAGTCTCTGAACTGGGGAATCTCGGATCTTGCTGGAACTTTGCAGATACGTTGCGTGAGCCCAACTAGGCAGAACCGTGAAGAAAAATCTTTCGGAAATTAACTTCCCCTTCTACTAGATGAAAAATTAAGATTTACACGTTTAAATTGGCGCGCCAGTGGCGTGAGCTTCATTGGCTGCGTCAGAGCTTGCTTCCCGGCCTACGTTGTACAGTCACCGAATGAGAGGCGACAGACCCGGCATGCACTTATTTCCGTATACGGAGAGTGTCCCATGCGTTGCATAATGAATGTTAACATTGGAAAAGTTATCTGTTGTCTGGAGGAAAAATGTGGAAAATGTATGGAAAGGCTTCTCAGCATTCGAGAACAGGACCTGTTGGACAGTTTGGATGGTTTCGTGCCTATCTGGCTTTCTGGCGTTCGTCTCTTTTAACAAGTGTGTTAGGTATGAAATACAAACAAAATGCTGTTGAGTATTAGAAAAGCGGTAAGAGACGTCCGCTTTTCTTTTCGTCTGTAAAATGTAAGTTTTACAGTTTAAGAAGTAAGATGGATTTATATTTGTGGACAGAGCAAGTGAAAAGGGGCGGCACCCACCGCGACAAATTGAGGAGAATAACATGTGTCTTAAAAGCCCAATTTGACATTGCCCATCAGAATAATGACGTAATATATGACGTAACAATTCAGCAATGGGCTATGCTACCTGCGCAGGACGTAAAATGTACGGGGTTTAAAGCCATCCAGTCCTGGGTGCAACACTTAAAGGATCGCTATAATATCATTTCGCGAAAAATAGCAACTGTGGTGATATCAAAGAATGCCCATCGAAAAATGGATATTATGTCAGTAGCAGAAATATTCGTAGAGGAGGTTACATCGGTTCTATATCCTCTCGGCCCTGGAAACGTACAATATGTACTCTAATAGTGATCAAAGTGGGTTCAATTTGGAGATGTGTTCGGGTAGGACACTGGCTATAAAAGAGTCGAAAACGGTTTTCTCCAAAGTGCAATCAGTGGGGGCCACAACGCATAGTTATACAATAATACCAACTGTAACAGCAGCGGGCAAGCTGCTTGGACCTCTCTTCATAACTTTGAAAGTACCAAAAGGTGTGTTTGGTAAAAGGGTGAAAGAAACTATGCTTGCACATGACAATATTTACGTTGTTCCCACAAAATCTCGCAAAATGGGATCCGCACAATTGAAGAATTTGTTTCATAATGTTTTCAAACAGCATGTACCGTCCGGCAATGCGGCACTCCTTCTGGATTCCTTTTCAGGACAAATCGTTAGAAAGTGAAGAGCGCATACGACTGATGATCATCCCTCCTGGGTCCACAACCTATTGTCAACCATTGAATATATACGGCTTTAGAATCTGGAAAAGCTTTGTCCGTTGATTTTCGAACACCGTTCGGTTATTGAATTTTGACATCAATTTGGCCCAGAGAAATACAATCTTGAAAATGCAGTCTCTGACCACCAATTGTCGTCCTCTCGTTTTACTTCAATGTGGCAAAACGCATGGTACCGAAGTCAGTCCCACAATCCCGGTTGGTTTGTACACCCTGTGCCATATTGTTTGGATATCAGTGCAATACAATGTAGTACTTGCACTCGCCCGTTTCTTATACGGTGAGGATGGTGTGAAAGCAGTATGTGTTTCCAACATTATTACCACGAACATCACTGTTGTCAGAACTATGTGAAATAGCTTGGTCTCTTACTCACTCGTGTGACCATTGGTTCAGTTTACTCTGTGTTGTGTTGTAATTATATGTATTTGTGATACTTTACATTGCATGATTAATAATAAAGCACAACGTGCAATATTTTGTAAAGATGCAACATTAATGTCCCTTGCCGCAGCGAAGCTTATGAGCGCGAGTACGGGAGGGCAGTCGTTTCGAACGTGATCATTTGAGCCACCAATCAAGCGTGAGGCACACTCCCTCTTGACCAGCGCGCACTGTTCAAAATTGTTGTATTTACTGCCGTCTTCGGTGGGTAGGAGTTAATTTCCGAAAGATTTTTCTTCGCGGTTCTGCCTAGTTGGGTTCACGCAATGCATCTGCTAAGTTCCAGCAGGATCCGCGATTCCCCGGTTCAGAGACTTCCCTTGTAAGAATGTCATTGTGATGTTGTCAAATGTAAATGATCCGCGGTTTCAGCCAACACTTTTTTTAATCTCGAAAAGCTGCGTTCAACATCAACTGATGTGATCGGAGCGTATTTGAAGTGATTAAGGTCGTTTGCTGCTAACTCGGAGAGACGGAACTCCTTCATATAAAGCTGTGACATGGAAAAAAACCAAACTTAAAAGGCAAATTTCTCTAAAATATGACCCAAAAAATCTACCAAACTTAAAAATATGCTCTTAAAATGGAAAAATAGCAAAAAATGCAAAAAGATTCAAAATAAAAATGACATATTTGAAGACGGGGTGACCTGTTTGGAGTTTCTATGTACTTCAGCATTGTTTTAGACAGCTCAGTAAAAAGATGACATGTCGTCAACATCCGGGCCCTAGTCATAACACTCTTTAAACCATTAGAGAAATAGCATCTGATTGGAATACAGGAGATTTGGGTTTGAATCCTAAGGGTGGCGTAATTTCTAAGTGTTACTGTCCAGGTATGACTGCTTTATAGGGGCTATTCTCTTATTTCTATGAATCCAAAATGACCAATATTATAAAAGAGTTTTGGTAGCCTATTACACATTGACATCAGATTGATGTTCTGTAGATTGCTGTCCAGTACTCATGCAAAAGGTCCCATTTAAAGACTTGGAAATGAACTGTCCTTGGGCATAGACCATTGTGCTGCAAGTACTGTATTTACTCGCCTATAACACCCCTCTTTTCTTCCCAATTTTCGGCTTGAAAAAATGGGTGGGGGGTATAAAGGCACACACAGGAGCACCTAGCGTCCTTAAATCTACACACAAAATAGTTATTTTAACGTAGACTTTATTTACGTAAAAGTGATAATAGCCCATTTAAATAGCCACTCGCATAATCACAGCTGACTGGCCACAGGACTAAGGCAACGCTACAGCCGCACACCATTGCGTGCATAGAGTTAAAGTTTACGCAGTGTTGCAATGTTGCAATGTTATGCGGCAATTAGGCCTACCTGAAATACGGAAGATTTGTTTCTAATACCGACCGACCACATTTTCGTACTTTCCTTTTTTCACACCGCGGAAGGACTCGGGAAGTTTTCTTGGTTTCCAATAATTTGTCCTTCTGGTTGCGCCAATAACGAATCAAACACGGCTGCACTTCGTATTTACGACTCGCCGCTTTCACTCCATTTTCTGCAGCAAATTCTAGCACTTTCAACTAGAAGGATGCGGTAAAACTTGTTCTCTTGTTCATTTTCAGTCCTGCTTGTGTACTGCACGCTTCTTAATTATACACTAGACACGGCCGTGTGGGACGCGAGACACGGAACTCGTAAGCTGGGGGGTAGGGGGAGTGAGTAGTCATTGTCGAGATCAACAATGCACAGGTGGTGCAGGCAAAAGTGCGGGTTTTACCATTAACTGGAATGTTGTTGGCCTATTTGCTAGATTTTTCTGATTATTTCTCCTTCCCAATTACTTTTTTTTTTTTACAATTATTTCCCCCTCCCCCCCCCCCCCCCAATAAAAGTAGAAAATTGAGGAGGGGGGGTTATAAGTGAGAGGGGTGGGGGGTGTTATAGGCGAGTAAATACGGTACAAAGCATACCTATCCAAAATGTAGAATCTGGTTTGAACCCCAAGTGGTTTTAGTTTCAAATCTTGCTCTAGAGATACCGACATTTTAGAGGAGCTGTTTTTTAGGGCAATGTCATTGAAACTAATTCTATGGTTTATTGGACAGTAGCTTGTGCCTACCTGCTTTGAAAATCAGTTTTATAAATTAAAGATATGTGAGTATACATTCTTTTTAATCGGTTCTGCCCAAAATGCAAATATTGTTTTCCTGGTGAAGCTGAGCATTGCTAATTCCATCAAATAGAGGTCTGTATGATAGTCTTTCTCACAATCTCCAGCGACCCAACATCCTGAAGAGAGAACAATTGTACACCAATTACATACTGGTAATTGGAATGTTCACATGGGAAACATTCTCTTCAAAATTGGTCAGTGGTTATCATTTTGAAACTGCAGGGTGTCGAGCGATACGGGAATTTTAGTGACCCGGGGAAAATACGGGAATTATACGGGAAATTCGCACTTCATACGGGAAATCTTGAAAAGTTTCATAATGCCTGACTTCTTAGGCCCCGAACGCTCGGTAGAGTCCTCCCGCTCAGTCTTCTATTTCACCTGCAGACCGCGCTGCCACTCGCAATTTGCGCCACCGATAGAGCGCTAAGCGGGATGTGAACCCAGCCAATGTCGAATGCATGCTTTGCCTGGCCGACCGCCAGCCGTACCCTCTCCGCGCAGGGCTACGTGCGCCGCGTTCGTTGCTGACAATGACATACAGGAATCAGTCCGCGTTGTTATTCACAGAGGAGACCTGGGTTTCTCGACAACAGCAATCCTTAGAGAAGCTAACAACTCAAGATCTCAGAAAATTCCAGGCGCGGATGTGCTGCAATTTCGCACATTCGTATACTGTGGTTGAAAAAATCAAAGAGTTCACCTCTTGCTCACAAGATGACCCGTGCTATTTCCTGCCTAGACCCTATAGGGGTCGCTGAGACTCCTAAGTTGGAAGAAGTTAGGATCGTCATTGCTCTGGAAATTCTTTGTAATCAGAAGAATTTGATTTCTGGCGCAATGGCTGACCGCATCAAGAGCAGCTACTCCGCACTTCTGAGACTGCCCTCCGTCACTTTGCGTTTGAAGCAGTTCGACGGAAAAGAGCCACGGCTCGACGTGCTGTGGTCTGAATTAGTGGCTTCAGCACCTTCCTCAGTTCCTGCCAAAAACGATCTCACAACCTTCGTTAAAAAGATACTGATTTTTTTTATCACAACAATGCAGCTCTAGACAGAGGTTTCTCCCTGAACAAGGAGTGCATGATCGTCAATCACGAAGAAGCAAGTCTGATACACCGGCCGTGAAAGCCAATATACCATCGTTTTGGAAGCCTTCATAGGGAGGTTAAGGCTGCTTGAACTTTTAGTTCTCGCAGTAAAGTAGTGCAGTTGCACTCTATACAAAGGGAGGTAGCGCGCAGTTCGTTACTCCTGTGGGGGTCCGGGCGGGGACACCAAGAGCCCGCCGATGAGCCAGCTTGGTGTCCTAGGCGAAACCCCACACAAGACACGGCACAAACCTAGAAGAATTGCTGAGTTGTAATACACCGGCCGTGAAAGCCAATATACAATCTTCCTGATTGGAATGCTTACTAATCAGGACGCTGTGATGGCAGCTGGTGGAGTAGAAAAGATAACCGTGAGCAAGAGTCCATACTGTACGAAACTCTACGCCGTGTTCAAGGAAGCAAAACAGGTGCGAAGCGACGGCTAAGGTGGCAGTGGAAAGAAAACCCACGATAGATCTCCAGGAATTGGAATAAAAGAAGAAGATATTGAACGACGCCCGTTCTGAAGCAGAGAAAATTGAAGAGAAGATGAGTTCCCTAGTGAAGGTTTAAATTAATAAATCCTTGAATATTGTTTGTTTTATCTTATTTTGTGTGACTAAAGTTCCTAACAACAATCTAGTATTAACAAAGTGACTTATTTCATTTTGTGTATGACTAGCCTACAGTTCCTATTCAGAAATTATTACTGTCATAAGAACTTAATTTTGTGCTGTGTATAACTGAAGTTCCTAGTAACAATCTTGTATTTGTCAAAGTGTCTTATTTAATTTCGTTTTGCATTATTTTATTTTCTATTATCTACTTTGATAAAATAAATCTAAATTAAAAAGTATTCGCGGCGTGTCGCTTGTGGTATTTTACTGTTTTTAGCCTTTCCAAGGTCTTCTTTTGCAGGGGAGATGCGCATACCAAATTGGTTTAAAGTCCGTGCAAACACTCAATGCAAATGCGTCACACATGCATAAATTTCAAAAACTACAAGCAATGTCTCACAGCTCTCGACATTTTACTATCTAACACCCGTCACCCACATGTGGCAACAAAATTCACCACATAGGTGACAGAATTCTTCTCGTACGGGCAGGCATTTTTTCAGTCGCTTGTTAACCACTGCCTGTGTCGGATTTCCTTTTATTGTCATTGTTTCGTTACTTTTACTTCGCCGAAGTTCAATCCGAGGACTGGACACATCCCGTACAGCATGTACAGAAAAGAATACTGAAGGCGGTCTGGATATCGCGGTGGATGGAATTAGTATTAACCTTGGCAATTCATCAAGCTGTGACGAAGACAGTGATGGTGGTGGTGATGATGATAGGGACAGTGAAGGGATGGAGGGTGTCAAAGACACCCTTGCCAAGTGACTGAGGATAATTTATTTATTGGTGTCAGTTCGCTTGCGTCAATCGATAATAGAGCACAGGCTATTGTTTCCGGTCATAGTGTTCAAAATACCGTCTTTCATTCAATAGCCTACAACTCGACAATATAAAACCACGGCCATAATATCGCCACAGAACTGCTTGTTTTAGTGCTCAGTGCTAAATATGTCTTTTTTTAAACACAAATAGTGCTAAATGTTCCGGCATAACTCAACAAAATGACAGTGTTTCGCCCCGGTGTGCAATTGGGCTCTTCAGTTGGTTAACGCACACCTCACCAAGACACTGTCTAGTACACACTGGGAAATTGTACATTCAATGCCAAGGTAAGGTTATAATTGCTTTGGAGAGGAGTTTCGACTCCCATAGTGCACTGGCTTTGCTCGTGACGTGGATACACATGTATCAAATACGTCTTGCATTGGCCTTCCCAGTGTGTACTAGACAGTGTCTTGGTGAGGTGTGCGTTAACCAACTGAAGAGTCCAATTGCACACCGGGGCGAAACACTGTCATTTTGTTGAGTTATGCCGGAACATTTAGCACTATTTGTGTTTAAATATATAATGGCTCAACGGACAATACATATTTTTCTTTTGAAAATTGTAAATACGGTATGTCTTTACTTTAACTTTACTTTTTTGTGTTACCACGAAAGCTAATATTAACCGTAGAGAGTCGCGATTCAGTGAGTGTGCATGGTGTTATCTGTCGACTACTGTAGTAAGCTGTGAACGACCGCCACGCGGACTCTTGTTTCATGTTAAAGGATAATCATTGCATGGTGAGTGTTTTTATATTCATTAGCTGTAGAGTGTTTGCCCTCTTTGTCGTATTTATTGAATTGAATACCGATAATAAAGGTATCATAGCTTCGGTGTGTAATTTGTTTATTCATCTAAAGTATCGTATTTCTCTGAATGTCCTTGGGGTTGACTCAGGATAGTTTTTTAAAATATATTACGTATAATTGTACAGAAATAATGTCTGAAGTGTAGCGCTGTGTATTATTCGAATCAGTTGATTTACAACAACACTAAAAACTTAGCAACACAGCTCAGCTGTTCCAAGCTCTCGATATATCCTTCGCGTTGTTTCCTTCGAATGATATGTATGATCTTCAGCTGTGTGCAGTGAGAAAGCTCTGCATGTGTTCATTCCTTATGTATTAATGATGCGAAATGTCTGCTAACGTTGTGCCACATACAACACTCGTAGTCTCTAAATGTTGCACATTTCCCCGTAAATTACAGCAGTTTATGTTTGAATTGCTTATAAGATCGTGACAAAGAAAGTGTTTCTCCAATTGGACGATTGTATTTAACTGCACGTCGTATAATCTTGGCGAAGTGTATTTTTTTCACGGAGCAACTTAACACCGTAGTAGGCACGCAGCTTTTTGTATTTAGTTTTCTGGCATCTTGTTTTAAATTGACTAACATATTTCTAAATGCAGACAATCCATACCTCCATTCGGATTCGGGTTCCATAATTCATGCTAAATGAGGTTCGTTCGTTTGTGAAATTGTGGTCATAAACCCCCCCTTTCCCTTTCAGTGATTACCGTATGGTACTTGACGTTGACTAGGGTGAAGATGTAAATGTGCAATTAAAAAAATTGTCGCCAGTTGTTTGGTTTATTAACTTGCGGTAATATTTTCCATAGGTACTGAAAACTAGGCACCATTGGATTTTAAGGTGGAACCGCATGTGCTATAATGATTAAATAAATAAATTAAATTAAATAAATATTAAAGAAGAAACGATGCGTTGTTAGTAAATATTAGGCCTACCGGTACGGCGAATAGCTTAGCTATAACTCGTAGCTTCCGTCAGAATTTAGCATTTTAACGGGTCACGTTAATGCATAATATACTAATATAACAACCGGATAGCAAATTATAATAATATTCTCACATATAACATATTTAATTTGCACCAACTTAATTATTGTAGTCTAAGATATGTTAGAACTGCCGTTTCAAATGTGCAAATCGCACACTTGGTAGGCAAGCTGTTTGTTATGGTCGTCTCTGATGCGAAGTGTTACTAATTACTCTTTTAGGAGACACTTATCTTTGGAATATTCATGAAAGGCCAACCCTCTAGTTCTTATTTCATAAGTTGAACGCATAAAAACAAAACCACAATCCGAAATAATAAAGAAGATAATCTCGAACAAACGATTCACTGCCAATGAAAATCAAATGGAGATTCGCGAACCGGAAGTTTGCTATGCATAAGCTTCGGTGCCGTTTTGCTATTGTTAGTGTTACGGTGCTATTTTAACTCGTGGAAGCTCTATACGGTTACGGTACCATACGATTCAGTCACTTCCCGTAAATATTTATTATGTGACACTCCTATTCTCTACTCTCTCAACCCTCCTCAGTAAAACAGTCATTTATATCATCTCTCCTCAGGTAAACGGTATTTCATTTGTGTTCGTAGCATCTCATCCCATCTGCGAGAGTTCACTCGCGCGCGCTTTGCTCACGCTACGGATTAGGCCTAAACCTCGCCATCACCCGTGGGCTGCGGAAGTATCTCCAAAAATGCAGTTACACTTACGCCAGAAAATCTTGATTCACGCTTTAAGATTCATTTTTCAGCCATTCGGTATGCCAACTCTAGTCTTAGAGAGTTCTAAAATATACGGGAATTTGGTGGATTTTCGTATGGGAAATACGGGAATTATACGGGAATTTGAAAAAGGTCATCGCTCAACACCCTGAACTGCCATTGAAGATATTCAGCCAGCATAACATTGTGGACTAAGCTGCGAGACGGATAAGATCTTGGTCGGCAACTCGTTGAGAGACGGGCAGTATTGTGATGCCTCACTCTGATGGTTATGGGGAAAACATTCCATTGCTTAGTACACATTATTATATTCTTTTCTGTCACTTCAAGCTATGTGTTTTAAACATATGATTTTGCATGAGAACGTTTTTATAATCTGGAAAATAGTAGCATATAAGTGAGAAAACAAAAATATCCAACCAAAAATAATAGAGAATGCATGCTGCCAGGAAAATATGGCTTAAAAGTGTGAAAAATATGCAAATTAATAATACAGTATATGTGAGGTTTGATTATGTGTTGAGTCTTCAGTTTGTAGACTGATTTGAAGCAGCCCTCCATGCTTCCCTGACCTGAGCTAATCATTTAATCTCTTCATAGCTACTGCATTATACATCAATGACAATTGAGTAAACATGTTCTAACCTTGGTCTGTCCCTACAGTTCTTGTCCAGCCTTACTTCTGTAAATAAGCCTTTCCTTGGTGTCTTAGTATATGTGTTCTCCTTTTCATCAAAATTCTTTGCAAAGAATATGTCTTTGTGTTTAGGCTGGCCACAGTGTGACTGTATTTGAACGAAATGATCGTGTTGGAGGGCTGCTGCAGTATGGCATTCCCACTATGAAATTGTCAAAAGAGGTGGTTCAACGACGAGTGAACCTCATGGCCAAAGAAGGTATAGAGTTCAAGACCAGCATCAATGTGGGCAAAGACATATCAGCTAAGGTAGGTAGTGCTGTCTCTGTGCTGCTTGCCACACTTTGGTGTACAGTAGTTATTGAAATTAAACCTATACGGTATTACTATAGTTATGAAAATATTATAATTCTTCCAAGTTTTAAGGGGTGAAACATTGAGAGAATCTGCCTCATACAGTACCACCAACTGCTTGAGTTGGGCAGGGTGTCTAGAGTCAGCCACTTCATCGTAATTACATACAATCAAACATTTATATTATTCCTGTAATATGTCCAAGACCTGACTTCCATACACACCCTTTCCATGTGATGGGAGAGGCCAACAGTGCATAATAGGTTTCAAAGAAAATTCAATTTCTTGGCTCCAATAACATGTTTTTAGCAATCAAAACATATCTGACCTTGAAAACACCGATAATAGTAAGTCTATCCAACTTCTAATTCCACGGCATGGTTGGACTTATTGTATATGGATGTAATTGCTATTAAGGGTTCCTGGTGTTGTAGGTTAGCAACAGTAGCAATACTGGATTTCCCCGCATAATCGTCGCACCCCACTTTTCAAACACTAAAATAGGTTTATTAAATTTCATCGCATAATCGTTGTATAGCATATTCGTATTTGTGCACCAGTCAGTTGCACATGCTGCCGCGACTTTATAACCTGGCGCAACTTCGTCAGAAGAAAAATTTCTAATCTTTATGCTTGCGGGCTATGAACTGTGACGCAAGCGGCCAGCTTCATCACTTGGCACATTCCGCAAGCTTATAGGCCTAATCTGGCGTGATCTTGTCAGGAGAAAGTACCCACGCTACGCGAATGACTGGCCCGTGCAGCAAATAATGATACAGTATATTCTTTGAACTTAAATATTCTTCTCATAATCGTTGTACCCTGCTTTTTTCCACAAATTTTAGGCTAAAAATGTGCGACAATTATGCGAGGAAATACCGTATTTCCTCGCATAATCGTCGCACCACACTTTTCAAACACTAAAATACGTTTATAAAATTTCATCGCATAATCGTCGCATAGCATGTTCGTATTTGTGCGCCAGTCAGTTGCACACGCCGCCGCGACTTTATAACCTGGCGCGACTTTGTCAGACGAAAAATATCTAGTCTTTATGCTTGCGGGCAATGAACTGTGACGCGAGCTGCAAGCTTCGTCACTTGGCACATTCCGCGAGCATATAATCTGGCGTGATCTTGTCAGGAGAAAGTAATCTTGTCTTTATGCCTGCCGGCTATGAACCGCGACCCGAACGGCCAGCGCACATTCCGCGAGCATATAGGCCTAATCTGGCGTGGTCTTGTCAGGAGATAGTAACCTCATATTGAAGCCTGCCGGCTATGAACCGCGACGCGAACGGCCATCGCACATTCCGCGAGCTTATAGGCCTAATCTGGCGTGATCATGTCAGCAAAAAGTAATCTCATCTTTAGACCTGTGGCCTATGAACTGTGACGCGAGCGGCCAGCGCACATTCCGCGAGCGTATAGGCCTAATCTGGCGTGATCTTGACAGCAGAAAGTAATTCGTCTTTATACCTGCGGGCTGTGAACCACGACGCGAATGGCCAGCTTCGTCAGCACTTCCGCGAGCGTTAACCTGTCGTGACCTTGTTAGAAGAAAGAACCCTGTCTCTGACTGCGGGCTATGACTCACGCTACGCGAATGACTGGCCCGTGCAGCAAATATTGATACAGTATATTCTTTGAAATTAAATATTCTTCGCATAATCGTCGCACCCTGCTTTTTTCCACGAAAGTTTGGCCAAAAATTGCGACGATTATGCGAGGAAATACGGTATGGTACTTTCGGGGTGTCCCCAGAAATGTTGCATCATTGCATAAATATTTCACCAAATGTGATCAAATTTGGATAGAAGGAAACCCATCACATGAGAAATTTGACGTGTGAACATTTTACTCCGTAAACACTGAGAAAGTGTGTCAACAGATTGATTTTGTGAGATGTTGGTTAGTTATTGAGGTTTTAAGGGGCAGAACAGCGAGGTCATCTGCCCTGAGATGTTTAGTGCTAGTGTTCCAGTTCAGTGGAAGAGAAGGGACGTGACATGTCTGCCTGCTAATGTTGCGACTATGTATTGCTCTTCTGTTGGAAACATGTTTCTTGTGAAACAATATTAGAATAGTAGTTCCTAGATTATTAGGCATATCGGTGAAAGTTCTTGAAATGGTTTGGAGGCCGACAAACACTGCGTACAAAAATTAGTGAGGAAGCTGGAGACCAATGGAACATTGTTGGATCTACATGGCAGGAGTCTTATGCAATTGTTGGTAGAATAAATGGATGATGTACCTATAATAAAACCAGTTTTTGACCTCTTCCTCAAAATCTGTTTGGCATTTATTGAAAGAAAGAGGAATGTCACGAATTTGATCATTTATGTGATCTTCCTCAGCAAACACTTAAATATAGATAGCTTTAAACCCATTTTTCAATGTTGCCTTATTGACAATTTACAATATCAAACATTTAAATACCAAAATGCAAACATTGTTTTCTCTGTCTGTACCAGTTGTCACAATTAATTCTCTTTTGTAATGAACAAATTAATTTTTTTAACAAAAGTAATTCAAGCGAGGTTTTTCACAAATACAAATTGGTATCCGCCAATTACTCAATTCCGTGCTCCTGTCAAATGTTACCACCTCTCTATCAGTTATTTTTCATTGGAAGTAGGTTTAGCTTGAAAAAGAAAATATATTTTTAAGGAAAATGGTCCAAATGCATTGTAATGGCCATTTATAATTATCAAATCTTGTCCTTGTTAAAATCTTGTTTGTAATTCCATTTTTCTTAAAGATAGAGTTGATGCCCAGTGCACAATTAATGATAATTCAGGCTGTAACAATCTGGTAGAGTTGACATTAGTTATTGTCCCATATAAAATATGATGGGTGGAACTCGGAAACAAACAAAAAAAAAACTATTTGTGTGAAGTTGGATCCCATTAGATGGTCAAATTGGTGAAACTTATGTTGGGGCCCTTCTACTGTCAATTCATATGAATGAGAAAGTGTTTAGCCTGTCTGTTTGCTGTCACAGTCACTGTTTTTCTCATAAAATTGTAGTTTTGTAGGGCTACTGAGGTATAATATAAGCTGATGGTCATATTCCAGGACCTGTATGAGGAGTTTAATGCTGTGGTGCTGTGCACGGGTGCCACATGGCCACGAGATCTCCCCATTCCTGGACGACAGCTGGAGGGTATCCACTTTGCCATGAACTTCCTAGAAACATGGCAGAAGAAGCAGATGGGGAACCAGGTGGACATGCAAGGACTGTCAGCTAAAGACAAGGATGTGGTCGTCATTGGAGGGGGAGACACCGGTTGTGATTGTATCGCTACATCGTTACGGCAGGGAGCTAGGTCCATCACCTCCTTCGAGATCTTGCCAGAGCCATCGGCACAACGTGCCAAGGACAATCCTTGGCCACAATATCCCCGAGTGTTCAAGGTGGACTATGGACATGAAGAAGTCAAGCTTAAGTTTGGAAGAGATCCTAGACAGTTCAGCGTTCTAAGTAAGGTAAGCTGTCTTCATAGTTTTGTTTTTCCACCCCTTATTATTCCTGTTTCTATAGAGCTGGTATGAGGCGAGATGAGTTTTCCTTGCAGCAAAATGCTCTTCCCGATTCCAACTCGTCAGAGTGAAATTATTGAAGATGAATACAATTAGGAGAGTGGTTAGAAGGAAGCAATCATATCCTATACTAGAAAGTACCATTAGTACCTCTGGCATTTGCTTAGAGTTGAAAATGGGGGAACTATGGAGAAACCATTTCAGTGATAGCCAGTTCAGTTCAGAACTTCAGTTCCTTGTTCTTGTAGAAGAGGAGGCAATCATGAGATCATCATAATCATCATCTTGCACAGTTTCCAGCCACTGGCCGGGTCTGTTTGGAACACAAGCCTCTCCAACGTCTTCTGTCTTCCCACCATCTCTCAGCCTCCACCCTTGTCCAGTCTTCTCCTCTCTTCTTCACGCTTTCTTCCACCCCCTTCAGCCACCTGTCTCTCGGTCTTCCCCTCGGTCTCTTTCCTTCCCACTTCGTCTCATGTACTCTCCTGGGTATCCTCTTCTCCTCCATTCGTTTTACATGTCCATACCATCTAAGTCTAGATTTCTCTATACCATCCTGTAATGGTTCCTCCTTCATTAATTCTCTGGTCCTCTCATTTCTTATTCTGTCCATCTTTGTAGCTCCAATACTGCTTCTCAAGAACCTCATCTCACTGGCCTGTATTTTGCTCTTCTCCCTTCCTTTCATAACCCAGGTCTCCGAGGCATACGTCAGGATAGGGACATAGTACGTCCGATATGATCTTTTTGCTGTTCTGAGGGACATCCTTGCTCCATAACATGCTTCTCACACTCCTCCGAAATGCTTCTGCCTGCCTCCCCCGCTCATTTATTTCTCTATCGTTTCTTCCATTATCTTGTATCAGGCTTCCCAGATACTTGAAACTCTCCACTTTCTTCAGCTGTTCCCCACCAATTGTTATTCCCGTTGTGGTTCTTTCCTTCTTCCTTGTTGTGATCACCATCTCACTCTTATTTATGCTAAATTTCATCCCATATCCTTGTATTATTCCTTCCCACACGTCCAACTGTTCCTGTACCTCCTCCTCCTTGTTTCCCCAAATCATCTGCAAACACCATTGCTTTCATCTTTCCGTCCCCAATTACTTGTGCCACTCGGGTCATTATGTCATCCATCACCACAATGAAAAGTAACGGTGACAGTGCACTTCCTTGTTTCAGGCCGTTTCTCTGTTCCAACCAGTCTGATCTCTCTTCTCCCACTTTCACACAGCTCACGCTTCCCTTGTACATCTCCTTTATCCTCTTTATAGTCCATTTCTCTACTCCTCTATCCTCCAGGGACTTCCATACTTTGTTTCTGCATACACTGTCATATGCTTTCTCAATGTCCAGGAAGGTCATCAGTAGATCTGAGAGATCATGAGATAGGGACAGAAAATGTGTCATGGTAGGCCTACTTGTTGTAGGAAGCAAACTTCATTGGTATGGTCATGTAATAAGAATGTTCATTGCTAGAACAGATAAAAGTAATATTTTTTTAAAGTTATAAAAAACGTATCATGCTAAACCTAACAAGATATTTGCCAAGATCTAGTATGTCTTCACAACTAATTAAATTACAGTAGTACGATTATCTTGTAGACATGTCAAGCCACACATTTCATAGTTTTACTCATCACTAGATATTTTCTTTTGGCACAGATGACTCTGTTTTGATTAAAGGCCAGATGCCCTTCCTGCTCCCACATGGGTTTTAACCCTAATTTGTCCCAGTGGTGAGTTGGTTGGGGGCGAATGGCCAGCCTTTACCTCAGCTTTATTCGACTCCATAATGGAATCCATTAGGTCCGTATTGACAAAGAAACTGTTATGCCACAATTTGAGGAAAAACGGAGTTTTACCTCAAATTGTGACATAACAGCCTTTACCTCCCGAGTTAAGCACCATTCCAGGATTGTCAGAGTTGAATTTGAACTAATCTTCCAGCACTGGATGGTATGAAAAGGGAATGGTTGAGATGAAGGTCTCTTAAGACTGTAGAAAATTGCTATAGGTCCACTTTACTATCCTCCACTTTTAAGACTTGCTAGTATTCAAGGCCTTTTATATAAAATCCTCTAATTTAAATAAACTGAAAAAGCATGCTTAGAATCATGCGTGCACGACTCAGGTTTTGAAAGAATAATCAAGTGGATAGTTTTAGTTTTCGAAGAAAGTTAGAGGTTTTGTACTACGATTTGCTGAATCTATACCAGTTTAAATTTCAAAGAAAATGAAATTGTCCACAGACATCTCATTAAATTTGCCACCGATTTTTGTTTTGTTTTTCGTACCATTGGGCTCGTCAGTTGGGACGGTACATCTTGCCAAGATGCTGGCTATAGCTTGGGTGGTATGTGGTGAAGCCCCAATGTCAAGCTGACAGCTTCAGGGCAGACAGGCTTCAGTGGTAGGGGCAGCAGCGAATACAGTCGCTCCTTGGTCCACCGTGCACTTGACATCTTGGTCTTGAGCTTGGCACACTACGTGAGGGGTGTGTCCTCCATCTCCACACCACTAGCACTGTACCGTGATCCCGAGGCTTAATCACATATCTCCCAAGCTATAGCACATGGTGAGACACTAATGAACCACATACATAAAGAATATGCAAGTTAAGAAAACATTTTCTAGATTTAGCTCAAGGTGCTCTGAAAATATTGCATATTGTACACTAATTATTATTGTGCAAAATCTTTTGAGGAATGATAGATGAGGTTTTGTACAAATCGAAATGGGCTGGCTGCGTGGCTCAGGGGTAACGTTCTCGCTTGCTGGGCCCAAAGTTGCAGGTTCGTATCCTGGCGCAGTCAGCTGGCATTTGAGGGTGCGCAAATGCGAGGGAGCCGTGACCGTAGATTTACTGGCACGTTAAAGATCCCCTTCGGGGCAAAATTCCGGCACCCCGGCGTCTCTAAAAGCCAGTGTAGTTAAAAGGGACGTAAAACCAATAACATTATTATTATACAAATCGAAATGAATAGGAATATGCTCAAGATGGCAGAATATGGATGATTAATACAGGAAAAACATTTCTGGAAATATTAGATAGAGGATTCAGTGTATTGTAAACTGGATTCTGTATATAACATTATTGATTGTCATCTGAACAGCAGTTATTGTCACTGCATCCATAATATGCAATAATTCATCATTTTAGCTTCAATCTTGGTTCTGTCTTAATCAGCCCAAAGGCTGGTTGGATCCTCGTAAAGCACCGCTGTAGTTTATGTTGTCAGAAACCCAATACAGTGCTAAATTGAGGTGTACTAGGCAAGAAGAGGAGGGATGTAGTTATGGCAACTATAAAAGAACTTATTCAGTGATTGTATTTGTTCAGCAAATCTTTGCAGATACACAATTCATACCATGTCATGAAGTTGTCTTGCTTTGTTTTGGAAATTTTTCTTTGTTTAGCTTTTGTGTCGCCAAAGGCTTTAGATCCATAATATCTATTATACAGATATAGATATCAAATGTTATGTCATATAGTGATTGCTCCATGTGGTTTAACTCAATGTATATAACACAACGAGAGCCTGTGATTATGCTTTATTTCTATTTCATCTGTTTTCCTGATATCCTATTTCCTTCTTGTTTCTTTGCAGGAATTCTTGGATGATGGCAAAGGTCATATATCAGGCATCCGAACTGTTCTTGTGAAATGGACTAAAGATGAGATAGGACATTGGAAGATGGACGAGATCCCAGACTCTGAAAAGGTGTGGTTCTTTTCTTCTATCTGATTGATTACTTTGTTGGATTAATATTTTTTATCACTTTTTTGAATGTTGGTCCTTCACAGGGTATATATAAATTTGAGCTTGAGCTCAAATTGTAATGGCTATGCTGATTTCCACTAGATTTTATTGAGTACAGTACTTACTTGATCGAATGTAATGTGCACAACGAGAGCCTGTGATTATGCTTTATTTCAATTTCATCTGTTTTCCTGATATCCTGACCAAATCATGTCTTGAAAAGTAGATTCATATTAGAATTGATGACACACTAGATTCAATCACAAACTAAAAACATCTCTGAAACCCTGCAGTGCATCCTCTCTTCTAACATACCCTCACAGCATTGTCTCAGCATTCATTCTGCTTATAAATGCTGCTAGGCCTAACCAGAGATGACATGTTTTCTGTCTGTTGTCTGGTAATGGCATCTTACTACTGTCTTGAAGCTTGATAAAATCTTTTGAGCAACCAGAACTGAACATTCATCCTGAGCAATGGTTGTGAAATTGAAGACTCATCATTACGAATATACAGTATATTGCAACCATGTCATGGCCAAAGACAATGAAAACTCTCTGGTCAGATTTTTCTAATAACAATGAAACCAATGCAAATAAATTTATCATTGAAAGCTAGTCGGCACAGCTTACCTCAAAGACATAGCCAGAGCTTGAGATCGGCCTTTGATTTGAATTCAACAAGTATGCTGGTTTGAACATCTGAAGTCGCTGCTAATCTCTTAATTGTTGGGGAAAATTCTTTGGTGTAAACATTCAGTTTTTAAAAGGCAGAATATCAAATATGCTATTTATCCATGCTATGTTTCATTAGCTGTAATTTTTGAACACAGATTTCTAAAGACACCTAAGTGTAAAGATCATTTAGTCTGTAATGGAAATCCCAAGTAACACTAAAGAGTTCGAAATAGATGCATTTGTCATAAAATACCACAATTTAGGCAAATATTGCTGACGAGGATATCCATATGTTACTCTTAGGAATTTGCATGTGAAATGATGTCATGAAATCTCTTTATTTTATTATCGATTCTGCATCCCACTTACCAACTGTTATTGAAGTTGTGATACGTTGATATATGACAGGGATATAAGATGACATCCAGTTTTATGTGGTTTGTATTGGAGAAAATAAGGTACCTTAACATACAATAATACTTGATATCTTCAAGATCACACAAGCTTGCATTGCCTCCCTCTGAGTACCTTCGAATGGACTCTTCCCGTCACCTGCACTTGGTGCTGACAATCTATTTTTAAATAGTTGTCCTTTAAACCATGTTATTTGCTGGACTGGTCTTGGAGACCGTATGCGCCTTCTCAAGTAACTTATTGCATACTGGTATTCTTGAAATTTTAAATCATTAAATATATCTAAGAATTCATAACGTTAACTGAAGAATAGACTGACAATTATTGGTGATGTGCACATGTTTACTGCAGAAAATGCTATGACATCAGTATTGTAATTCAAACTATCACCAAACATTCATTAATAAATATTATGTAACTGTATTGGTGAATATTCCCCTTTGTGTGTATGTCTTTATGAAAATGAATGTTTTAGTCATGTAAAATAATACTTATGGTCTATTGGTCTTTCACCAATACTATTTAATATCGTTCTGGAGAAAATCTTGAGAAATTGTGATAAGGCTTTGGAAGCAGAAGGAATTCAGGTTATACATCTTGGGAGGAAAGGACAAAACCTGGGGATTAAATGTTTGGCTTTTGCTGATGACCTTGCCCTCTTAGCTCATAACAAAGATGATGCACGAAAGATGCTGGACACTTTGTACGAAATAGTTGAGAAACCAGGTCTTAAGGTATCGTATGAAAAGACTGAGTACATGGAATACAGACACCGGGAAGAGAGATGTATGCTGGTGGAACATGGAACTGTCAAAAGAACTGATAAGTTCAAATATCTTGGGGAATGGATACAACCCAATGGATTGAATCAAGAGGCAAACAAGGCATGAGCAAGAAAATTGGACCTGGCCTATAGATTAACTCAGAACAAGTATAACAAACGAGCGATATCATACAAAGCAAAACTCAGAAATTACAATACAGTGGTAAAGTCAGAGGGTCTGTATGCCTCAGAGTGTCTAACCCTGAACAAAAAAGGGGAGCTGAAGGAACTTGAGATAGAGGAAAGGAGGATCCTGAGGAAAATTCTCGGACCACAGAAAGATGACGGAACATGGAAAAAAAGGGAAAAATGAAGATCTGTATATGCAGACCAAACCATTGTAGTCACAATGCGTACAAGAAGGCTAAAATTTTATGGACATTTGATGAGATTGGACGGGAACCGGCTGACAAAGAAAATTTTTAAATACATCACAGGGTTGAAAGCTACTACAAAATGGGTAGAAGAGGTCAAAAGGGACGCCATTGAAGTTGGACTAACTGAACTTGTCATTCATGATAGGAAAATGTTTCGAAGCCGAGTTGACAATATCAAGACGTTCAAAGAAAAACCACCACAACACAGGCCAAATTTGGTAATAACAGAGGAGCAGAGAAAGATTAGAAGTGAAAGAATGAAGAGGTTCTGGGAAGAAAAGAAGAAAAAATTGACCAGAAAGCCTTAGGTTCCATGCGGTCCACAGTTGGCCAAAGTCGGAAACAAAAAAATAAAAAATGAATGCATATTATCAGTACTTTACATGTACGGTCGGAATGGCCATGTGGGCCTATTGAGGGAAATCGTTGACATGGCCTCTTGTAGGTTAATGTCGATCAGTTGTTTGTGACGGCAACTACTTAGCATTTTGACTAAATATTAGGTGTGTGTTTGCTTACTATAGGGGCCATCATACTGCAGTCTTTGTTGATTGAAAAGAAATGGTGGTCTGTGTAAACTCCTCATTGTCATTCTTCCGCTCTAGTTTCCTGGGTGTGGTGTACACGTACTTGCCATCTCTTCAGGTCTTCAGGCATCTTGTGTTCCAGGACTTCTTCCCATTTGAGTCCCCTTCCTCAATTCCTATAGCTGTACAGCCCATGGTGAGCTTATCAAGTAACCACTGCTCAGCTTGATGGCCATTACTTCAGATTTTACTGCCTCTAACCAGCAATACCCTTGATCTCTTTCCTTGCACATTGAGATCAAAATAATTTCTTGCAAGTCTCTCATTGTCCATTCTCATCATTTAACGGTTTTGGTGGCGTAGTTGGTAGCATGTTGAGCTTCTATGCCCAAGATCGCAGGTTCAAAACCGACAAAGGGGCGTGGTGGTGCAGCGGTCAAGCTGTTGGCCTCTCACCAAGGTGGACTGGTTTCGATTCCTGGCCAATGCATGTGAGATTTTCGAAGTGAAATGCCATGTCCTGTGGTTCGGATTTCACGTATAAAGGAGGTCCTGTGGCTCATAATCACATGATTCACGGTCGTGTAAAACTACAATCTTCCTTACTTTCAAACCCGACAGAAGTCGTCGGATTTTTTAAGAGCATTAAAAATCCCTCGGTATGCCTTTCTTCGGAGATGAATTAAAGTCGGCTGGCCCATGCCATAGATTTATGGCATGTAATAGAACCTTCCACTAACTATAATTATGTGAAGCTAAATTTGTACGTTAGATTTGATTAATGCTCTAAGTTCCAACGTTCACTGCTAGGTGCTGGTTGCAATGGCATCTAGTGGCAAAGTTCGGGACTAGGTGTCGTTGACGGTAGCATTTGGTAGCAAAAGTAGGAACTATTTGAAATTGATCATCTGCAGTCCTGAATTACAGATAACCCACATTGATACAGCCATCACAATTAACACTGGTATCAGACAGATTCTACACACACTCAAACTACACGGGGCTACATGACCGATTTGTTGCAGCCCCTAAACTGAGGAACCAACCAACCATCATCATGTGCCCATATCACTGAAGTCTACACTTCCTTATAAAACTGATAATAGGAACATTGATACCAGCTGCTTTCTTATTCACTTCATTTCTGATCTTGTCCTATCTGGCAGCTTACGTCATAGTACTAATGGCTCATTTATTCTGCCTGAATTCTGCTGTAGTCGTTGGTCTCCAAACCATACGTGAAAATTGATATAAAGGAGGTGTAGTACATGGCTGTTTTCTTGTCCTTGCAGGTGTACAAATGTGACATGGTATTGCTTGCAATGGGTTTCTTGGGTCCAGAGAAATACATTGCTAACGAGCTGGACATGCACCTAGACGCTCGTAGCAACTATGAAACTCCGAACGGACGTTACTGCACATCAGTGCCCAGAGTGTTCGCTGCTGGAGGTGAGTTTATTGTGCATGAAACCTTATTAATTATATGAGAGTCCTCGAGAGTCTCTTCCCGTCTAACCACCCTCCAGTTTTATTATTTTATACTTTCTCCGCTTGCACTGTGATAATTTCTGCATATTGACATTCTTTGTGTTTAATGGTTCAAGGAACCTCCTAAAACTTTCCTGTATATAATACTAGCTTTCATTATCAGTTGTTACGGTAGCTGTGAAGGTCCAACAGGAACCCTGAAAAGTGAAGCTAATGGGGCTCTGGTGAAGCTACGACAGGCCCAGCAAGCCAGTAGTGGATTAAACCAAATGCTTTCAAGAATGGAACGAGCCTCGGACATGACGGATATAATAGACGACACGGCTGTAAACACGGACTAAGATTTGGAACTTTAAACATAAGAACGCTGACAGGGAAGGTGAAGGAGATAGTGGATATGAGGAAGTTGGATTTATTGGGATTGGCAGAAACAAAGTGGAAAAGGAAGGAAGGAAGGAGAGAACTGAGAAAAGGCTATAGACTAGACTGGAATGGGAATGAAGAGGGAAAGAGGAATGGAGTGGGAGTAGTAGTACGAGATGGTTTAAAAGAAGTGAAGAGAATAAGTGATAGGATGATGAAAGTGAAAGTAGCACTGAGGGGAGAGACCGTAGAAATAGTGCAAGTGTATGCTCCACAAGTAGGCTGCGCCTCTGAAGAGGAGGAGGAGGAGTTTGAAGAGGAAATGCAGAAGCAGCTGGGAGGAAGGAATATGATTGTAATGGGGGGGGAATCTGAATTCCCATTTAGGAAGAGAAAGATAAGGGTATGAGAGTGTGTTTGGACCAGAAATGAGGAAGGAAAGAGACTGTTGGACTTCTGTCAAAGGAACAAGCCTGCTAGTTGGGAACTCCTGGTTCAAGAAAAGAGAGCCACACAATCACGTGGTACAGTGATGACTTGACCAGGAAGTCTGTGGTCGACTATATCCTGTATGAGAGAGAATTAAATAAGTTCATCACAGACATCATGGTTATACCATCGGAGAACTTGGATAGAGACCATCGATTGCTGGTAATGAACCTTAGAGGGACTAAGGAGGAAAAAGGGACTGAGAACCAGGAAAGACGTATAAGGATATAGAAACTGAAAGGAGAAAGGGTCAAGTACCTCAAAATGGTAAAGGAAGGAATTCCAACACATGAAGAAAGAGGGGTGGAAGAAGAATGGACTAGATTTAAGAAGACACGAGTAGGTGCGGCAGAAGCAGTATGTGGGAGGACAAGTAGTAAGAAGAGGTGGAAGGAAACAACACCCTGGTGGAATTAGAAGACAAAAGATATAGTAAGGGAAAAGAACAGAGCCTTCAGGAGGTGGTATCAAAATAGGACGGTAGAGACAAGGAAAGAGTACCAGGAAAGAAAGGAGGCAAAGAGAGAAGTGGATGGAAGAGTGGACAAAGATGATGGAGGATAGTGAAGGTACAAAAAAGGTCCTGTATGGGATAGTAATAAATAGAGGCGGAAGGATTCGACAGATTATGTTAGAATGGTGAACAAAAGGGGACAAGAGATAGAAAATAGGGAAGAACTGAAGAAAATGTGGAAAGAATATTTTGAAGAACTTCTGAACCCAAATGAAAACCACGGTGAGGAGGAAGAAATCGGGGAAGAGGAAGATGGACTGCAAACAGAAAAGGACTTAATATGGAAAGAGGTGGAAGATCAGTGAGGAAGATGAAAGGAGGGAAGGCACCGGGTGTGGATGAGTTGATTGTGGAGATGGTGAGGGCAGCAGGAGAGGTGGGGATAAAATGGTTGTACCGAGTGATGAAGACAGCATGGAAGGAAAGGAAGACCCCAGAGGACTGGAAAAAGGGAATAATTGTTCCGATCTTCAAGAAAGGTAGTAGAACAGAATTCAGAAACTATTGGGGATTAACACTGATGAGTCATGGTGCAAAGATGTTTGAGAAAGTTTGGGAAAGGAGAATTAGGACAAGGATAGAAGGAGGGATGAGGGAAGAACGACATGGCTTCAGAGCAGGAAGGTCCACAGTGGATTTAATGTTTGCTGTAAGGAGTTACAAGAACAGCACTATGAGTATGGAACAGATCCACTGATGGCCTTCCTGGACATTGAGAAAGCATATGACAGTGTATGCAGAAACTAAGTATGGAAGTCCTTGGAGGACAGAGGAGTAGAAAAGTGGACTATACGGAGGATAAAGGAGATGTACAAGGGAAGCGTGAGCTGTGTGAAAGTGGGAGGAGAAAGATCGGACTGGTTGGAACAGAGAAACGGCCTGAAACAAGGAAGTGCACTGTCACCGTTACTTTTCATTGTGGTGATGGATGACATAATGACCAGAGTGGCACAAGTAATTGGGGAAGGAAAGATGAAAGCAATGGTGTTTGCAGATCATTTGATGATTTGGGGAAACGAGGAGGAGGTACAGGAGCAGTTGGACGTGTGGGAAGGAATCGTACAAGGATATGGGATGAAATTTTGCATAAATAAGAGCGAGATATGATCACAAGAAGGAGGAAGGAAAGAACCACAACGGGAATAACAATTGGTGGGGAACAGCTGAAGAAAGTGGAGTTTCAAGTATCTGGGAAGCTTCATACAAGATAATGGAAGAAACGATAGAGAAATAAAAGAGCGGGAGAGACAAGCAGATGCATTCCGGAGGAGTGTGAGAAGCATGATATGGAGCAAGGATGTCCCTCAGAACAGCAAAAAGATCATATATCGGACGTACTATGTCCCTATCCTGACGTATGCCTCGGAGACCTGGGTTATGAAAGGAAGGGAGAAGAGCAAAATACAGGCCAGTGAGATGAGATTCTTGAGAAGCAGTATTGGAGCTACAAAGATGGACAGAATAAGAAATGAGAAGACCAGACAATTAATGAAGGAGGAAACTTTACAGGATGGTATGGAGAAATCTAGACTTGGATGGTATGGACATGTAAAACGAATGGAGAAGAGGATACCCAGGAGGATACACGAGACGAAGTGGGAAGGAAAGAGACAGAGAGGAAGACTGGGCTAGGGTGGAGGCTGAGAGATGGTGGGAAGACAGAAGACGTTGGAGAGGCTTCTGTTCCAATCAGACCCGGCCAGTGGCTGGAAACTGTGCAAGATGATGATGATCAGTTGTGATGGGTTCTTAGAGGAAAGGACCGTTTAAGACCACAACTAAGTCATATCCTATTATCGAGGAAGACAGAAAAATTGAGGACAGCCTTGCCCGCTACATTGCTGACAGTGGAGTAAATGACACTAACTTGATATTCTGTGAAGAATGAAGTACTCAATAACATTAGAATCTGCAGCAAGAATTCAATGTTAGCACATCCATTGTCAAGAGTAAACCAGTGGAGTTACGGTGAAAAACAATATTCAAGAGAATTGATCATCCCTCCTGGTGGTGGGAGACAAGAGTTTAGGTATAGAGAGCTTTGAAACCATTTTTAGCCTTCTTTCGATTTTTGCAAAAAATGAAATATCTACACAGAGCCAAAAAATTGTGTGTGTGTGTGTCCATCAATTGAAACACGATGAAACCGAATTTAACGAAATTTGGTACGTTAGCAAAAGGCACCTAGTCATGTTTTATATTGCAGACATCTTTACCAAATCTTAATGGCGGCAACTCAAATGGTCAAAACATAACATTAAATTACGACCCAAACTAATCACATGATCTTTACGAAATTTGGTAAAAACCTACCTTCATATGAGACTCATCCTGTGCTCAAACTAAAAGGCCATCAGCCGCAACATTTAAAGATGGCGGCCGTGCGAATTATGCAAGCATTATAATCGATAGCTTTGGACCCACCAATTCCGATTATTGAGTTTAGGCTATCCTAAAGGAAGTGACCCGTTATTTATTATAATTTTATATTTTAATATTACACTTAATCAGTGATTTAAAACAGCTGAGTCGTCTGTCACATCACAAGATGGCAGCTGACCGCTTATGCTTGTCCTATATTTTAGTAGTTTGAGTATGTTGTATGTCATATAGCCTACTGATAGAAATAATATAAACTTTGTATGAAATGATGTATAATGGAGATGTACTGCAGTGAGGAAATCGTTTATTTCAAGGCATTATTTGCTAACACGTATCTAAGTCGGTTAATAACACTGAGATGTTATGGACATGTTTGGCTCTATGCTAGCGCATTAGTCTCACGCGGGCCGCTGGGGTTCGAAACTTATTAGTTTACGTTTTTTTTAAACTTTAATTCTTTTACAAATGATGTGGACGAGCTCTTTCCACAGATACTAAATAAAATGCTATTTAGCTCAAAGGAGAGGCTAATGTATACACTAGTTTTATTAATAATCACAGCCCCAGCATCGCACATAAACAGAAGACATTAGAGAAAGGAGAATAGAAGGACATTAGAAAAAGGAGAATAGAACAAGATACATGTCATCAACCACAGCCTTCTCAATGCCTCTGACGGTTCTGTCCTCTTCCAGGTTATGTGGGTATTTGTTCCAAACATTCCGCTTTGCAAATCCCTGGCCTCCTGAACTATTGCAATTTTGTAATAGTTCAACTTCTAGCCATGACCGTGCTCTGAATTCATTTAAGCATTGCCAGCTGGATTGCATCCCTCCTGGTTGCTTTAAACTGCCTGCCCATTCAACATTCGGAGGTGTACAAGATATATATTAATTCACTGCTAGGTTGCAGCACCAGCCTATTGTGATCAGATCACGGCGAATTTTTGAAGGGGAGATAACTGAAACGAAGGATTCTTAAGGAGAGATACCTGAAACGAAGGATTCTTAAGTTTGGATGCTTAATATCGAGATTAACGGACCTGAATGCATTACAGTACTGTAAGTCAGTAGTTTTGTTATTCAATCATCATAAAGTACTGTATATAATATTGATCTAGACATATACTTACTGGCTAATTATCAATATAAAAGAAAACAAAAAGTACATGGTGGTGGAGGTGATTGTTTTAGGGATGAGGACTAAGTGTTATAAGTATACCAATACATTTAGGAGAATGTAGGCTATAAGTATACCAATACATTTAGGAGAATGTAGGCTATATGTTCTTTATTGAACATTTTGTTCAGTGTTGTTTTATTGACAATATTGGTATTGTAACTTTTCAGTCTGCCAACACAATATAATCCTAATTATTGGGAAATGTGAAAATAAACCTGGAAAAAGTTACATAATGTAAAAAAAAAAGTTTAGAATTACGAGAAGTGGTAGAAACTGTACGATGACATGTTTGGCTAATCAAGCGAGCATCTTCAGGTCTCAGTGTTCAAATCTACAAGACTAAATATCCCTACAAGACACTACCAAATCCGACAATGTCCACTATGAAATGGAAGACCGGTCCTCAAACACCAACCTTCTATAGGATTGACAGAATCTTAAAAAGTACTGCTAATGCAGCTGTTAAAAACTGAAATGTAAAGCACATTTAAAAGAAAATTTATGAAACTCTACAAGGCTGCTAGGCTGAAAATTCACAAATCCACTCATAAACGGTCACCCTCCCTCCTCCAAACTCATTTGAGGGTGCACAAATGCGAGGGAGCCGTGTCAGTAGATTTACTGGCACGTTAAAGATCCCCTTGTGTGCAAAATTCTGGCACCCCAGCATCCCTAAAAGCCGCAGTAGTTAAAAGGGATGTAAAACCATTATTATTATTATTATTATTATTATTATTGTTATTGTTATTATTATTATTATTATTATTATTATTATCCTCCTCCAAACTAATCCACAAAGGCTTGGCAACACTTAATAATTTATACTAATAATTTTTTTCTTTGCCTCTGAATTTGACCCTGTTCATCATTACTGAACTTTCATTGAACGTTCGTTATCCTTTCAGTTGCACTCAGTGTAAAGTGTTTGATTGTTCTCCCTCAAACTCTCTTCCTTTCATCTGATGATTTTGGATTTTTATTCATCTGTGAAAAATACCTCATGTAGGCCTATATCTTAATCCATCCTGTTTGTAGACATTCGAATGTAAGTCTACCAACACTATGGTGACTGGCCAATTGGAGACTTGTGGTAGATCTTTGGACCTATAAACCTCATTAGTGTTCCTTGTACAGTTTACTGGTTTAGGTTAATATTCCACATTCCTTGGCAATGATTTGGTCTTTTCTGTCATAAATCTTTCAGAGCAGATACATAATAAAATTCGACAATGTAGTTGTTGTAAGACATCCCGAACCAGGTCTTTTGCAACAGATCTGACATTTCTAAAAGCATTGCAGGGCTCTGTTGATATACTGTGTATATGTTACATTAAATTACATGTAATATTGCACATGAGAATCCTTGTATCCAACCAATTTGCCTCTAAATTCAAATCCTGAAAAGCTTAGATGCTACAATATGCTAAATTCAGAATTTAAAATCCGTAAGTGAAAATTTTTAAATGCTATAAACCACAAATTTGACCCATACATTAAAGTCTTGTTGAATATGCTGCAGATTGTCGAAGAGGCCAGTCGCTGGTGGTGTGGGCAATCTCTGAAGGCCGGCAGGCAGCGCGAGAGGTGGATGCATTCCTTGTCGGTCAGTCTGCTCTTCCAGGTCCTGGCGGCGTCATTACTTTGCTAAATAGCCAGAAAGGGTAAACCTCTTCAGTTAGAACTAATGAGTACACATTTTTAGCACAGATAACTAAATACTTTCTAGATATCTGCTGTTGTATTTAACTGTTATTGTGACATTTTAATGTTATTCCAGGAACTACATGTTATACTGTAATTGTACAAGAGTGCTATGATGGGACTATTATAAAGAGAATGTTGGCCGGAATGTGGATCAACATTTTTTTATTTATTTATGTGAAGGAAAGTTGTTGCCAAGTAGTGGCACAAGTAAGATGCAAAGATATGAAACTAGGTTCTGATCTCCTGAAGGTGGTTGTAAAAAAAGAAAGGTGCCATGTATGTGAACCGAGATCTGAACTTGGACAGCTATACTTCCTCATTTGTACCTGTTAGGCATTAGAATTACATGCAGGTACAGATGAGATAAAATGTACTAATATATGACGAAATGAAGTATTCTTCTGAGATAGTATGAAGGCTAGTACTGTATTTTGTAAAGAAGAAATCTTTGTACAGTTGGTTTTGTAAGTATTCCTCTCTGTGACAGAGATACATTGCTTGATGGCCACAATTATAAGGATAAGTCTGTAGATGAAAAGGATGGAAACTCTTGTATATTGCTAGGATTATTTTATGTTAAATTTGTTGATACATATTTCATGTATTTCATAATATTTTAGAGCAAGTTTTCATTTTGTTGCAAATAAATAGTTACATAATTTCAGCATTTCTTAAACAAAACATTGTTTCCTCATGTCGATCAGTATATTCTTCCATTTTTATTGTAATTTTAATATTTTAGTGTAAGTTAAATACATGTATGTATGTATGTCTACCCCTTATTATTCCCGTTTTCCAACGGGGTCGGGGATGAGATGCGATGGAAGTCTTTGTGGCGTTGGTTTTTACGGCCGGATGCCCTGTAAGTTAAATACATATATGTATATATACATATATATATACATGTATCTATCCTGTATCTATCCTACAATACAATATAAAAACATTCATGTTACTCGAATAATTGTATGTACAATTGTGGCTTGAGAATTAGTGTTGTCATTGTATTATATTTCATTCTTCCCTGTGCAACCTTTATCAAAGTTCCTTATTGATGTGTCTAATGCCGATTGTTTACTTTTTGTTCGGCCTCCATATCCTAATAGTTAAAAAAATTAAGACTGTTAATTATGGTAATTCATTAGTATGAATAGCTTTGATTATTGAATATGATTCTTTAGAGTAAACATCTTCTTCCTGTTACATATAAACCCGTATATTTTTTCTTCTGGAGATATTGTGAATTAAATGGAGGTTTCATCATTTAACATTTTATTACGTCTTTTGGGTTCTCTTGTTCATTGGCAGAAATGTTCTTTTAAGCATGAAAATTGACAATACAAAGAGAGGCATTAAACAAGTAGGCATGTGGCATCGCATTTAATCTACACATAGTAAAAAGTGTACTAGTGTGGACTGAAGATAAGAGGTATGGTAATATTATCTTATTTTACATCTGAATTTCTCTCCATTGTTCGGTAGTTTAGTTAGGGTGAAATACTGGGATATTTTCTTAAATGAACTGAAAACGAAAGAACTTTAAGAATTGTTGTAAAATGAAATATTTATACTACAGTTTAACAGTTGCCAATATACCATTATAATGATTATCCATAGAAATACAATTGTGCAATGTGAGTCGTTGATTATGTAAATCTTTGCTTCAAATCAAAACAATGTTTTACATATTCTAGAATACATCTACGGACAAATTTTAAATATCCCTTGTGTTTGTGAATATTTTATGGAATTGGGTGATTTGATGGCTTTGATTTGAGAGAAATCGGATAAAAGTATTGAGAGACGTGTCTGACTTTCAAGTACTTTGTCTTTACTGAGAGGCAGCACAAATTATGTAAATAAAATGCAATTTTCTAAATTACAGTACTAAATTAGTACACAAGATATTCATGCGTAAGATTAATGCACTAAAAATATTTTTGCAAATTTATTTTGCAATCTTGTCTATATTCCAAACTGAGTTATAGACATATCTTGGAAATGTTCACAAATACCACATGGATACAGTACCTGATGTTTTAAGATTTTCCAAATGATGTATTAATTTTGATTCAAAATGAAACTACTCACATGGAATGTAATGTGGATTTCCTCTATGAAGGAGTTTGCTACAAAACTATAAGAGTTACTGCATTTAACTGTAACAATGCATGTACCTATTCCCTTTTAAGCTAATTTAGCTAGATTTTACAGTACAGTATTTCAATATTTTATTGTAATAAGTTCAAACCTGAAATATATCTGTAGGTGCATTTTATTATGTATATAAAACAGTTAAATTGTAAATATAAAAAAGCCAATTTTTTGAAATAATAAATGCAGTAAGGGAAATTTTGTTTAATTATTTGAGTGTGATTTCATATATAGCACTGGTGTTTATATTGAAATAACTTGCCAATTTTTTGGTAATCAGCTGATATTCTCCCTCCTTTCCTGTTTCCATATCAAAAATGGCATTATACAAATGCCTGACTAGAGACCTGAAAATGTAGAATCTATTCTGTTTCTGCCATAATTAGCATTTTTGTTTTTGGAATATTAATATAATATTGTATGGCCTCGGTGCCAGGTGCAAGTTTTGTTATTTGACACCCAAAGTGTAGCTTGCATGTCGAGTTTCGTTGTTCCTTGAAGCACTATGAAAGTCAAGGAGGTTAGATATCTAAGCTCCTTGAACACTATAGCGCTTTCTAGTAGAGAAATGAGGAACTTTGTGTTGGCGGAAACTCCCGAGATTAATTTTGCCATTATGAACATGGCCTACTGAATTCAAATGGGTTCTTTGACATGCCAACATCGTATGACATGGTGTCGTAATTTTTGCCGCCTTTCAAAAATCGCTTACCACGGCCAGGAGCGAACCTGCAAGCTTGGGGTTAGTAGACCGACACGCTGACCTCTCATCCACCCACCGTGGCATGCTTTGGAATATTGAGGAGACCCTATACATTCAAAATGGCATGTATCTTCCATGATATATGCTATTATAATCACTTACTACCATTTCTATTTTGAATCAGAAAAAATTTAGTAAAGCTTGAAATCATTAGAAGTGTAAACCCTCTCAAGTGTAGAGGAGAAATAACACAAGCCTTTTCTATAAAAGCTTCGGTCAAAATATTTGATACAACGTCAAATGATAAAGCAATCAATTTTCCAAATTAAACACAATTATTATTTTAGGTCATTGTGTGCAGTGAAAAGTGATGGTTGCTATTATGAACTTATTAAACTCAGTCGATCTACTGTGGTGGGAGTATTTGCATTCATCAAATTTTGTGCAAACAAACATTTTCCTTAAAAATGACCCTTTAGATAGAATTCTCTATAAAAGAGCATGTATTCAGTAATTTGCACCTTGGGTCAAAATTAGTATTTTGCTGCACCTTGATTTACAAAATAAATTAAAAAAAAAACATCTACAAATGATTTCAACTCCATCTTATAATTATAGGAAACTAGTGTTCTGCCGATACAATTGCAGGCATTACAAATGCAATAGCGGCTTCGGTGGCGTAGTTGGTAGCATGCTGAGCTTCTATGCCCAAGATCGCGGGTTCAAACCCGGCCGAAGTCGTCGGATTTTTTAAGAGCGTTAAAAATCCCTCAGTATGCCTTCCTTCGGAGGGGAAGTAAAACCGGCGGTCCCATGTCATAGATTTATGGCATGTTAAAGAACCTTCCACTAATTACACCTGTGTAAGCTATTTATAGGCTAAGAATGTAAACAATGCTCTTAGGTTCCTACGTCGCCAGGAGCAGACTGCGGTGGCGTCTAGTAGCCAAATTCTGAACTAGTTCTAGTAGTCGTTGACGGTGGCGTTTGGCGGCAAAAGTAGGAACTATTTGAAAAATTCAAAATCTGCAGTCCTTATTTGAATTAAAAAACAGATAACACACACTAATACAGTCGTCACAATTAACACCGGTTATCAGACAGATTCTACACACACCCAAGTACACGGGGCTACGTGACCGCGCTGTCTCAGGCCCTAAACTGAGGAACCAACCAACAAATGCAATATTTTCAGGTCTCTACAAATGGCATTTTGTAAATAAGACTGAAGAAGGAATCAGAAGTGTTGTCTAGAAATATATTTTTACATTCTAATTTTTGTTTGTTCCTGCATGGTTTGTGGATTTATTAGTAAGCATAGATATTACAAGGTGGAATATTTAATTAGAATGCAAACTATTGTAGCTTTCCTGAATTCCGAATTTAATTTTCCTAATTTCTCTATTAAAATGACATTGCTTTTGTGTTCTTCATTGTAATTTCGTCTTCGATATTTTCAAAAATTTATGCATTCAACCCTTTTATCATTAACTGTTCTTTTTCATTCAGGTCATAACAAATGTGTTTGTAAACCCTCGCTCTAAAACAAGTAGTTAAGTCTTGATCAGCAAAGGAACACATCTCAATTGGTTTTGAAGTTATAGGCAATTTAGTTGAGATCTACTGCATTTGGAAGAATATAGATAAGAAAGGTGGCATTTTGTCCACCTTCATGGGACAAACCACAGACTGATTTGCACTGAACTGTTGCCTGTGTTATTTTATTACACAAGGCAAAAAGAAAGAGCAGCACAATATCTTCCCTTTCTTTTCACAGTTCTTGTTACTGTCTAGATTATTGACATGCCATATTGGTTTTCATGGCCAACTCTAGACTGCTATAGAGTTGAATTGAATCAGAACAATTGTCTATATTAAGAGTTCGTGTTCTTATGAAGTTTCTTGGGAAATCCTAAAATGGAGATATTCCCTCCCTACTTATGACACAGTTGTCAAGAAATAAACGGTGATGTGATGTAATGACAATGGAACAGCCAAGTCTATCCTAGTTCCTTGTCTGAAGAAAGTCAGCAGACAGCCAAGTTTGATATAGTGATTCAAAGCCGGGGAAATATGAATCAAAATGAACAGACTGACTTAAGGGTGAAGAAACATTGTAGGGACTAATGTCCTTGCCAACTAAAGAAGTCTGTTATGGCTGAACATGCCATACAGAATGACCATCAAAGTCTTTTTGATGAAATATCTGTTGTCTGAATGGAGAAACATTTCACACCCAGAATCATTAGCGAAGCGATGGAAATAGCTAAAAAGGACTTTAGTAAAGGTGATGGCTATCCTTTAAGCAGATTATGGCTGCCGTCTATAGTTAGATGCCATCTTCTTTGGCTCAGAAAGTCTTGGAGTAGCAAATTATGTTTTGATTTGGCCTTGTATCGTCATTTAATCTATGATTAGTTTCCTTCATTATTTAATTACCAACCTTGATAATAGGGTAAGCAGTTGCCCCAGGATATATTGGTTCATTATTTTCTTATAACACAACCTAGTAGTCCCCAAGCTACAGTATGGATTTAAATGGCCTTGAAAGCGTATGTAACACATTGTGATTTAATGCCTATTAAGGGGGAGCAGGAATGTCCTATGCTGTCCATGCTAATTTTCAACTTTTATTTTACTATTTTCTCAGGAAGTATTAACAGGAACTAATTGCATTTTTTCAGGGATGTTCCTTGTTGCTCTCACCTTGCTTTAACACAGGCTTTTTAAAAAATAAGAGTGTTTTGATTTTTCATGGAATTTTATCAATATGGCATAATTCTTCTTCTTCTGCTTCTGCTTTTACAGCCTCATTGGACCACTTAAGTCATTCATTTCTCGGTCCTGCCGGCCGCGGTGGCCGAGAGCGCTAATGCGCTATCTCGTGTCTCGCTGGCATCGGGAGAGCGTGGGTTCGATTCCCACCTCGGCCGTCCTGAAAATGGTTTTCGTGGTTTCCCATTTTCACTACCAGGCAAAAACCGGGACGGTTCCTTTCAATAGGTCCACGGCCGATTTCCTTTCATAATCCCTTCCCCGACCCGTCCTGAAAAGAAAAACACATGGCCATTGGCTGCATTAATAAAATTATTATTTCTTGGTCCTCTTCTTCAGTCAGTTTTCTTTCCGAGTTGCCCAGTAGCTTTTCATTCGCCCCGATCTTCTCAGGCGATCTTCATCTGTAAATACCCTTTTCACTGTATTACGTTTGTCTATTTTTGCCTGAAATCTCTTTTTATATCTTCCAGTTTTTTTAATTTTTTTGTTTTGTTTTGCAAGTCATCCAAGATTATTTCTAATTCTTTCATATCTTCTCTTAATTTCCTTAATCCATCCTACTAGTTGTTTCATAATGTGACCAAAAAAAGAAATCCGTTTCTTCCGAATAGTATCAGTGATGGGCTCCAGTTCTCTGTAAACCACTTCATTTGGTACTATCCGCCACTGTCCATCTTTCTGATACTTTTAAAATTTTGTCGATTCTGTTTTTCTGAGTATCTTTAAAAAGAGTTTCGCTTCCATATGTCACCTCAGGTTGAATCACCGTCTTGTTATGTTTTAATTTTGTTGTGATTGATAGACATTTTCCTTTATATGTAGACCATGTTAATTTTTGGGCTTTTATCATTTTATTAGTTCTTCCTTGCCATGCAGGTTTCTCATCCAAGTTGTAAGTTATAATTTCTCCTAAGTATTTAAATTGCTTCACTATTTTAACTTTCTTGTTATTTACTGTTATTTGATTGATTACAAGTGGATTTGCTACCATTATGGCATAATATAACAGCATTTTCATGAACGTTTCCATCTGGCAAAATTAAAATAATCATCATTGAGTATTCTGTTCAGACTGATCTGTTGTCACAAAATGATACCAAGCAGTTGGTTGCTGCTCTTTTCATTGTTAAGTAGTTTCTCAGTCTGGTATCTGCTTGGATTTGCTCGAGATGTATATGTTTTGGTTGTCCTCCAGGTCTCTTCCCATTAATGAATTCTTCCACATTAAGTGACATCAGCTGAGAGTGGTGTAAGGTATTTACTGAAGTAAATTTTGAAAAACGGCTGTGTTATTTAACACATATGAGGCGTTCTGAAAGAGAAGGGCGAGCCCGCCGTGAGTAGTTTTTTTTAAATTTACACATCAAGTAGCTGCCTTTATGCTCTATAATGCAAGGGTTCCCCATGCTGGCGAGCTCGCCCTTATCAACTAGAAAGTGAATATTATATTGAAGCCTTCAGCGACAAGGCGGCGGCCGAGGTGTCATATTCATTGAAATGCCCCCTCAGAGAATGGCGAACGTGGCCCGTCACAGCCCCAGTCGCGGTGAGTGGATGTAGTAAGTTTGTGGAGACGTGATAGTGTTGCATTATCCTATCCGTTGTTTATAGTCACGTTTTGTGTATTACAATGTCTGTTATGTTATAATACAACATTTCACTGTACGTCATCATCATCTTGCACAGTTTCCAGCCACTGGCCGGGTCTGTTTGGAACACAAGCCTCTCCAACGTCTTCTGTCTTCCCACCATCTCTCAGCCTCCACCCTTGTCCAGTCTTCTCCTCTCTTCTTCACGCTTTCTTCCACCCCCTTCAGCCACCTGTCTCTCGGTCTTCCCCTCGGTCTCTTTCCTTCCCACTTTGTCTCATGTACTCTCCTGGGTATCCTCTTCCACGTCCACGTCGTGGGAGACGGGCAACGGCACAAAGTAGGGGATTGCCTGTAGGGACGAAGTACAGTGGGGACTTCGTGTGCCCCGGGACCGTTACGGTAGCTGTGAAGGTCCTACAGGAACCCTGAAAAGTGACGGCTAACGGGGCTCTCGTGAAGCTACGATAGGCCCAGCAAGCCAGTAGTGGATGAAACCAAATGCTTTCAAAAATGGAACGAGCCTCACTGTACGTAATGAACCTATATTTTGTTCTATTCATTTACGAGTAATATCAGAAACAATAAATATTTGTAGGTAGTTTATGTTTCATATTTCAATAGTAGTCGTAGGATTGCAATTCAGTGTACATTTGAAACTGCTCACAGCATTAACAAGCCGGAGCACCGAATGGTGGCCTCGTCATTATCCAATTTATGAGCATGAACCTTGCACACTGATTATCTCCAAATGCACATGTGGCGGGCTTGCCCTTCTCTTATGGAATGCCTCATATAAGGAGGAATTACTTCTAAAATTTTCAGCTTTGCTTGTTGAAAAGTTGTGGGGGGAAAAAAGGACTTTTTATATTAAGAAACAGGAACCAAAGTTTTTGCCGCTAGGTGAATAAATGGTTGACAGTTTTGATTTAAGGACAAGGAATGCTCAGACATCGCATCATGATTTTGCTTTCTTAAAAATATTTTTAAAAAATTTCTATTGTCTGAAAGAGAGAGAACTAAGAATCTAGAGAAAGATCTAGTGAAAAATAGAGAGGAAAATAAAAATTAAATTTGTGTGCTTACTAATAGGAAGCACGGTTGTGGGAAAGTATAAGGAAGTAATCTTAAACATGAGCCGTGAAGAAACTAAGGGTCTGTAGCTTAATATGAAATAAAAAATAAAATTTTTAAAATGATGATTTTTTTATTCTGGAGCCCCTTAACAAACTTTTAAACTAACTTTTTACCCACATTTTCTGAACAGATTGAAAATTAATTATCTAAACAAATAGTCATTGAATTTTTAGGTTAGACTTGTTCATGCTGTTTCTTCTAGCACACAAGTAAGTGATATGTCTAGTATTTGCTAACAAGTAACACTGTACTACATCATGACTATTCTGACAGGGGTGTACCCAGATAATAATTGTGGGGCAGATAGTGTAAATATATAGACTGCCTTATGTACTGTAGTGGTTCCAGGGCTGCCATAGGGGATGGGGTTATATCCCTGAATCCTGGTCCACACCTAACTGTAACTTGCCTAAGGTTGATTTTAACTTGACTTTGTGGTGCAGCGGACATGTTTTTGCCTGCTGTTCCCAAGGTTGCAGGAACAAATCCTGGCACAGTCAGTTGTCATTTGAGGGTGTGCAAATGTGAGGGAGCTATGTTAGTAGATTTCCTGGCATGATAACGATCCCCTTCAGGGCAAAATTCCTGCACCCCTGGTGTCCCTGAAAGCCTCAGTAGTTACAGGGATTACTATTATCAATTTAACTTGGACCTGTTTTATTGAACACCATCATTGTATTTATGTGTTGCTTTCAGAAATAAATTTTTGACTAACACTTTATTTACACCCAAAGAAATGTTAATTTTCTGTCTTTTTAATGTAGGCTATGGTTTTCATTATTTTTATTATAGAAATGTGATATATTGACCATACTTATAAGTTGATTAAGGCTCACACAGCCAAGAATACCTGACATGAAAGCCCTATGGGATTTTGCTGTGAAAATTAAGAAATTAAACAAATACCAGCTGACATTTTTGGGAGAATCTTGCCTGCTTTCTTAATAAGAAATATTTTAAGAAGAAATATTTATTGAGAAAGGTGGCATGGTTCCTTGCAAAATGTCTTGAGGTATAGATAGTTGCGTTTAGCTGTGCATTGACCTTTAGAGTTTAGCGGTAGGAGAGGAGTGTAGAGCGGTGTGGGGAGTGTGTTTAATACTTCCCTATCCGAGAACATTGATGCATGTGACAGTAGGTTCTCGCAATCAGACCAGACATGCTCAGTGTGGCAAATGTTTCACACTGCAGTAGTGTACTGGGGGATTGGAATTGGAAAGTGCTGAGCTAACCGCCGGTAACTGTACTTCTTATTTTTCATAGCAAATCCCAAAAGTCGTGCATGTTGTATATTTATAATTTCACTTATGGCAAGTTGGAGGTAATATTTTAATATGTCAAGCGTTTCCGATTGTTGATTTTTGATATGATAGAGCGTTTCTGGTTGTAGATTATTGATGATTGTTGGATTTTTGTGGTGTCTGATGTACTTGTTTTTGGTTTTGTTTTGTTCTTGATTAGTTGGCATTAACAGAACACTTTGTTATTATTAACATTGCTTTCTTTTTTAACTTATTGTTACCTGCATCTTACTTAAACCAAAGACTTTCTGTGAAAAAGACTGTATTTGTAGCGATAGGTGATTTCTGTGAATTCTCAGGTAGCATGTGCCATGTCCAAAACTGGTTTCATTTATCTTCTGCTTGTTTAATAATTATTATGGTCAATCTTGATCCTCGAGGATTTTGTTTTCTTTTTTCTTGGTTAATTTTTTGCATCAATAGAAAACTCTCTCTTTAGGGTTGCCTTTTTAGATTCTTTGTAAAGATGTTCTTCAGTTGGTCAGCATGTACAGGGAAGCTCAATTATCTGGGGTGATTATATTCTATGCAAATATCTGGAATAATAAACGCACACACATTATTTCAAGTGGTGAAGTGTACAATATGTGTGTATTGTATGTTTGGTATTTGTATAGAATCATCCAAGAAAATAGGGCTTCCCTGTACATATTGATAGACAGCAGAGCATCTCTGCATGGACTTTTGCATCAAGTAAAGGAATGTGTTTTAAGACGGTTATTTGTATACGAGAATTTAGATCACGGATCTTTACTTTGCATTATGAAATTTCTAAGTTATCTCTTTAAAATTTTAAGTTTATTATCAATCTCAGTGTGAAGGTGGTTACTTCTTGTCTTGTTGTTTTTTACAACTTGAATTATTCCTAGAATAAGAAGTATTGATGTTCTATGAAACTGTATGCCAGTATTTATCTGAATGTGGTGATAAAAAAAAAAATATTATCAAAGAAGATGCAAAACATTGTAAGCTACAACATTATACCTATCTATTCTTTTACCTTCAAGTTGCTTTCCGACCCCGGCCATATTTGTTTTTTTCATTATTAATGAACAAATTATTTTGAGACTCATTTTTCTATAGCAAATACAGTACATGGTGTAAAAGCTTAAAAATCTGCCATTTGTCTCAAGTAATTTGTTCTGGAAGAAAGTATACCCATATTTAGCTTGGGGTAGTGACTAGCTTAAGAAAGTGAATGGACAGGAATTGTATTGTGGCATTAAAGGTTTTACATCCCCACAAAAAATACAGCAAATTGCAATTAAAATAACCAAAGAATATTTTAATATTTCATGGGCTGTTTCATAGCACAAATGCTATGTCTACTTTCTAGGGAAACTAACTAATCTGTATTTGGTTGAGACTGGGTCAATTTGGATACTACAAGATACTGTAGTGCATTTGGATATATATTTTTAGTATATTAAAGAAAATTAGGAGAGAAGATAGGGTTTTGGTGTAGAAGGATTTGTTCTGCTGATAAATTGTTGTGAAATTAACAGTAATGTTTCAGCAATTTGCAGGTTATCTTAACTATTTTTGTGTTTTCTAATGTCATCATCATCATCATCATCATCCATCATTGGTTTGCAGTCCTGAGACTGGTCAGTTGCCATAAAAACATGTCTAGATCGTCCTGTCATTTGCCGCTTCCTTCATTGAATTATAATTCTGTGCTTGAGTGTCGTTTAGAAATTTTTTAAGGAAGGTATTTCTAGGTCTTCCTCATGGATGTTTTCCCTCAATGAACCCTTCTGCCACAGTTCTCATTAAATTGGAATGGCGCATTGTGTGACCCCACCATTTGAGACGACGTTTACGGATTGTGTGTAGGATTGATCTCCGTTAGTTCACGGTGTCGAGAACCCTTGTGTTCGATATCCTGTCTCTCCATGTCACATTTATCATCTTACGATAGCACCACATCTCAAAGGCTTCAAGACAGTTCTTTTCAATTTTATTTAGTGTCCACGTTTCACAGGCATACAACGCAACTGTCCATACAAAAGCATGTAGCATTCTCATTCGGAGGGAAAGCTTAAGCCGACTGGTACACAGTAATCTCCTCTTCTGCATAAAAGCTAGCAGTGGTGCACCTTCCTTCCTCTGTAATCTTTTGACCTAGGTAAGTGAAGGATTTGACTTGTTGTATGTCCGAGTTATTAATCTTTAATCGAAGAGGTTTTGGTAATTTTGAGACTGTCATGCATTTTGTCTTTGAGGTATTTATTTTCATGCCGTATTTCTGCACCGTTGATGCAACTCTTGACAGCATTGCCTGCAAAGTAGATGGGCTGCCAGCTAGAATGGCTTGATCATCTGCGAACTTAATTACCTTTATGGGTATTCCATTGATCTTCACTCCTAAACATGTCTTCTAAAGCATCTGCCATCATCAACTCACCAAAAGCATTAAACAAAATTGGGGAGGGAGGACATCCTTGTCTTACTCCTTTTCTGATAGGAACTGGATTAGTAAGACCTTCTCTTAAACGTACAATTGCATTTTGACCATTGTAGAGGTCCCAATATGAGTGTAATGAGTTGTTCTTCGACTCCTATGTTCCTAATGTAGGAGTCATTATTTTAAGTATTTATCTTTTCAGAATTGCCTTTCGGAAGGAGTGTTACCATATATTGCAACCTAAAATTCTGTGTTTTAGTAAACCTTACTGCTATAGTACCATACACCTGTATCCTTTTTGGCGAGACATTCTTTTGAGTCTAACGTCATCTTGCATTATGCTGAAAAATTGTCGTGTGAATATGGGGGGAGGGAAGAGGAGAAAATAACTTCTAAGTGCTCCTTATTTTAAATCAGACAGTAGAGAAGGGAGTTAGTGACAAGTGTGCAATAGAATTGAACTGATTCGTAAAACATAATGGAATAAAAGAAATACCGTAGTAAAGATTTTGTTGTTTTGAGGACAATTTCAATATTTTGTTAGTATGAATTTTGCAAGATTGATTCTATATACTGTACTGGGTGGAGAAATTACCAAACAATTAGTATGCTCTTAGGGCAGAAACATTACAAGGCATGTTAAAATAAAATTGCTGATTTTTTTGAAGGCTAAATCATTGCATATTGAATGAACAGAAGATTCTTATAATCTGATTTTGAAGGTTAGTAACGTGTTCTATATGTTAGTCACCACATTAATTTTGTTTAGACATTTTCTAAATATTGCTGACAACTGTTTTTTAATATTTTAATTGTTGAAAGTATTTTTGTGATTTTTAACTTCTTCAGTGTGATAAATATATCTAGTGGTGCCCTGAGAAGGACAAATTTTGTTTACAGAATGGTATTAATATTGTCCACTGGTTCCAACATTTTACCCCATGGTTGTGGGGTATCCCTGCCAGAGCCAGTGTTATTGTATGATTCCAGGTGTGGTGTCCACTAGTTGATGTGGCATGAATTGTTGGCTGTTGTACTGTATTTTGACTGTGTTTCAATGCTTGCCAAGGGTGTCTGTTTCCTATTTTCTCTTCATGCCATCATGTGATATGGAAGAGAAGGTGGTTAATATCATAAATTATTTGCAGCAAGGGGTTTTTGGCCTATGACCTTCATCTGGCATTCATTGCATGAACATCTCTAATTTCTCATTATTGTCAGTTGAAGTCAGGAGCTAGGGTGAATCTCTCGCAGTTACACGAAGTTTCCAAGAGGTTCACCTGAATTATGGTGGAAGAGAGAGATATTCACAAGGATCAATTGTGTTGAACAGAACTCTCATCACTTGCTGTAGATCTGAATATTCACCAACCACCAACTTTTGTTGTAAATTAAAAAGAAATACAACAGTTTCTCTCCCCTTAGAAAAGTTTGCAAATTTCCGAGGCCATGAACCCCGATGTGGCTATATAGTATTTGGTGTAGAGAATGTGGAAAGCGAGTTACATTTGTAGGAAAATCCAAAATTATATCATGTTTAGTTTGGTAGGAAAACTTTTGTTTGCACTGTGTTACGGGAAGAAAAGTAGTATGATATTAGCTATGAGCATTGCATGCAATATGTGGAACTGTCTTACTTATGTGTGGTGGATTAATGTTTGTGTGTTATATATGGAAATGTTATGGATGCTCATACTATATTGTCTGTGTAATTTCTAAATGTAGTTAATTAATATTTGGGTCTGCAAACGGTATTATACGGATTATATTGCTCCCCTCTAAAACTGTATTAGCAGTTTATCTAATTTTGAAAGCTGTGGACACATTGATTACTAGCAGTCTTCAACTGAGAGCCAAGCGCTCTAACTCTGTATGTAAAATGCAATATCGACAACTGAAAATTGAATTAACTTTTGTCAATAATGACTGATGGCTGCTTAAGATAAATGTTTCTATTTAAAGTACAGTAGGATACATTAGGCGCATGTATACAGAAATTTATTTTTGAGGAATTTTGCTTTATGGATGTTAAATGGTTAACTTCAATAATCTATCAATACGACCGTGAAAGTGTCATTAGGAGCATGCAATTTTAATATTTTTCCCTAATCTATGACAAGTGAATCCAGGATTATTTTTGGATGGTGTTTCAATTCTTAAATATAAAATAGCATATTTTTAAATTTTATATTGCTTCCTTGACTCACAAGGCTGCAGATTACAAAGTTTAACCTGCTCCATTGTGAAGCACGATTAGAAAAGAAAGGAAATTGTGTAGAATATGTAGAATATTCTAGAATACAGGGATCAAACAAACAGTACCTGTAGTTGAAGTTAAAATTCTGATTGCAAAATCGTAAGTTAGCTTGAATTTTAAAAACTCATAATTTCAACATTGCAGTTAAAGTTTGATTGTTTACAGTACTATGTAATAAATAAATTACTACGGCATAATATGAAACCAGTATTTTTAATTTAGAAAAGCAACAAAATTATTAAGAAAATTAAGGGTAATTTAAATTGAAGAAAATTTTGAAAAATCATAATGCACGTTAACACATGTCAAAAATTAATGACAGGTTAAAATGATCCAAAGGCAAAATTACTACAGTATGTACATGTATAATGATTGTTGAATGGTGAAATATATAAATCTATAGGACACAATTTATCCTGTAGCTCTTCCACTGTTCAGAAATGTATCGACTATCATATCGTGTGGGATTTAATGTTTCTGTAAACTGCCCACAGCTGCAATTCTGACTTGGTAAAAAGACTTGTTAAGTTACCAGTCATGTTTGCATTATTTTTTTTTAGTATCGCTGATACTCGTAAAGATATCTACTTCAATTTCATCAAAGACTGTAGCAACGCATTAGTTAAATAACGGCCAAATATGTTTGTTGTTTTAAGGGGCCTAACATTAGGTTATCGGCAATGGCAAAATAACTGCTGTTTTAAAAGTCTCTTAAAATTCCTCCATCTTTATACCTGCCTGGTCTAGGTTGCATTTACATCCAGAGCTGAAATGTTTTGTTTGGTGCTTGTCTTTCTAGTGTAGATCGTTAATAGACAAATCGGGTTGTCTTGGGTTTGATTCTTGAATGTTTAGCATTGCATGCCCAATTTATTTGGAAGTTTCCACATACTTACATAGACATTATTTACCAGAACTCAAAAATTTAGACTTTACTATGCAGTACATCGCATGTGACAATTGTTTATAAAAGTGAGCAGCCATAATGTCCATCGCAGAAAGTTCATTTTACCAAAATATCCACACCCAAGTGTTCAATACAGTGATGACTACTACAATAGGTCTAATACCGTAAATATCCCCCGCATAATTAGTCCATTTCAATATGTCCAATGGTGAAAATGCTCCTCTAAGATAACCATAATCATATACAGTATATAAATCGCTAAGGTAATATTTTACAAAACCCAAGCTCTTAAACCAGAGGGAGTTTTTCCAAAATCTTCCAAATTATCTCAATATTACAGGAAAAATCTTTTATTTCTTGCATGTTTATAAAGTGCATTTCAACAAATACACAAGACGATAGCTCCTGCCAGAACTGTCGCGTCGATCCCTCATAACAGTAAAGCTAGGCGGGTGGTATATACATATGGGGCACTGACATGTAACCGATCGTAACAAATGAGTATTCAAAAGAAAGTGAATTACCCACAGCAGTAACTAATTGCACTCTGATTTCATGAATATCAACAATTAGTTTAACAAGTCCGTTTAAACAAATTAACAGCACTAGAGCCCCTGCCAGAACTGTGTCGTATACCAATAAAGCTGGGTGGGTGGTTTATACACATGTCCACTAGTTAAATTATAAGTAAAAATATATAATACTACTGTACATGAAGAAAGTGTTTGTAAGAAGTAGATGTGCACAAGAGCTGTGCCTCCTTCATTGCTACTAAAGGAATGGCATGTTTAAAAGTTGACTTGACATGGACACCATTGGTCGAACAACATAGTTGAAGGATTCCACCCAGTATCTGGCAATCTAACGTGTGAATAAATCGGAAAATTAAATATTATAATTGCAAGGCGATCATGCTCAGTAAACAAAAATACACTTACGAAGAGTGCAGCAAATACTAGAATCTGCCAGCAAAGCAGGGAAGAGATGGCCATTAATGGCATTACTCAAGTGGATGTGGAATACACAGTTATTACAGTAAGTGGGCATATGACAGTGGATATGTTTTGTAAATGTACCCAATTCCAAATGGATTGACAGTTTGCGGGGGACATTATGACCTGCAACCCTAAAAGCACTGCAGTTCGTGACCTTTCTGCAGGCTACCATCTCACACACACACAATCACAATGTTGAGACAAATGAATGTTGCATAATGAGCATTTTCAAACAGAGAATTTAAATTTCCGTGGCATGTGGTTGCCGATCGAAAACAGTAGAGTTGTGAACCTTGCAAGAACCAGTTTGTTGATATGTTATCTGCCCTGAATGCTGACACACAATGTCTGACAATGTACTCCATTGTGGCGACTTCCAAACCATGTGCGACCACACCAATGACAAACAACAGTGTGCTACCTACTGTAAAATATCAGTGTTTTACAAATTAGGGGGAAGTACGCTACAATATTTCAAAAGTAAGAGATATTTAAAATGTATTTCACAAATACTTTTTTTTGTTATTGTTGTGCTTATAGTACAATACTCCTTGCCACTCTGCACCTGTATAGCATATTATTCATGTGTATTTGTGAAGCAAATGCATCCTATGCCTACATCAAAATTTTGTAGGAAGTAATGGCAAATCTGTAGAATATGTTCAGAAGGATTGGTACCAAATATTAGGCAGACTAAAGAGAGGCTTTCTTTAGAGATGTCTGTTTCAGGAACCGTATCTAGTAGATGGATGGGTTTCTGCCTGGGGAATGTCGATACTGAGCAGAAACAAATTGCCCTTGTGGGCACTGAAACTTGGTTAGGATATCTGGAATGTTGGTGGTAGTACAGTGTAGTTCACAGTGTGTTAATTATTTAGAAATTTGGGCAGAAGAGGGATCGGATGCATTATGCAGAGCTTTTGCACAATACAGTTGTTACAGAGCATCGAGTTGTGAATGAATGGTGAGCTAGGCACTGCAATTCTGTTGAAAATACCATCAACATTCATTTGTCTGCCTAGTCTGGCCTACAGTCATACCATAGTAGCTCTCTGGTAACCATGAGCAGTTTTTATTCTCAGTATTTTGAGACTAATACGCTACAGTATATGTTTGGCCCCCTCATAACTCACTATTTCTAAAGTCAATACTTTCTATCTGTAGAGAACTTGATTTAGGTGTTGATAGCAAACTTTGTTTTACAATGATATTATTTACAGCACTGTATATCTGATTTTCTGACATATTCTAACAAGCCCTATACAATAGTAATAAATGCTACGAGCAGTGACAATAGATTATTTCTTTTAATCCTTATTATATTCTGCTTCTTCATCAGCCCAAGCATTTTGCTTTACAAACAACTTACATTTATTACCGTATGTGATATGCATACTTTTAGATGGGAATGCAGTATTCAGAAATATATATTTTATTCCAGTGTATTACAAAGGTACTAAATATCAAAAGGTAAATGGAACTTGTCATGTGTAAAATCTTGAAAATATAATATCAGTGTGATATGTAAATGTGTGTCTTAGTACATGTGATAAGATAACGTTGTGTGTTCTATGTATGTATGTATGTATGTATGTATGTTCACTGTTTAATGGAGACAATAACACAATATATAAGTGCTTCCACGGACTGTTTATAGCACATTCTGGTAGTACATTATACGTGTATAGAGAGAAATATGTATAAATTATTTTAAGAGTGGAATAAAACAGTAGGAAGAGCAAGACTACTGTTTATAGTGTACACCATGTACCGTACCTTCTGTCTTAGCTAGGGCAACATCGAATTTTCATAGACAAATTTTGCTGGTGTGAAACTTTGCTATCCATACTTTATTGGGATTGAAAATAATATTATACACACATCAAAAAAAGTTTTGCATCACCTCGGTTCCAAGAGTTCCGGAACCGTTAAATACAAAGGGAATAGAGATCAACACAAACAACATTTCAGCTCGTTTTATTGCTCATGAGACCCACACATTGCATGTTGTACCATCATACAGCTAGACTTTCAGCATTTGTGGTCCAGATTGCAGTACACACCACTACCTCTAATACCCAGTAGCACGTCCTCTTGCATTGATGCATGCCTGTATTCGCCGTGGCATACTATCCACAAGTTCATCAAGACACTGTTGGTCCAAATTGTCCCACTCCTCAACGACAATTCGGCGTAAATCTCTCAGAGTGGTTGGTGGGTCAAGACGTCCATAAACAGCCCTTTTCAACATATCCCAGGCATGTTCGATAGGGTTCATGTCTGGCGAACATGCTGGCCACTGTAGTCGAGTGATGTCGTTATCTTGAAGGAACGCATTCACAAGATGTGCACGATGAGGTCGAGAATTGTCGTCCATGAAGACAAATGCCTCTCCAATATTCTGCCGATATGGTTGCACTATGGGTCGGAGGATGTCATTCAGGTATCGTAAAGCCGTTTCGGAGCCTTCCATGACCACCAGTGGCGTACGTCGGCCCCACATAATGCCACCCCAAAACATCAGGGAACCACCACCTTGCTGCACTCGCTGGACAGTGTGTCTAAGACGTTCAGCCTGACCAGGGTGCCTCCAAACACGTCTCCGACGATTGTCTGGTTGAAGGCATATGCGACACTCATCGGTGAAGAGAACGTGATGCCAATTCCGTGGGGTCCATTCAGCATGTTGTTGGGCCCATCTGTACCGCGCTGCATGGTGTCGGGGTTGCAAAGCTGGACCTCGCCATGGACGTCGGGAGTGAAGTTGCGCATCATGCAGCCTATTGCGCACAGTTTGAGTTGAAACACGACGTCCTGTGGCTGAACGAAACGCATTATTCAACATGGTGGCATTGCTGTCAGGGTTCCTCCGAGCGGCAATCCGTAAGTAGCGGTCATCCACTACAGTAGTAGCCCTTGGGCGGCCTGAGCGAGGCCTGTCATCGACAGTTCCTGTATCTCTGTACCTCCTCCATGTCCGAACAACATCGCTTTGGTTCACTCTGAGACGCCTGGAAACTTCCCTTGTTGAGAGCCCTTCTTGACACAAAGTAACAATGCGGACGCGATCGAACTGCGGTATTGACCTTCTAGGCATGGTAGAACTACAGACAACATGAGCAGCGTACCTTCGTCCTGGTGGAATGACTGGAACTGATCGGCTGTCGTACCCCCTCCGTCTAATAGGCCCTGCTCATGCATGGTTGTTTACATCTTTGAGCAGTTTTAGTGACATCTATGAACAGTCAAAGGGACTGTATCTTGGATACAATATACACAGTCAACGTCTATATGCCGGAGATCTGGGAACCGAGGTGATGCAAAACTTTTTTTGATGTGTGTATATACTGTATGTTGTGCGACTTAGAATTGCCTTAGACCAAGGGTGGCCAACCTACAGGGTCATTATACATGTGCGCTCAAGTCAACACGGCAAACTAAGCCGTCTGTGACTGGCGCAGATCGCGTACGCGGTTCAGCCGGTGGTTGGCACGCTCCACTGACTCATATCGAAATCATATGGAAATGTATCTGCAAAGCTTAGACGTTAGTGTTGCATGTTTAGTGAGAATTGTGATTACTGTGATTGTTGGTCATGCCTAGACACCAATTCACTTTGCTCGGACGTGTGTATATCCATAATTTGTATATGAAAAACGGAAAAACTTGCTCTGAAACAAGACGAAAATTTCGAATCAAGTTTTCAGGAAGACATAAGGACCCTGTATTTTGAGCTTGGGCCGATTTTCTGGCCTAATGCCAGTACAATTAGGAGGCTCGCTAAACGTTTCAAGAAAACAGGCTCTGTAAATAAGAAAAAAATTGAAAGACATTCTTTCATCAGAAGATGTCAGGTGTGTGTTACAAGAGAGGGAGGACATTTTTAGCATCGCATATGAGCACTGTAATTACACATTATTGAACTTGTTTGGCAAACGTGTGAAAGTGCGCGCCAACCACCGGCTGAACCTGGTACACGCGGCCGCCATCTGCGCCAGTCACAGCCGGCTTAGCTTGCCATGTTAACTCGCTCGCACGTATACATAAGGACCCTGTATTTTGAACTTGGGCCGATTTTCTGTGATTGGCCAGACCTGGTATAGGCCTATATCATTCCTGGTCTGAAATCTGTGATTATAAATATCCCTAACTCCCAATTACCTTGCTACTTGCTTTCATTACCCATCATTGATGGGTTCATAGAGAAGAGGAAGGCAGTTGTGAAGACAACTTCTAGGTCATGACCCCATCATTGAAGGGAGAGAGAAAGATATATACATGCATAAAAGAAGAGAAGGGTAGAAAGAAGGAAACAAAATAAGAAAGATAGGAGGGAAAGAAACAAAGAAATATAACAATTTTTGACAACCAAAAAAGAAGGAAGGAAGAAAGAAAGAAAAAAAAAGTTGTTAATTTACGGCCTTTGCGACATTGTGGTCATGCAGCCCCATGCACTTGGGGGTGTGTGAATTTATCTGATAACCTATATTGTTGTGATGGCTGTACTAGTGTATTTATTTGTAAATTGGAGATAGGATTGGGAAGGAGGCAACCTTGGCCTTAAATTTGTCTGAAATTTGTCTGGAGTAGAAGTGGGAAACCACAACCAGGATAGCTGAAAATCTTCTCAGTTTTACCTCATGAGGATGAGTGTACCCCGTCCCAGCTCTCACACCAGAATTAATATTTCTTGGCAGAGCCGAGAATCGAACCAGGACCTCCGGGGGCAACAGCCAAGAATGCTAGCCGCTAAACCACGAGGTGGTAGAATTGAAAGATAGAAAGATAGCAAGGAAGAAACAAAGATAGCAAGGAGGGAAAAAGATAGAAAGATTAGAGAATTAGAAAGAAATATACAAAGAGGGATAGAAAAAAGGAAACGAAAGATAGACGAACCTCGCGGCGTAGTCGTGAGTGTTAAATCGCCTACCACGACAGCGATGGGAAGCTACAACAAGTCCGGAGATCGGAGGTTAGAATCCCGGCTGTTACAGCTATCTTGAGTGTAGATTTCCCATGGGTTTTTCCACATTCCCTCCAGGTAAATGACGGGATAGTTAACTTATTTCAAATCTCTGGGCACCTACCTTATCCCTGTCCCTAATACAGCTACACACATAGCTACAGTCGCCACAAAAATACAGGTTATCAGACAATTCCAATACAAACCTAAGTACACGGGGATGACGTCACCATCATGCCCCAAGAGGCCCCTAAAATGAATTAACAAGAAAACAAACAAAAGACCTACGACAGAGAAATGGAGGACAGCCTCGTGCTTTGAATCGTTAATAGTGGAGTAAATTACACTTAGCCTACTCGATGTTCCATTCAAAGAGCTTGCTGGTGCACGTGCAGAGCAATGAACAATACGGTGTGCGCAACGGATATGCTAGTAAAGAATTAAATCTGCACTTTAGGAATTAAGTTACTGTATTTGCAAAAGTACCGTACGTAACAAAATGATTCAATTGACGCAATACTGTAATCATTCAAATCAGAAATATATAGAGGTTTATTTTAGTTTTAGGTTAAGGTATCCCTAAATAGCTGCATCACTTTTATTAATCCCGGTTCACAATAGCCCGGGAACGAGAACCACAGAACGAGAAGGAAGTTGAAATGCACGCTACCTTATGGGTCGGTTCACAACCAATCTCCGGGAACGAGAAGCTAATAAAGTAGCCCGGGAAGGCCAACGGGAAACATGGTCAAGTTTCATGTTTGACGTTCTCGGAGCTTCCCGGAGCCAATCAGAAACGTTGTACACGCACATGCGCAGTACGGAAGGAGTAGCCAGCGATGTAAACATAACCTGTGAATGGGCTTTCTAAATTTGCTTCGCACAATGTGTATTTAATAAAGTAATTATAACCCTCTGAGGCATTTCAGTTGTGTAATTGGTGTTTATTAGTGGGCGCTTGCTGACTGTTTTAATATGATTACGCTATAGCTGATTGCGCACGCATGCACAAGTTCACGTTCCCGGGCTAATTGTGAACCGGGGCCCCGGGAAGCTTCGCGTTCTCGTTTACGTTCTCGTTCTGGTTCTCGTTCCCGGGCCAATTGTGAACCAGCCTTTAGAGTCAGTCATGTTAATTCCGTCTAGCACCACAACTAATCGGCGTGGGTTGCATAACGTTAGGTGCATCGGGTTCCCGGTCTACGAGACCATGATGTCACCACCATAAAGCGAGTGAAATATTTTTACGGTACAATGAGTGAGGGGAGGTCTGTGAGATTGGTTGGTTGGTTCCTTAGTTTAGGGGCTGCGACAACGCGGTCATGTAGCCCCGTGTACTTTGGGTGTGTGTAGAATCTGTCTGATAACCGGTGTTAATTGTGATGGCTGTATTAGTGTGTGTATCTGTTTTTTAATTTAAGTACAGACTGCAACTTAAAATTTTTCAAATAGTTCCTACTTTTGCCGCCAAACGCTACCGTCAACGACAACTAGGCCTAGTTCAGAACTTAGCTCCTAGACGCCACCGCAGTCGGCTCTTGGCAACGAACGTAGAAACCTAAGAGCGTTGTTTACATTCTTAACCTATCCAATTTAGCTTCACACAGGTGTAATTAGTGGAAGGTTCTTTAACATGCCATAAATCTATGACATGGGACCGCCAGCTTTACTTCCCCTCCGAAGGAAGGCAGACTGAGGGATTTTTAACGCTCTTAAAAAATCCGACGGCTTCGGCCGGGTTTGAACCCGCTATCTTGGGCATAGAAGCTCAGCATGCTACCAACTACGCCACCAAAGCCGCATCTGTGAGATTGCATCGACTGTTGGAAATAGGGCCGAACAAACTGGATTGGACCTGTCTTCTACTCACACGGTGGCCGGGCATGTGACAGTCTTAAGTTTAATTGCCGCTCTAAATTACAAAATTAACGTTAAGCCATTTCTCATCACGTCATCAGTAACAAAGAACGGGTATTGCAAATACTAATAAAATTAATGAGCAATGCTATTCCAGTCTTATTCGGGATTGTAGTGTATTAATCAGCTTGAAGACCCTTTTCACCCGCCGCGATCTCAGCTCCGTGTCCGGATGTTGCAATGTTACATTTTCCCTGTTCTTCTGAAGGGATTCGAATGCTGGACGCGTAATCCATCGCTGGGAAAACTTATGGAGCTTTCGAAAATGTACTTGTTTAGAAGAATGCTCCGAGTATCGTGGCTAGAGAAGAAGACTAATGAGGAGGTCCTTGAGTTTCTGATGAGTGATGACTGACGACCAAGGAAAAGAAGCTCCAGCACATCGGGTACATCATAAGACGTTAACGCTTTGAACTCCTCCAACTCGTCCTTGAAGGGAAGCTCGAAGGACGTAGGAGACGTAGCAATTCATGGCTCAAAGACTTGCGCCGATGGTATGGACGAATATTTATAAATTGTTTCGAGCCGCTGCCTCACGCATAAGCATAATCACCAACTTTCGGATGCAGACGACGTCCTAAGAAGAAGAAAGAAATGTGAATTATCTCACCAAAATTTGCTATTTTCGCACTGTGTAGCATTTGTTTATTTAGAAGGGAATTCATGACCAGAAATGCTTGTGATAGTGGACACACTGACTAGAATCAGTGCCATTCAGCACTGCTTTATTCCTTGCCTTCCAGAGTCAACTGTCAATCATATTCCGATAACACCAGATTACTCGGTCATTATGCTGTGCAGACCAAATTTATGGCAATCGTTGCTAGAAACAATTACTTCGTTCAAAGTCAGTTATCTGTTATGTCTTCATGTTTATCTGTTAACATGACACAAGAGCTTCACAATAAAATTAGATTTCGTATTTCTTCATTTTTACAGAACACCATGTTTTATTATTGTTAGACTATTGTTTGGAAAGCCTTCCATTTCATCTTCTGGAGTTTCTTCAGTGGTGTTCAGACATTTTGCGATCTTGGTGATTGTTTTTTTTTTTTTTTTTTTTTTTTTTTTTAGTTTTTTTTTTACCGTCGACTTGAGTCTCTATGGACTCCGTGTTAACAACCACTCCCATTTCAGTGTCTGCGTCTTGTTTGTTTGCCGGCCTGAACTATATTACTTACGAACTACATATATCAAGGGACAAAGAGTTCTCTGTCCTCAAGAGGGCAATTCTCACAATCTCATCATACAGTAAGCCCAGAAATAAAGTAGGCTATACAGAACGTTGGCAATGCCGTTCGTCAAAGTTGTTGGGAGAAGGGGTAACGTGACGTGGCTAGTCTACACGTCTTGAAAAGAACTCCATCAAGCCTCATCCACGCCGATCACCCGAAAATAAACTTCGGTGTTAGCAATAGGAGAGAAATAACAAATTCGCGATGGGGAAATGCGTTCAAAATGCCATGTAACAAATACTAGCATTACCCGTCGCGGCTTCGCCCGCGAATATTCTAGTTGTAAAGAGTACACTTTGCAAAATCTGAATGCTATGACTGATTTATCCTTGGTATGAATAATCAGACTTTATCAATTCAGCTACTGGTTCAGTGGTTAGGGGTTTGTCATTCCTTCATAGGCATATCAGAGCGAAGTTAGTTTGTTAATTTAAGGGTCTTTAAATGTGGTTTTCGGAGACCCTTTATAGTCGGGCGAAAAAGACCTTTCGTACCATACTCACACGCGAAAATTGCGTGAAAAAATTCTAGAGTGCCCCTTGACCCCCTTAAGCGCATTATACTGTATGTATTGATGAATTTTACAGCTTAATTTGGTTCAGTGATAACCTTATAACCGTATGGAAACTTTCACAGTAATGTAATAATAGGAATTGCATTGCGTCTTACAGAAATAGATAGACCTGTGAGATTCTGTTACCATAGTTTCCGTGTTGCATTCTTTCATTATTTCATCGTAAATATACATGTTTTAAGGTATTTATTTAATTGTGAGGCATTTAAAGAGTAAGTGAGTGCGTTTCGCTTACGCATTGGGTTATGCTGATCCTGTAGGTACCCCATATGTGTAGGTCGGTGTTAATGGGACCGTATTTTCGGTACAAAACTGTAATGGGACCTTAGCAGAATAATATAGGGAGGGATTACCTGAGTGGTTCGAGCAATGTCTGGTAGATGTCCTAGCACAACTTGCTGCCAACAAACATACTGCAGTGAGATTGAAACACTTAACATAATTGCTTGGATTCTGACGTAAATACGAACTGTAAAGAAACGCTCATCAAAATAAAGTACGGCAAGCATTATACACAGAATTTCGCGAAATTAAATGCCAAACACACTTGGGAAAATTAACCAAAAATATTAACTACCGGCAATTAATGTTATACTTACTTGCTGAAGTAAACGTCTAATTTTTAAATAACCAATTAGTGTTACAGTTTAAGATACTAACCGAGAACAAGTAGTTCCTAGAAGAACTATCATGACCAATTTTCTTATATTCTAATGATTTTCCATCTCGTAACCCACTCTTCAATTAGAATGATTCTCCATGTGATGAACTAAATACGGTACATTGCGATAAAGTATAAGGCATTAATTTTAAAACTCTAAACTCAGCTACCAACCATTTTAGTCGATTTAGACTATAAACATAAAAATAATGTTTTTAGATACCGGTACCGTAGCAAAATGGTCTTACTATGGTACTGGTGCTTACCGTGTCTTAAATAAAACTTTCGAAGTTGCTCAGGATATGTTCGCCACGGGGCTGGACATCTATATTCAGTGTGAAGGTGTTAGGACTTATGTCAACGAGATGTCAACCTTATATGGTACTCTTCTCTCAATTGAGCTATTATATCCTGAGTAATTGCTTTTAAAGTCTTAATACTATGCCCAGCCATGGAGTGGATATTCTTTTTCCTTGGCCAAACGAAGCCACTTATAAGGTTCTACCTTCTTACTAATTTTCGTTATGATAGCTCTAAAATATTCAGTTATTTATTATTACGTTATATACTTTCAAGATGGCTGCAGAAGAACGCAACGTTCTTGAAGAGAAACTGCAGGAGTGGAATACGAGGCTGGCTGAGAATGGACTGAAGCTGAATGTCCAGAAACCGTGTATATGGAGTGTGGGTCACCGACGCCTGGCACCATCCTTGTAGGTAGTCAAGATCTTCAAAGAGTCGACAAATTCAGGTATCTTGTTGGCTCCTTGACTCGTTCAGATGGTGACACCCCCCCCCTGATGTCCGAGCTCGTGTGAGTGCCAGTTGCTTCAAATGGAGGGAGGTAACTGGAGTCCTCTTTGACCGCAAGATACCCACCTATCTTAAGGCCAAGATTTACAAGACCGTCGTGCGCCCAGTCGCCCTCTACGGTTCTGAATGCTGGCCGGTCTCTATTAAACACGAGCAAGCCCTGCATGTTATGGAGATGCGCATGCTTCGTTCGGTGCTTGGTCTGACGCGACTTGACCATATCAAGAATTGCGATGTCCGAGGGAGAATGGGAGTTGCACCCATACAGGATAAAATGCGGGAGGCTCGTCTACGCTGGTACGGCTACATCATACGCAGTCACGAACAATCAGTGGCTAAAACTGCCTTGTGCCTCAACCCGGATGGCAAACGTCCTCGTGGGCGACCTACATTTTTAAGAAGAGGTGGCTTGATCTCCTTAGAGAAGACATGCGACAAGTTAATCTGTGTCGGCATGATTCCCTTGACCGACAGAAATGGAGATTGGCATGTAAAGTAGCGGACCCTGCTCCAAAGCGGGACAAACGCTAGGAGGAAGATGATGATGACTTTCAAGATGGCTACTCAGCGCTATACTCAGTATGCTAATCTTATGAGTTACGTAAGCGAGGCCCATAATATGGTACTTTTCTGCTACCAAGTTCCGTGCTAATTGCGCAATTACATCATAAGTAATTGATTTTAAGATTTTCGTCCAGCCGCCATCTTGAGTGTATTTTACCCAAGTCTAATTTAGCTCCTTGATGTTTTGTGGGGTGTTTGTTGCTGTTGTTGATTCATGTATAGGTTCCTGCCACCGTGGTCAGGTAGCTGCACGCATTTGGATGTGTGTAATCTGTCTGATAACCTGTGTCATTCTTTTTGTACTAGTGTGTATAATTGTGGCTAGGGTTAAGGCATGAGGCGCCCGCGGCCTTAACCATCCCGACAACGTGTTGAGTAGAAGTGGGAAACCATGGAAAACCACTTGTAGGATGGCTGAAATGGAAATTAAACCCACCGCTTCTCACGAGACTGATTATACAGATTCTAGCCCTCAGACCAGAATTTCTTCGCAGATCCGGGAATCGAAGCCAGACCTCCGCGGTGACTGTCAAGAATGCTAGTCACTACGCCAAGAAATGGACGCCTTTGGTGGGCACTGATTACGTGCGCCCTTGAGCTGCAATAGCCTTTTCATTGGTATTCATTCCCATTCTACACACTCCAAACAGCACCAGAAATTTCCAAATAACTTTATTTGACACCCATACATTTCAATACTATGTATTTGCCGACGCAAATGGTACTAGTTCACAGATGAGTACCAGGGTAATAATCCAGTCATTGGGTAATGTTTACCTTAAAAAGTCTGGCGTAGTGCAGAGTCGGGTACCGAACTGACGCAGGCAGTAACGCCAACCATTACACTACGGGGCGGACATAGGAGCTAAAGAAATATGGAAAATGTGAATTAAATAGAAGCATACTGACAGATGCAGCATGCAGGTTTTGTAATTGAACAACTCCAGTATAACACAAAATCAAAGGGGTAAAATAGAAAATAGAGCAGGTGAAACATTAGATTATTTAATTTATTTACAGAAATATACATAACATTTGTTAGGGTGTAAAATGTCTCTTATTTTCGACAACCATACATTCGTTCCAGCTTCGCGATGTCTCTGTTGCTTAAGTCGAACCTCTGTCCGATCACAGCGTTAGAATTCTGTAACAAACACAAGTGAGTGTTAAAACTTCTCAGCAACGGCAAATGGTACTCCTCGTTGTGTAGTGGTTAGCGTATTTCGATACCCGAGCTACTTTGATGCGAGAACCAGACCTCTCACAGCTTTACTCTTCCATATAGATTTTTCCAAAAATATCACATATTAGCTCCACTGGCTTTTATTATAGGCTACTCAAGCACAGCGGGTTGCTATGAGTAAGGGATGTAGTGCCCAGTGTTGGTCTGGGCAGGGTGTACCAGGAGCCTGCTGATAAGCCTGACTTGGTGCACCTAGGTGAAACCCCCACAATAGACACCGGAAACACATTAAAGATTTCCCGGAGTAGAATTAATGGCCGTGAAAACCAATAAGTTTTTATCTTCTTCTTCTTCTTCTTCTTCTTCTTCTTCTTCGGGAATGGGTCGCTTAGGACCACGCGAAATCAACACTTTCTAGCCTTCCTGTTGGCCCAGTATTCCTTCATTCGCAACGAGTGGGTCTGTTTCCATTGCTCTGACCAATGATGTTGTGTAGTCTTCTTCTTCCTTGAAACCCCGCGTCTGAGTGATATTCCTGATTGCCTTCCGGTCATGTAAGTTTGGTGATCCTAATTTCTGTAAATTTATACCAATTCGGTCTAGTAGCCTTATTCTTTAAGAAAGTATGTATTTTGTGTGTCAGTCTGTTCGGGTCCATTCTTTCTATGAGTCCCATAAATTGGATTCTTCGCAAACGCATTGTGTCTGTAATTTTGGATTCTTCGCATACGGTGCGCACTGTGTCTGTGATTTTTGATTTCTTTGTTATTATTATTATTCGTTATGCCCATTCAAAGAGCGCGTTTGAACTTGTTAGTTGACCTGATGGTTTTCACTTTCTTATCCTCCCAAAATCTCTTCATGAATGCACTGTGTTGTATCTTGCGTTCTGTGGACCACTTCCTACCAGTTTTCTTTTTAGGCCTCTCCGCGAATTTGTGCTTGTGTTCTATTGTACTAAAGCCTCCACGATTTTGTATGATGTAGTCTGTGATATTGTTACGTGCCACCCCCTAGTGGCACTTTTGTTAACTGGATTACGGAGGGTAGAAAACACAACACCAATTACTGCTTTAAAGAGAAGTTAGCTTTATTGCTTGCAGGAAGAGGTACACTACTCATCAGCAAATACAAGCAATTGGAACCTTACTCCAGTTTCCTCAAGTCTCTTCCTTGAGCGCTCTTGGCCCTTTCACTTGTCAACAAACCACAGAAGTTAAACCGTCTTAATGAGTACGGAGGCCTTGACAGAAGCTACCTGCTCCTCTCCCTTATGTACACCAACTACAGTTACTTACGATAACTTGCTGCACGCTGTTCACAAGCTGGGAAACAATGTCACTGGATTTCGTAACTCGCACGGCACTTCGTCACCACACTTCTGTCGCTCAGGAAAACACGCACTAGCTCAAAAACACACACCCACAGAAAAACTCGGCCCCCTTGCTGTTGATGCCGCTTATATAGCAGGCTGGTGACTCAATGAATTCTAGAATCGTCCAGGACACACGGCTTCTCGACATTTCCTTCACTGGCTGGGTCACGAATATTCTGGACCATCCCTTTCACTTCACAGCCCGTTGCGTAACTTGCACGTAATACACTGAGGCAGAGCACACACAGCCCGGGGGAGCTGTGACTCATGCGGCGAGCGACAAAAAAAACCTCACAGCCGTAAAACCACCCCCTTCCTAAAAGGCTGATCGTCCCGATCAATCATTGGTCCGTCTGTGTCCCTCCATAGGCTGCCAGGCGATCTCGATGCACGATCTTCATCTTCGCCCTCGGGCTCCGCTGGATCCTGTAGACGACATCGTTGATCCGTTTCACGACTCGGTACGGGCCCTCCCAGGACTTCTGCAGTTTGGGTGACAGGCCTTTCTTCCGTAATGGGTTGAAGAGCCAGACCAGGTCGTCCTCGTGGAATCCGCCAGCATCCGTCTGTTGGTCGTATCGGGTCTTCATTCGGTCGGTCTCGATCCGCAGTTTCCTCCTCGCGAACGCGTGCACGTCCTCCAGTTGGTCGACCAGTTCTTGACAATACTGGCTTACCGGGACCGGATCATTCCCAGGTCGGCCGAAGGCAAGATCGACAGGTAGACGGGGCTCCCTCCCAAACATGGCCCGGGCTGGTGTGCACCCGGTGGCTTCATGCACGGCGGCGCGGTAGGCCAGGAGAAATAGTGGAAGATGCTTGTCACAATCCCTCGGGTGCTCGCTGACGACTATTCGGAGATGGTTCTCGATGGTGCGATTGAATCGCTCTACCATCCCGTCGGACTGAGGGTGTAGCGGCGTTGTCCTTGTCTTCCGGATTCCCAGCAGCTGGCATAGATACTGGAACACCTGCGACTCGAAGTTCCTCCCTTGGTCGGAGTGCAGCTCCAGGGGTACTCCGTACCGGCTGAGGAATTCCTTCACCAGGGTCTCTGCGATCGTCGCGGCTTCTTGGTTAGGGAGCGCATACGCCTCCGGCCATTTGGTGAAGTAGTCGCTGACGACCAATATGTAGCGGTTCCCTGCCTCGCTTAACGGGAATGGCCCAGCGACATCGATGGCCACTCTCTCCATGGGGCCGCCCACGTTGTAGGTCTTCAGTGGACCCCGTCGTCTTCGTCCTGGGCCCTTGCTGGCTGCGCAATCGTGGCACCTCGCGCAGTGGTTCTCCACGTCAGTTCGGCATCCGGTCCAGTAGAACCGCTCTCTCAGCTTCTGCAGGGTCTTCTTTATCCACCAGATGATCCTACATGGCCTTCCTTCAGGACTTCCTCCGTCATAGCCTTTGGAAAGACGACTTGCTCCCGAGATGTCTTCCCGTCGGTGCTCTCCGAGGTACGGCAGATGAGGCCATCCCTTACAACCAGCGAGTCCCACTGCGCCCAGTAGGACTTGAACTTTGGGCTGCAGTCACTCACAATGATCCACCCGGGTCTGGGGACACAGACCCTCTTCCATTCGGCTATCAGTCCCAGGTCATCATCTTCCGCTTGCGCCCGCGAGAAAGATTCGCGGCTCCAGCTCCCTTGAAATTCCACGGTAGTCCTTCGGCACTGTATCCCGGTGTTCTCCTCCCTTCTGGTATAGAAGGTGCAGTCTTCGGGGCACGGTCTTCGTGACAGGGCGTCGGCGTTAGAATGCAGTTGGCCTTTCCTGTGCTGTATCTCAATGTTGTACTGTTGAAGCCTCTCTAACCACCGCGCGAGTTGACCCTCGGGCTGCTTGAAGTTCAGGAGCCACCGCAGGGATGCATGGTCGGTCCTGATGAGGAATTCTTGTCCGTACAGGTATTGTGGAAGTGTTCAATGGTCTTCACGATGGCGAGCAGCTCCTTCTTGGTGACGCAGTAGTTCCTCTCTGGCTTAGACAAGGCTTTGCTGAAGTAGGTTACTACTCTCTCCTCACCGTCCACTATTTGCGACAGGATTCCCCCTATGCCAACGTCGCTGGCATCGGTATCGACGATGAACCTTGTTCCAGGTCTGGGGTAGGCCAGAATAGGCGCGGTGCACAGAGCCTGCTTGAGTTGTTCGAAAGCACTGTGGCATTCTGCTGTCCACGTGAAGAGTTGGTCCTTCTCAGTCAGTCGATGTAGTGGTTTGGCAATGTCGGCGAATCCTCTCACGAAGCGACGGTAAAAAGTGCAGAGTCCCAGGAAGCTTCGTAGTTGAGACTTGTCCTTCGGGACTGGCCACTCCCTCACAGCTGCGGTCTTCTCTGGGTCGGTGCGCACCCCTTCCTCGGAGACGATATGCCCAAGGTACTGGACCTGCTTCTGGAAGAGCTGACACTTCTTGGGGCTCAACTTCAGCTGGGCAGCCCGTAGCTTCATCAAGATCTCCTTCAGGTTGCTGTAGTGCTCCTCGAAGCTTCTCCCCAGAACGATGACGTCGTCTAGGTAGACCAGGCAGGTCTTCCAGTGTAGTCCCCTCAGAATGGACTCCATTAGCCTTTCGAAGGTCGCAGGGGCGTTGCACAGACCGAATGGCATGACGGTGAACTGCCAGAGCCCGCTGCCCACAGAGAACGCAGTTTTATCGCGGTCCTTATGGTGGACCTCCACCTGCCAGTAGCCACTCTTCAAATCCAAGGTGGAGAACCATCTTGACCCTGATATGGTGTCCAGGGTGTCGTCGATCCGGGGTAGAGGGTAGCTGTCCTTTTTCTTGACGTCATTCACCCGCCTGTAATCCACGCAGAACCTGGTGGAACCGTCCTTCTTCTTCACTAGCACGACAGGAGAACTCCAAGGACTATGTGATGGCTCGATCACTCCTTGCTCCTTCATCTCTTCTACCATCCGGTCGACTTCAGCTTGCTTGGCGAGCGGGACACGTCGGAATGGGGCCCTTATCGGTGCGCTGCCCCCAACGTCGATTCTGTGCTGGACCAAGCTTGTCCTACCGAAGTATTTGCTCCCCACGGAGAAGACATCCTGGAATTCGTGTAGCAGGTCCCGAAGTTGGCGTGATTGTTCCTCGTCTAAATGGTCCTTGGATCCTTGGTACAGCTTCTGTAGTTCTTCCGGCAGGGCGCGTCTTCTTCGGTTGTCCGTCTGCAGGTGTCCGTCCGTCGTGTCTGTGATGCGGGCAATCCAGGTAACGGGCTCGCAGACTCCTAGGTTGGTGTCCTGGTGAACCGTAATATCGTAGTCGTTCAGGTTGGACAGGCGGACATACGGCCGAGGTGTCGTGTTGATGAGGGTCTTGGCAACTAGCAATCCTTTTGTCTGGTTGTCCTCATATTTAGGCTCGATGACAGCTGCCACTCCCTCAGCAGTTCCGTCGACAATTACGGCGGCGCTGACCTCCGTCCTGGCAGGAACGATGACGTCCTCTCTCAGCCTTACTCGTCGTGCGGTAACGGCCTCGTGTGCTGGTTGCAAAGCAAGTTCCTCACCTCCGAAGTGCAGAGTGTTGGTACTCAAGTCTAAGATGATGTTGTTCTGGTCCAGGAAGTCCAGTCCGATGATCACTTCGTTTGATACGTCAGCCACAAGCACTGGATGCTTCACCACCCGTCGACCAATGACGAGCTCCAGTGATGCTTCGCCATTTACCGGTGCGGTCTCTCCGGTCGCGGTTATTAGCTGGAGGTTCCTTTGTGTGGGTTGCACTCTCCACTTCGGGATCACGGTGGGATTGACGATGGTCCTCGACGCTCCCGTGTCGATCTGCATGGGCCAGCTCACTCCGTTGACGACTCCGTCGACCATCAGGCTGCTATTGTCCCTTCGTAACTTCGTCACACGCACTTGGACTGCCGGGGCTTGACGAGTGTCACAAGCCAACCTTTGCCCCCCAAGGCTGGCTAATACTCGTTTCCCTGGGCCGCGCGTTTTTCAGACGAATGATTTCCCGTCGGATACCTTCGGCGGCGGCGATCACCGCAGTCCTTGCTCAGGTGGCATTTCTTACCGCAGGCCCAGCAGGTCGGTAGTCCTCTTCCGGGCCGCCTCTCCAGTTGTCTTCCGACTGTGTCGTTGCTAGTGGTGCCGCGACTATCGAAGAAACGGCTTAGCGCCTCCATCAATTCGTCGGCCAGGGGCTTGGTCTCGTTGGTTTTTGCTGGTTCGTCGACGTCCACTTGACGCACCCGCGCGTGCATTCTAGATGCCTGTTTTGCCGTCTTGAACTCAAGTGCGTGGCTCAGCGCATCTGTCAGGGTCTTATTGCGCGCGAGTCGCAGCGCCTGTTGAGTGTCCGAGTCCCGTAGCCCGTCGGTGTAGGTCTGCGTCGCAATCTGTTCCAGAAAGTCGGCCGGCGCTGTTGGATAGGCGAGCCTTACGAGGCGTGCGATGTCCATCTCGAACTCCTGTAGGGTTTCCGCGTTCTTCTGTACCCGGGTCTGGAGCTGCATCTGGTAGGCCTGCTGAAGATGGCTATCTCCATATCGGGACTCCATATGGGCGATCAGTGAAGCGTAGTCCTGGGATCCAGTCGGGATGGCCTGAAGGACGTTAAGGGCGTCACCTCTCAGCGCTACAATGAGAGCTGTAGCCTTTTCTGTGTTGTTCCAGTTATTTATGGAACAGGCCGCCTCGAACTGACGTAAGTAGGTGCTCCACGGGACCTTTCCGCCGAAGGTTGGGGGGCGTCACTCAGCTATGTCCCGTTCCTGATATTCCCGGTGTAACGGTGGGCGGGCGGGCGTTGGCGCAGCTCGGCAACTTCCTTTTGCAAGGCGTTGAATTTCTCCTCCACCCCCATCAGCGGGCGTTGGCGCAGCTCGGCAACTTCCACTTGTAAGGCGTCGAACTTCTTTTCCACTGCCGTGACTTCCTCACGCAGACCCAGTTCTAATTTCTTCAGGTCCTGTGTCAACTTATTCTGACCGTCTTATAGTTTGGCAGTTAGGTCCTCGGCTAACTTCTTCTGGCCGTCTTCTAGTTTGGCAGTTAGGTCCTCAGCTAACTTCTTCTGGCCGTCCTCCATCTTCTTCTGGCCGTCTTCCATCTTGGCTTCTATGCCACATAACTTTTCTAGCAATGCTGCGAATTGCTCTTCCATTTTAGATGTTTGTCTTGTAAGGGGCATGCACTCACAGGAAAATTTAAAAAAATGACCTGCTCGGGTTTTGAAACCAGGACCGTCAGGTGTTGTGCTTGTGCTTGAGTTCGTAATCCGGCTTCTGACACCAGTTGTTTCGTGCCACCCCCTAGTGGCACTTTTGTTAACTGGATTACGGAGGGTAGAAAACACAACACCAAATACTGCTTTAAAGAGAAGTTAGCTTTATTGCTTGCAGGAAGAGGTACACTACTCCTCAGCAAATACAAGCAATTGGAACCTTACTCCAGTTTCCTCAAGTCTCTTCCTTGAGCGCTCTTGGCCCTTTCACTTGTCAACAAACCACAGAAGTTAAACCGTCTTAATGAGTACGGTGGCCTTGACAGAAACTACCTGCTCCTCTCCCTTATGTACACCAACTACAGTTACTTACGATAACTTGCTGCACGCTGTTCGCAAGCTGGGAAACAATGTCACTGGATTTCGTAACTCGCACGGCACTTCGTCACCACACTTCTGTCGCTCAGGAAAACACGCACTAGCTCAGAAATACACACCCACGGAAAAACTCGGCACCGTTGCTGTTGAAGCCGCTTATATAGCAGGCTGATGACTCAATGAATTCTAGAATCGTCCAGGGCACACGGCTTCTCGACATTTCCTTCACTGGCTGGGTCACGAATATTCTGGACTATCCCTTTCACTTCGCAGCCCGTTGCGTAACTTGCACGTAATACACTGAGGCAGAGCACACACAGCCCGGGGGAGCTGTGACTCATGCGGCGAGCGACAAAACAAACTCACAGCCGTAACAATATTTATTAGAGATACACCTTAGTTTCTTCTAGCCAGTTTATTCTGACCTTCCTTGAGTTGATTACTTTAAATAATCTTTTGGTTAGTCTCTTGCGTTGTTGTTGTTGCTTGAGTCTTCAGTCTTTTGACTGGTTTGATGCAGCGCTCCATGCCTACCTGTCCTGAGCCAATCGTTTCATTTCTACATAGCTAACACACCCTACATCCGAGATAATCTAGTTAGTTAGTTATTGTTGTTTTAAGGGGCGGAACTACGAGGTCATCTGCCCCTCTTAACACAGATTAAAGAATACAAATTTTGAATTGAATTTAAAATTTTGAGGTGGACATCTAAATTTCAAAAGACCAAAAATTAATAAAACAAAAGCAAACAATTAAATAAAAAATAAAAATTAACAAAAATTACGGAAAAAACAAAACATTATCATTCAAAAACGAACAAGTCGTTGAGTCAATGTTCACTGGAAAATTTAGATTGCTGGCCCTAACCCACTCTCACTTATAAAGCGGATAACGCGATCAGCAGCCACCACATCATCGGCTAATATAAGTTTGAGTGTCGTCTGCAAACCAAGGTTTCTTCGTAAGTCAGCAAGATCCACACACTCGGTGAAAATGTGGGCCACGGTGAATACGGCTCCACAGGTACAAAGTGGGGGGTCTTCCCTTCTCATTAGGTATGAGTGGGTGGATCTTGTATGACCTATCCTTAGCCTACACAAAATGACGGACTCCCTCCGGACCCGGAAGGAGCTCCGCCACACGCGAGTAGTTCCCTTGATCGCTCTCAGTTTACTGGGCAGTGGGTCAGCTAGCCACTGACTCTCCCAAAAAGCCAGAACTTGTAGGCGTAACTGAGAGCGAATATCTCTAGCGGGTACCTCCATTGGTCGAGGTGTTAGTGATACCGCCTCTTTTGCAGCTTGATCCGCTAACTCATTTCCCGCAATTCCCATGTGGCTTGGAAGCCACAGAAAGGTGATTCGAGTGTCAGCGTGGCACAGCCCGGCTAGTAGGTCATGGATTCGCTGCACTAGGGGGTGTTGCGGGAAACATGTAGCAATTGACTGCAACGAACTCAAAGAGTCGGTACACACGAGAAAGTGGATTCGTGCATCCTGTAGTGCAAACTGCAGAGCTTCATAGATGGCAACGAGCTCCGCAGTAAACACACTACAGGCCTCAGGCAAAGAGATCTTGGTATTTGCACCATCAATAACGTAAGCACAACCCACTTTCTCGTCCACCTTCGAACCATCCGTGTATAGAATGCCAGCGTCCGGAAATTGGTGAACTATGCTGTGGAACTGCCTCCGGTAAACGGACGCATCCGTGTTCACCTTAGGACCTTGGTGAAGATCTAACCGAATTTCCGGACGCGGGACTTGCCACGGAGGCACCTCGCTAGATGTCCGGATCATACAGGGACCTACAGCCACTCCTATTTCAGTGCACGAGCTATCTAGTCTAATACCAACCGGCCGAGTGGCACGAGGCCGGTTGGCGTAACCCTGGTGGTTTTGGGTACCGAAGAGAGCTTGTTAGGTCGGGTGTTGCGGCATTTGACGCACATTGGCAGCATATGCTAAAAGCATATGTTGGCGTCTATAATTTAAAGGTGGAACACCCGATTCGGCGAGTAGGCTGGGTATCGGGCTGGTCCGGAAGGCACCGGTAGCCAGCCTAACGCCACTATGGTGGATACTGTCCAGCATTTTCAAGGTTGCCGGCCTTGCTGAACCGTATGCCGCAGAACCATAGTCTAGCCGGGACAGGACGAGGGCTTGGTAGAACCGTAGGAGCACCGCACGGTCAGCCCCCCACGTAGTGCCACTAAGAAACCTGAGCATGTTCAGTTTCCTGAGACATGTCATTTTCAATTGCCGTATATGGTGCTGCCACGTTAACTTGCTGTCAAAATGGAGCCCCAGGAAGCGACAAGTGTCAACCAACGGCAACGCAGCATCCCTGAGATGTAGTTCAGGGTGTAAATGTAGCCTCCGTAGCCGACAAAAATGGACGACGGAGGTTTTCGCTGCTGAAAAACGAAAACCCCGGTCGTGAGCCCACCTGTCGACCCGGTTGATGGCTAGCTGCAATTGCCGTTCCACGACTGCCATACTTCCAGAGCTGTAATGCAGAGCTAAATCGTCTACATACAGCGATGGAACTACCGCGGACCCGGCGGCGGCAACAATGCCATTAATGGCAATCGCGAACAAGGTGACACTCAGCACTGAACCCTGAGGAACTCCATTTTCTTGGGTATAGTACTGCGATAATGTCCTACCGACCCTTACACGGAAGAGTCGGACGGACATGAAATTCGCAATGAAAGTCGGTAAGTTACCACGGAGTCCCCACTTGTGAAGGGTGGAAAGGATCCCGTAGCGCCATGTGGTGTCGTAGGCTTTCTCGAGGTCAAAGAAAACCGTGACTAGGTGCTGCTTCCGGAAAAAAGCCTCCTGTATGGCGCTCTCAAGTCGCACCAGATGGTCAGTGGTGGACCTATGAGAGCGAAATCCACATTGGTACTCAGACAGGAGACCTTTATCCTCCAAGAACCACACCAGTCGACGGTTCACCATCTTTTCGAGCAGCTTACATAGGCCATTTCAAATGGGCCTATAGCTGCTTACAAACTTGGGATCCTTTCCAGCCTTAGGAATCGGTATCACGATCCCCTCTCGCCATTGAGATGGAAACTCCCCTTCAATCCATATACGATTGAAGAGGATCAACAGTTCTTTCATACTGGATTCGCACAGATGTTTTAACATTTGATTATGTATGTTATCCGGTCCAGGAGCCGTATCCCTGCACAGTGCAAGCGCACTGCGCAGTTCCCATTCAGAGAATGGTACATTATAGGACTCCGAAGCAGCAGTGGCAAAGGACAAGGGGTGAGTCTCTGCCACCCGCGTCAGAGTCAGAAATGTAGGATCGTAACTCCCGGAGCAGGATACATCGGAGAAGTGCGAGCCAATGCTGTTGGCAATGGCGAGATGGTCCGTGATGATGTCCCCATTGATGGACACTCCGGGTATCGATAGTGATGTCGGGAGTCCGGAGATCCGACGAAGCTTAGTCCACACTTGAGATGAAGGAGTATGCGCCGTCATGGACGACACATACTTTTCCCACGTCGTTTTCTTACTCTCCCGAATCAGATATCGGGCTCTAGCACGCATCCTTCTGAAGGTGATAAGGTTGGCCATAGTGTTTTGCCTCCGATAGCATTTGAAAGCACGTCGACGATCTTTAATGGCTGCTGCAATCTCGGCTGTCCACCAAGGGACAAGCTTCCGGCGTGAGTTGCCGGATGAGGAAGGTATTGTTTCCTCAGCAGCAATCAAAATACCATTCGTTATGTGAATGGTATGATCGTCGACACTCTCAAAGGTATCTTCGGCAAACACCGCACGTGCCGTGAAAGTTGGCCAATCAGCCCGACGGAGAAGCCATCGACTTGGTAACTCGATGGCTCTCTGGTTCGGAAGAGTAACGATAATTGGAAAATGGTCACTATTACAAAGGTCATCGTGTACACCCCACTGTAGCAGGGGAACCAGCGCACGACTGCACAGGGTAATATCGATACTTGAATAAGTACCGTGTGCAATAGAGAAGTGCGTAGGCTCCCCTGTGTTCAACAGACACAGGTCCAGCCGCCTGATCAGTCTCTCAAAATCTCTCCCTTTACCGCTAGTGGTAGCGGAGCCCCAGATGGTGTTGTGGGCATTAACATCTCCCAGAAGGAGAAAAGGAGGGGGGAGCTGAGAGACTAGATCCACCAGCTGGTCGTAATCCGGCTGAGAATCAGGTGGGATGTACACGTTACATACTGTTGCCATTACTGGCAACGAAGTACGAACTGCAACTGCCTCTAGCTGAGTACGCAACGGCACCTCTTCACTAAAGAGGCTAGAGTGGACGAGAGTGCAGACGCCACCAGCGGCCACAGCTCCGTCCATCCGGTCTTTAGAGAAGAGTTTGAAGTGACGCATTGTTGTCTCATGTCCAGGACGAAACCTGGATTCCTGAAGACAGACAATGGTTGCCGAAAACGAAGATATTAATTGTCGTAACTCAGCGAGATGAACAGAATAGCTATTACAGTTCCATTGTAATAGTGCCATGGTGTGGACTTAAGTAGAAGTGGGTCTTCTACTTATGCTTGACCGTTTGCCACCCTTCCCCATCTCTAGTTGGAGATGATGGGGCAGGAGAGCACACCTCAATCTCCACATCTCCGTCCGAAGACGAAGAAAATGGAGCGGGCGCTCTCTTGGGTTGCGCACGGTCGTCGTCGGACCTCACGGGTCTCGCCCTTGGGGAAGAGCGAGAGCGGTGTCGAGGGACTTTCTCCCGGTCCGAAGACTGGGTGTCTGTCCCCGACACGCCCCGAAGAGACTTCTTCTTGGATCGGCGCCGACGTGTGTTTGGGGAAGTAGATGGTCCCTTCCCCACAGACGCCGGGTCCTTATAAAACAAGGTCGCTCCTGCTGGCACCGCTCCACTGGTAGTGGTGGGAGCGGGATGGCTAGCAGATACGTGAGCAGCCCTGCCTTTAGGAGAGGAAGAGAAACGGCGCTGAACCGCTCCCCTCTCCTCCGCCGATCTATTTTCTTTTCTATAGGGGAGTTCCTCCATACGGACGGGCTTGGCTTCAGCAGGCTTCACTCCCTTGGTGGTAGTGGGAGCGGAAAGGCCAGCAGAGACAGTAGCCACCCCGTCAGCAGGAGGGCGAGAGAGACGGCGACGAACCGTCCCCCTCTTCTCCACTATCTTTGTCTTATCAGATGGGCTGGATGACGATCCAGCCCCGGTCGCAGAAGTCTTCTTTGCCTCGTTGGCAGGGGAAGACTTCTTCTCCGACCGTTTCGGAGAGGAAGATGACTTCTTCTCCGATTGCGCCGGTTTAGATGGTATAACCGGCGCCTTTATCACAATGGCCGAAGAAGGTTGTTTAACCTTCTTCGGGCTGACAGGTCTCGCTTGGACAGCGAGGGGAGACTTTACGATCTCAGAGTAGTTCGTCGTCGAGGGTACAGCACGGGGAACGAAAGTGGCAGGGGTGATAGGTGGCGTCACCTTAGCCGCGAAAGATACCGGAAATTCGGGTGCAGTCATATCACGGTATCTCTTTCGAGCGTCGTGATATGAAAGCCGATCCAATGTTCTGATTTCTTGGATCTTTGCTTCCTTGCAGAACTCAGGGCACTGCTTCGACCGCGGAGAGTGACTTCCTTGGCAGTTAGGACACGTCGGGGGAGGCGTACACCCCACACCGTCATGTGTCCCCTTGCCACACTCTCTACACACCGCCTTGGCAGTGCACCTGGCAGAAACATGACCGAATTTCTGGCAATTGTAGCAGCGCATAGGTGGAGGGATGTACGGTCTAACGTCGCAATGGTACGACGTGACCTTCACCTGCCTAGGCACTACATCACCCTCAAAATGAAGAATGAAAGCGCCAGTATCGACGCTATCATTTCCAATTTTCCGGGTGATGCGCCTAATCCTGGTGACGCCTCGCTTCCCCAGATCCCGCATCAATTCCGCGTCGCTGTTTAAAATGAGGTCGCGATGGAATATAACTCCACGGACCTCATTTAGCGTATCGTGCTTCTCAACCTTAACGGGAATTTCGCCGAAATGCGGGCATTCCAGCAACGCTTCGGTTTGCTGCCGGTCAACGGTATGCAGCAGGAGCTGCCCGTTCCGGAGCTTGGAAATCCCGTTAAGGTCGCGATATTTCCCCTCGATTTCCTCTGAAAATAGGATCGATTTTACCTGTTTAAAATCTCCCCCGTCTGTCCTGGTAGCTACCAGGTAGCGAGGAGACCTGTCAACAGGGAACTTCTTATTAAATGCCTCATCCCAAGGCGTATACACCTTGGGATTCGGTCTACACTCCAGAGACGGCTTTTTAAGGGTGCCACCCTGTACAGGTGTCCGTGATCGTTTACTACGCATCCCGGACGAAATCCTCCCCGAATACTGCCCACTCCGAACGGGGGCTATCACTGTGGGCGCCACCCAGCCAAGGCAATACCTACCTGGCATAGCAGATATTGCCCGGGGTCCCAGTGCCTCGAACAGGCACTTCCCCCTCGGCATGCACAGGATTTATTCAGCTCCAGTATTCGGCCATGCAGGGACCTTCGTTGTAAGGCGGATACTACTGTAGGGTACATGGCGCACCCACCTGACGGGATGGGGCATACCGTCTAGGCTTTCTGGCCAGATGGCCAAGCTGGTGGCCCTTCCCCTAACAGCATGCATGTTTGTTTCTATTGGTCAAACCAGAGCTGGGACCAGAAAACCAAAATCGACCTTTATAAGGCCCCCTCTAAGTCGCCCTTTACGACAGGCAGGGGATACCGTGGATGAATTCTGCCCTCCCCATCCACAGGGGATCTGAACAAATCAAAAACTGGCAAGTTATTCGGCCATGTCGACCCTATTAGTCGCCTCCTACGACAGGCAGGGCATACCGTGGGTGTATTCTATCCCGCACCCACACGGGGGTCCGAGATAATCTGTTTAACATATTCTAACCTTGGTCTACCCCTACAGTTCTTGCCCTCGACCCTTCCTTCCATAACTAAGCTTGCTATTCCTGTGTGTCTTAGTATGTGTCCTACCAACCTATCTCTTCTCTTCATTAGCAGTCGCCAGAAACATCTCTCATCTTCCACTAGTCTTAATGCCTCTCCGTTTGTAACCCTATCTACCCATATGATCTTCATCATTCTCCTGTAAAACCACATATCAAACGCTTCAATTCTCCTCTTTTCTGCTGCACCAATAGTCCAAGATTCACTTCCATAGAGCGCCACGCTCCAGACAAAGGCCTTCAAAAATGACTTCCTAATACCTAAATCTATATTCGATGTCAACAGATTCCTTTCCTGTAGAAATGCTTTCCTTCCCTGAGCTAATCTACTTTTTATATCCTCTTTGCTTCGTCGATCACTGGTTATTTTGCTTCCTAAGTAACAGAAGTCTCCTACTTCCTCTTGCGTACGGCATCAGTGAACCTGTCAGTTAAGGAATAGAGGTCCGCTGTTCTCCTCTTAATCCACATTCCATTTTCTCTCTTGGAACCATAACTTATCCGGAGAATTTTCCGTTCTTGCTTTTCAATTTCTATTTTAGAGTGACCATCCAGAGATATGGTTTCTGAGGCGTATAAAGCTTCCGGAAAAATAACTGTCTTGTAGTGTCGTAATTTAGCATTACGTGATTATTATTATTTTTATATATATACTAGCAATCCGTCCCGGCTTCGCTCGCGAACAGTTATGAATGCATTACGTGCTAGCTCGTAAATTATCGCCTCGGTAATTGAATGGAGATTGTTGGAAGAAATAAAAACGTAAAATTACTTATAGAGGGCGATATATTGAAGATAGAGATATGCTCTAACGGACTTTTTTGTAGAACTTTTCATGCTGAACAATTCTTACACTCATACTATGTAGATATTTGTAACGGTTTGCCCAGCGTAAGCTTAAGAAGCGCACGGACGCCAGGATTTTTTTCAACTTTTTTCACTGAAATCGTTACTGCTTGGCTTCCTTTGATCATAAATAAATTATGTTCTACATAAACCTTCCTCGAGATATCCTTTGCAAAATGGTGAAAACCGCATCAAAATCCATCCAGTGGTTTTCGAGATTACCCGTGACATCCAAGAATCGGGGACTTAGTTTTATACTAAGTAGAGATTGAGCCTCTATGGACTGCATATTACCAATCAGTTTCATTTGTGTCTAGATCTTGTTCTTCTACCGGCCTTGACATCCTTCCAGTATTTCTTGAGTCCATCGATCAGTGCCTTTTTTCGTGTTTTTGGTAGAGGCCCTTCTCCTTCTCCTGGGCTCAGATTCCGCTTTAACGTTTCGATAGTTTATATAGTAGAGCCATCCTTACTTCCGACTTGAAGTTTCAGTGCTACGCTACAGCTATCTAGCGGTCAGAAGTGAAATCACTTTAACTAGCCAATCACAGGAAGCCATTCGAATCGATATATCACAAAAAATCGAGCGTCGTTCACTAAATCGTGAAATCGTGACCGAAACTCGATTTATCGTGACATATCGATTTGAATAGACATAGAAAGGACATTATAGCATTAATCAGGAGCATCCCTGAAAGGTTGAATGCCGTCATTGGTGCAAGAGGTGGCAATACACGCTTTTAATTCTTTTGAAGATGCGAACAGAGGTCTGCGAGATCATCTCCGAGGTCAGTGAAGCAAAGTGTGAAGTATAAAAAATTAAAACAGAAGTGCATTCATTTCCTTTAGAAGCTTACTCAAAATTTCCCGCTCTTTCCATGAAGTGTGCATCTCTGGCTTAATTTTTAAATTTGTTGATAATCATCTTTTTTTTTCATTGTTAGTCACCTACATGGGACCGTACTACAATATTTCATCATCATATAGTAGATTAGTGTCATAAAAGTGTCATAAATTTAAAATAAATTTCAGTTTTTGTAAGAAATTGAAGTGTTGTGTTTTTCGTGCCAGTCAGTGTATATTGACGGACCACCAATTAGCTGCGCTACTAAGAATCAGCTCATCCCAGTTTCAACCAAATTATGAAAAGCTTTTATAAGCACAGTCACAGTTTCACTTGTCACATACTCCTTCCTCATCTAACAAACAATCAAGGTGTGTTCTTTTTTCCTAGGTTTTCTACCATTGTAGCCTATAAATTTTGTTTGATTTAAAATTCAGAAAGAAATATTTTATAATCTATCTATACACATAATTATGATATTTTTTTCCGACCCGCCTAGATTATTCTGTATTGCATCTGGCCTTCCTCCTAAAATGTTCCCCCAAGTCTGGTCTATGGTATACTTACTTTTGGTATAATAGTCTCGCCTCCGTTCTTGGAGAAGGCGTACCTCGAGTAGTGCATGACACTTTTGTAGTCGTATTGAACACCGAACTCAGACACGGTGTTCAAACCATACTTCCTGAAATTGTGTTCGTGACCTGAAAAACATAATATCAATGAGTCATTTCTGATGAGCTGTAGTCTCAGTAATTGCGACTAGGATTGGGAAGGAGGCGTCATGGCATTAACCCTCCTGGAGTAGAAGTGCGAAGCCACGGAAATCCACTTCTAAAATGGCCTCTTCTCAATTTTACCTCATGATGCTGAGTGTACCTCGTTCCAACTCTTAGACCAGAATGAATATCTTGGCAGAGCTGAGAATCGAATCTGGACCTCAAGGGTGGCATCGGAATATGGATTTCTACGCGCCCAAGGTCGAAATTCTACAAAAGTTCAGAATCAAAATGCGAACCTTTCCCCTAATTGATTTTCTTACCTTTAGGACTTCAAATATGCATAGAAAAGATGTCGACTAACATGTGTTGTAATTTGGATGCTATTGCACAGTGGAGTTGCGAACTTTCAAAGTCGGCGGTTCACTCGAAATCCACCAAAAACCAGTACTACATTATTTACTTTACTCGTCATAAAAGACATTGAAATGTATTTATAAACGTTAACTTTGCCCTCAACCAGCGCAGAACTAAATAAAGAAAAATTACGATGTCATGTGTTTTTCTGTAGGTCCTTTTGTTACTTTACCATTTATCTCAGAACTCTACACATCATTTCTGCGCCGACAATAGGTTGGTGTTTGCTCTCCCAACACCAATAGGTATGAAGCTATGATTAGTTCCACATATTTCTGAACATTGCCCGTAGAATAAACTAGGGCGAATATGACCTTACCTTGCCCGATGTTGCTCCAGACGATAGTGACGTAGCGATCTCTGTCTGGAGCACTCTGCATGTGGTAGAAGCCCAGAGCATGCAGGAACTCGTGGAGGATGGTGCCGTTACGCAAACACCCCCTGTTGGGCGCGTTGGGAGCAAGGTTCAAATGTTGCACCTGGAAAACAACATTTATTTTTAGATGTTGTGAGCCCCTTCAGTGTAACTTGCCATTTATTGTGGACAGTCAGGCTACGGATGTGAATTAAAAAAATATGACTTCACTCATTTTTCAAAGACATTGATTGATCTATCTATTTATCTATATACCGTATCTATCTGTAAATAAAATATCTATCTATCTATTTATTTATTTACGTAGCTATAGTTGAAGTTCCTTTGCAGAGCTCCCTATCACATGATACGATGGTTATGTATGTATAAAAAAACAGAAAAATAGTCATCATCATCGTTGACCAACTACAGTTTCCCGAGCGTGGTATACGCCCCCTCCCCTCATCTCTGTTGATCCAAGAGCTATTCTTCGTTCACAATCCTCGCCTAATCCTGGCCTCTCCTGTTCATCCTTCTTCGCCAGCCCTTCTTGCAGTTTTATTGGCATTCATTCTCTTCACGTGGCCGAATCACTTCATTCTAGCCTTCTGGATCTTTTGTAGTATTCTCAACTCCTCTCTGAGTTTTTCATTCCTGATTTTGTCTTTCCTGGTCTTCTGGATCATAGTACGCAGGAACTTTATTCTGCTGCTGCTTTGAGTTTCGAGTTGTCCTTCCTGGTTAGTGTGGTTGTTTCCAGGTTGTATGCGAGGATTGGCGTGTAGTATGATTTGTTCAATGTCACCTTAGTTTTGAGTGGCACTTGTTTAACCCACAGTAGTTGTCTTACTTGGTGGTAAAAGTGCATTTCTTTGCTGATTCGATTTTTCACTTCACATGTGGCTAGGTTATCTTTGGATACTATACTACCCAAGATCACGATACTCATGTCATACGTTGTTGGCATGTTAAAGAACCCATTTGAATTCAGTAGGCCGTGTTCAATGGCAAAATTAATCTCGGGATTTTCCGCCAACACAAAGTTCCTCCATTCTCTACTTGAAAGCGCTGTAGTGTCAAGGAGTTTAGATATCTAACCTCCTTGACTTTCATAGCGTTCAAAGGAACGACGAAATTCGGCATGCAAGCTACCCTCTGGGTGTCAATTAACAAAACTTGCACCAGGCACCCGACGCCATATGATATTATTATTATTATACTACCCAAGTATTGAAACGCTGAGACACTGTCCAGGTTTGTGCCATTTAACATGATATCTGGCTCGTTGTCACCCTTCTGTACTTTCAACACCATTGTTTTAGTTTTGTTGATGTTTAAGTCATATCTTTCAAACTTCTGGCTCCACTAGAATAGTACAAAACAAAATAGTGATTTAAAAATTAGATAAGTTTTCACACTTACTCAGAAACAACAAGTTCGAAATATTAACAGGTGTCAAACAATTTAATAAGGTAACGAAGTTAATACGTGGAACTGAGCATTATTCGTTATGGTTAATTTTTTAATCTCATAAACAGAATCGAACAAAAAACGTTATATGCAATATGTGAGTTTGGTACGGTACCATTATTATTATTCTCTTATACACACGCCTATTATTACAGAATGCGGGAAACGTTCACCAATGGAATTTAAGTGCAAGTTGATGATCTTATGTTTCATCTATGTGGGGGGAAGGTTTATCTACTTTCAAACTCGTGAGCATGTGCTAAAAATGACTGAGTTTGAATTTACTGTATATCCCGGTGTTATTATTAGTATTATTGGCAATAATAATAATAAGTGCATAGAGATCCAGTAGGCTAATAATACCCAGGAAAACACAACTAAGGATGGGAGGAAGGAAGGCATTTGCCTGGTGTAGAATTCGGAAAACCATTTGTAGGCTGGCTTAGATGGGAGTCAATCCCATCTCTTCCCACTGGAGCACCGAGCCTGGACTTACCCCGCCAGAGAAACCCACATTGGAGTAGCAGCCGTCAGTGTTGGCAGTGATCTTCACCATGTGCTCGTCCCCACGCCTGGCAGGTCGCACTGTGATACATGTCCGCTTGTTGTATTCCTCCAGGGTGGTGTTTATGAAGGCCGCCTGCTCTCTGGCTGCACACAAACAATATTGTTGTTATTGATACCGTACTTCATTTAGGCCATGGTTATCCAACTGTGATGATGAGGGCTCCAAACTACAGTACTGAGATTTCGCCCACCACCTGTCTCGATAGCACGAGCAACAGCCTCTGCTTACTTCCCCACTCCCATGCACGTGACAGGTTTCTTCACTTTCATTCGTTCACTTGTAGCATGCTTTGAACCTTGAACATTGTTGCTTTATGTTGTGCTATTCGATTGTGTTTACGCAAACTAGGGATGAAGATGATAATTGTGGTTATTGCTGTTAAATCGTTTAGGGGCTTGCGACATTGTGAGAATTTAGCGCTGGAGCATGTACTGTATATATATATATGTATGTAATGATTTATCAGATAACCTGTGTTATTGTGATGCTTGAGTAGTGTATGAAGCCTATTTGTAATTGAGACTAGGATTGGGATGGCCTTAAGTTGGAAAAAAAATCCGGTATTTGCCTGACGTAGAATTGGGGAAACCACGGAAAACTACTTCTAGAAAGGCTTAGGTAGTAATCGAACCCATCTCTTCCCAGTTCTGTCTCAAAAGGCTTACTGTACTAAAAAGTTCCAGTCCTCAGAACAGAATTAAATTTCTTGACGGAGCCTGGACGAACCCGATCTCAGGGGTAACAGCCAAGAAAGCTAGCCGCTAAATCACGAGGTGGTCGAAGATAAAATTTGGAGAAAAGATAAATGTTGGTGGTGATACCATACCTACCATAGTCGGACTTACTTTAGAAATAGCTTCCCTAAGTCAGGTTCTGATAAAGGCGCACAGAGAGCTCTGACTAGAAAAATGGCGCATTAAAATTAATGTTAATAAATGTTCTGCCACTCTATACACGAGGAAAAACAAACACATCGCTGTCCAGGATTTAACTTTCTTTGGTGAACGGATTAGATGGGAATTACGCTTGACCGCAGACTTATTTTCGCTCAGGAAGTTACAGTGCGTTCAAACCAAGCGAGGGCAGTTCAAGCGCAGCTCTGGCCTCTACTCAGGTCCTAGATTCCACTAGATGACTTCAGCAAACTCTTAGCATACAGCACCATTGTGCGACCAGTAATGGAATATGCCAGTCCCGTCTGGGGGTACGCTGCACCATCTATAATAAATAAATTGCAAGTTATTCAGAATAATGCGTTATGTACGATATCAGGAGCTGAGTGGTACGTATGTAACGCTCAATCACACGCTGATTACCAGCTCCCCTTGATAGCCACACGTATGAAGAACCAGGCAGAAAAATTGTACCATAAGACACAAAGATCTACCAATCCTCTCATAAACAGGTTGGGTGACTACCGGGTGCCACCATAAGCAGCCCCGGATTCTAATTGAATATACGTCCTTCATATATGTAACAACTACGCCACTATAGCGATAAACTACTCTCTTTCACCTTCTGTAAATTCCCTGTGGCCTGTGAACCAGGTCACATCCTGGCCAATCAGATACATGGTAATGACCCAACAATCCATAACCAAATTCCTCCTGGTCTTTCGCATTAGATATAGCTTTAAAAGCCCTAGGGCTGACAGGTTTTAATACACGTGGAGAGCTGACTTCGCTACGCTGGTCCAGTTCAGTTCATTTCTCCTTCCGAATTGCAATAGGTGTGCGAGCAACAGAGATCGGGTATGTTATAACTAGGGGGCGGATTTCTACGACAAGTCATATTTTTTCCCTTAACATTATATCTTATAGTCTTGTATTTTCAACACGTTTCCAAGCATGATAATCGAAATTAAACAGGTTTTATTGGGCATATAAATGCATATTTAGGCTTTCTTAAGTTTTATGGCATATTTTGAAAAACATATCATTATAAACGGCATATTTTGGTAATTGTCATTTGAATTTCGTTTTATAAAAATCAGAATAAGCTCTAGAAATTTTTGTTCAGGATAAACTGGAATATACTACTGAAGAACCGTTCTAAAGTAGTGTATGGAATGTTTCTAACGGGTAGGAGCTATTGTTTGAAAGCTGGGCCAATTCCTGGAAACCGAGCTATTGTTTACACGGAAGCAGAGGCAATTCCGCAGTTATTTGTCAACGTCCTTATCTCTCTATTTCGCCCTTCCCCCTTCCACCTTCAACTCACTGAATGACCTTGGTCACTCATTAGGGAGCTTCAGTCATTCAGTTCCTTTCAATATACCTAAACCGAAACATATTCAGTACGGATATTATTCTGTAAATTGTGTGAGGTAAAAGTTACTGCCGAAAAACGCTTCTCTGTGCTACAACACTGTAATACTGCAAAACCTAAGAATCGTGTAACTAGATATTCTGCACTCGAAAATAGGCAATGTCTGCAATTCGAAACCCCGACATCAAGTTCACAGTGTTCACAATTTTCACAAGATCTCTGCAAGATGATGGTTTCGTCTAATATTCCTTTAAAGAAACTTAACATCCGAAGATTCAGACAATTTCTTGAAAAATATACAAAGCATCCTGTTCCCAACGAATCAACTCTCAGGAAGGACTATCTGACCCCTTGCTATGAAGAGATGTTGGATATAATAAGGCGTGGCGTGGGAAAGTGTAAGATATGGGTTTCAATAGACGAGACCACAGATGTGGCTGGAAGATATGTAGCAAATGTGATCTTTGGCACGCTGAAAGAAGACCGGCCTGGAGATACGTTCCTCCTGACATGTGAAGTGCGAGAGAAGACAAACCATTCCACCACAATTCAATGAATCTGTTGTGGCCAAACGGGGCTAAGAGGGAGCACATTTTTTTCTATTTGTAACTGACGCTGCTCCGTATATGGTGAAGGCAGCCAAGGGACTTAAAATGCTATACCCGAAAATGATACATGTGACATGACTTGCGCATGCCTTGCATAGGGCAGCTGAAGAAGTTAGAAGTAGCTACCCTGAAGTTGATAAATTAATATCGAACTGTAAGAAAGTGTTTGTCAAAGCTCCACTTCGCGTTCAGGAATTTCAAGGAGTTATAACGCGATGGGAGACTTAGCTTGATGCCGCAGTGTACTATTGCAACAACTTAAAATTATTAGATGTCGTGGAGAAGATCGTGAAGTCGTTTTTGATCCTGCAGAATCGTCCTCCATAAAAATCACTCAAGATTTATTTTCAAGCACTACATTAAAAACGGACCTGGCTTACACAAAGTCCAATTTTAATTCTTTATCTGGAGCAATCACGCAACTGGAAGTTTCAGGTGCAGAACTAAGCGATGCACTGGATGTTGTAAAGTGCATTGAACAGGAATTAAAGCATGCGAAAGGAACAATAGCATCTAGGGTGTGTAGAAAATTAGAAAATGTACTGAAAAAAAATAGCGGACTTGTGTACCTGCGTGGAATAAGTGACATTCTTTGTGGAAATCCTTCATCTGCAGATTTCCAGGAAATTTCTCCAAGTAATTTAACTCTATTCAAGTACGCTCCCGTTACATCGTGTGATGTCGAAAGAAGTTTTCTCGCTACAAGACGATACTCAGCGACAACAGGAGGGGATTCTCATTCAACAATGCATGTGGTCATAAATTGCAACAATCAGAATAATGGAGACTAGATCAGGTATGGAAGTGTCATTCAAATAACATATGTTTTGTGTATACATTAAAACTGATTGAATATTGAACAGTGAAAGTAACTGTAGTTTTTGTCTTCCACAGAGTCCGTCCCTGCCTAGGAGTATGCAGTCTAACCTTAACGAGTTCATGAAATATTCATCATTTTAGTTGATTTTAGGTTAAAGATTTCGAAGAATTAAAACTTTTTAACTCTTACTTAATTGCAGCCTGTAGCAATCGTAATAAAAGTGTTTCTATGTAACGTAGATGCTATTCATTAAGTCATATTTTTAATTTTATAGGTCATATTTTTATGTCATAGAAATCCGCCCCCTAGTTATAACAGTGGAACAGCTTCGGCCAATTTAATATTGATTTTAATGTCTCTAATGCCCACATGTAAATTGTTATAGCCTACTTATTTTCACATGTTAGTCAGATATAAGCATTTCGAAATCATATTTTTACATGCAATCAATAAACGTAATGTTTTAAGCTGATGAGTTACTGTTGACACTACTTTCGAATTTTGTAAAAAGTGAAAGTAGTCTTATAAGATCTACACATGCCAAGGGTACCTCAGTGTCATGTGTTTATATCACCTCCATTTTAACCAAAACAAAATGGCATCCACCTGAGTTTTCAATGCTTAAATTGAATTATGACTGAACTAATCATTAGATCTCGAGCAAATTTTCGAAAAACATATCTTCATGTGGAAAACGTATGGAGACCAAACTACAGAGACATCTTTAGCATTACTTACAAAATAAAATCACACTTATTTATTTATTTATTTATTTGGCGTATGACTTTTAGTGCCGGGAGTTTCGAAGGACATGATCCGCTCACAAGAGTTTGTAGCTGCTTCTATGTGGACTGGACACCCATGGGGTGACCTACAAGTACCGCCGCGTGTGGATGAGATGAAATGAATGAAGATGAGTGAAACTGGGCAAGTTCAATTTCAAAAATCACACTGAATATAGAGCACAGTGGCCATATTGAAATTATGGAATATACAATATTGTATCTCTAGAATAGTTATTAATTCTACTAATTTGGTCGCATCTGTAATGCCATTGGGTATTTATTAAATAATACTTACTGAACGCTGAGCTGATGATATAAGGAACGACTCGGTTTGGCCATAGTTTAGATCTGGCAATAAGGCCGTTCCTCATAGCATATTCTTCAGAAGAACTCAGTACGATGTCTCCTTCAAACCGACCACTTATCTCCCAAGCATTCTGCTTCTCCTCTGAAACAAGCAATCATAATTTTTCAAGGATGTTAACTATCTAAGCTCTTTGACACTATAACGCTTTCTAGTCGAGAAAGAGCGGCTTCGGTGGCGTAGTTGGTAGCATACTGAACTGCCATGCCCAAGATAGCGGTTTAAACCCGACCGAAGTCGTCGGAATGTTTAAGTGCGTTAAAAATCCTTCAGTATGCCTTCCTTCGGAGGGGAAGTAAAGCCCGCGGTCCCATGTCATAGATTTATGGCATGTAAAAGATCCTTCCACAGACTAAACTTGTGTGAAGCTAAATTGTGAGGTTAGATTTCATCGGAACGCTCTATCAAAGTTCCAACGTTCAACACTAGGTATCATTGTTATCTGGTAGCGAAAGTTGGAGCTACTTGAAATTGAACGGAACTTGTAGCTGACCCTCAGGTGAGCCAAATATGCCCTCGGACACTCCCGGCACTGAAAGTTTTACGATAAATAAATTTACTGCTATACACTTTACTACTGACAAAGGAAAAGGAAGCTTTTAGTTTTACGTGACCGTTAATCGTGCGATCATGAGCCAGGAGACCTCCCTTTTACGTGGTATCCGAACCACAGGACATGGCATTTCACTTCGAAAATCTCACATGCATTGACCGGGAATCGAACCCGGTCCACCTTGGTGAGAGACCAACAGCTTGACCGCTGTGCCACCACGCCCCTCATTACTACTGTCAGCATAGAAACACAGGTTCCAACACACACCCAAGAACAGTGGACTAAATACCGAATACGAAGGGATGTGACTTATATAGATTACCAGTACATATTCTAGATCAGGGATGGCCAAACAGTTGATCGCGGATGCTTGAGTTGTCGATATTTTTTAAAGTATATTTTATAACAAAGCATTGAAGACATTTCTGCAAATGTCTCTTGTATGTTTAACATGAGCGAATAAGATGGTCAAGTAGAAATATAAAACTTGCAGAGTGATATTACCTTGAAAGCAAGAGATTCAGAAAATAATTTCCGAACACTAGTTCCAGAATAAAAGTTACCGGGTCTATTTACTTCTGTAAAGCATCTTTCTCTCCAATTAAGATAATAAAAAAATCAAAATTAACGCTTACAGTGCTACCTTCATTCGTGTTTTCGACTCTGTAGTAGTCTTTTTGGACTGTCCTTGTTGACTGAATTTTTTCTAGCACAGTACGAACAGGATTTTCACAGATACTGGGAGTATTTAGAACACGTCAACATTTCCTGTATTATTTGTGTCTTATTGCGTATGAGGTGTAACGTTCGGCTTGGCCGTACTTCAATGTAAGTTCGTTTCATGTCGGTACTTTCGGCATATTTAGATAAGAATGCGATTTGGAGATTGCAATCTTCCAAAGACCAGAAGTTGTTGAAAGTGCATTCAATGTAGTTCGGTGAACTCTCTGCAGTTAGCCTATACAGTGTCAGCTCCAGCCTTGAAAAGAAATGGTTTGCTAAATGTACTCTCTCAGTATGCTAGGGTATTTTTAGTGGAGGATTGTTACTTCAGTTAGAGGCTTGGGACATCCTTGTCATCAACCCATTCTACTCGGGTGTGCGTTGAACTTGTTTAAAAAATTAAAAAAAGAAAGAACTAATACAAATAAAGTTAAGAAAATAAATAAAAATCAAGGAAAAAATCTTATAACAAATATTTTTATTTATTTATTTTTTAATTTTTCTTTTTATCTTATTTTTAATTTTCAATATTGTTTATGGTAGCCCTATCTTTTCCTTTTTTGTTAAATTTCAATATGGTAATGTACTAATAAGTTATATATTGAACCCATGGGCCATAGGGTCCATGAAGGTCGAACCCATGTCCTTAAGGAAGAAATGAAAGAAACGTATAGTTTCCTAAAGGAACGGAGAGAGATTTTAAGCCAGGATTATAGCTTAACATTGTGCAAGCGACTAGGGACAGATGTTTCTTAGATGAGATCACCCCACTCGACATTCAAGAGAGGGCTGGTCACGAGTATTAATAACTGAATGGAAATTTCCACCGTGTTAGACAAGGAAGCCTGAATCGGAATTCGAGCTAACGTTGCTGGAAATTGACAACGTCGCTTATGCACCAGAAGAGGAATAATTAAAATTAACACGTTTACGAGCATAATAATGAGTAAACAAGCACAGCACAGTGAATCATTTTGAATGAGAGATTTTTCAGTAAAAAGAAACCATTTAATAATTGTGCAGAAAAAAACTGCCGACGTAAGACGACGTCATTGGGGAATTACCTAAGCCTCTGTGGAGGGGAGAGAGCAAAAGGAATGCAACACCCACACAATTGAGGACGAGAAATTAATTAATATCTCCGAATTGCACGATCGATTCTTAGGTGCAATAAGATCATGTGACATTGAGAAGACGAGCTTTCGGAAGGTATAAGTTTTATATTTGTGGCACCATTATTTTAGAAGTTGACCACAGAAAAGGCTAGAGTCTTATTTTTTTGTAGTAAAACAGTATAAAGCTTCGGGCGTTTCCAAGCCAATCATGCAGTCCTACGAGCACTCCGTGAGGGGAAGTGCTGCTCCACGACGTAGAAGTAGTCATTCCGACAGTCCGTGAGGGGACATAATTCTGCGTTACATCGAAAACAGCTACCAGTACTCCTTGAGGGGAGAAACGCTGTGTTACACCGTAGAAGTAAGATCTGATAGCCATAGGCGTCGCAGTATTAACGACTTGCTTGCCTCCATAGGAGTGGTCAAGACGAAATTTTAAAGTATCGCCGTAGTGAAATATTAGGAAAATCCTAATTATAGGATTTAGGCCCGACTGTATACAAGTTAAAGTGAAAATTCGTAAGATATAGTCAGAGCAGGCCGCGAACATCGGACTTAAAGGCGATAGGTCGTTAAATGTACGAACGAATAGATCATAACGTACGGAAGTATCGTACCAGACAGATAAACTGTTATTTAAATTAAAGAAACCTAAAAGGGAAGAACAGAATAATAAAACAGTTCAAATAAAGACGATAGGAGACTATAAACATTATCTCCAGAAAGCAGGCGAACAATTCTAATAGTACTAGAATTGAGAAGTGCTAGCTGCTATAAACTAAATCTATAGGTCTTAGAGGAGACCTCGATCTGTATAGACTTTCGTTAGGATCGATAGACAGATCTACAGAGAAGCCGTTCAAGCTAGATAAATAGCCGGTTATCCAGGATAGGAGTAGCAGAATTGGACTCCAGGGAACAGTAGATGTTTCGGGACTTTCGCATTCTGCAAGATAGGAAGCCGACATCGAATAAATTTCACCCTTGGAAACGGGAATTTAAGAAGATCACGTGTGATAGGCTCAGAAATACGGCCTAGTGATCGAGAATTGTGAAGTGTAAAATAATCAAGATTGTGTGTTAAATTAATATTTTTAGTGTTTATTATGTGTTCCAAGGGAACACATCAGTATATAAAAATGTCGTCAATGTTAAGTGTTTTAAATGTATATCAAAAAGTGTTTTTAAGTAAGATGAATACCTTTAATATGGAGTAAAAAGGTCAAAGTGGGCCTAAAAATGAAACACCGCACCAGATTAAAGATCATGGGATGATCTGGAAACATGTGAGTACTAAATTCATTCTATTTTGGTGTCAGAAATTGATTGTGTACAAAACCACCGGAGTTTTGGAGTGAAAGGGATGTGTTTTAAATAAATAAATACTGAATAATCAAGAACACGGTCTGAACAATAATAAAATAATATTTGAGAAATTATAAATAATTATGTAAAGAATAAATCCCGTAGAGGAAATATGTGATTAAAGGGTTAATGTATTTAACAAAAGTCATAAGAGCAAGCGAAATATCATTAATTATCATGAAAGACATTGAAATAAAGTAAAGTTGAGATATGAAAGAAATAGCTTTTGAGCTTGTCTAAAGAATAAAGATAATAATAATAATTAAATATGGAAATGTTAAATAAAAATCAAATAAATTGATCTGAACATAAGAACGTTAAGCCTTAACGTATGTGTAAGAGATGATGTTCAATGGAATATTTTAAAACAGGGAGCGATTTATCGACAACGGAAAGATTAATATGTGAATTAAAATAATATGAAGTGTTACTAAAGAGATTTATCAGTTCTTGGGAAGACATTTTCGGCTTAAAATAATGCTTAGCGCATAATGAGCGCAAATATAATATTAAAATGTCACGCTAGGAACGCGTAGTGGTTAAATACTTGGTACATTACTTATGGAGGGTAGTTGATTGCAGTGAATTGATAATTGTATAAGTCCTCTATTTGTGACATAGTATCACGAGGCATTATGTATTTAAAAAGGGAGCTAATATATGGTATTATTGAGCGTATGTCATTGGGCCACGGCCGACTCTAAATCGCATTTTGTATAAGTCCTCTGTAAGGGATTGGTTCCCGAGGCACACGAAGAGATTCGAATGCAGGATCTTCTTATGATGAAAGCCCCTTAAATTCTCCGTCGTCGTATGTGTATTAATCTTCCCAATCAATGAGGACCCTCTCATAATTAATAAATGCCAAGGATACGAAAATGGTCTTTGAACCAAAGAATAGTTGTTTGAATGTATATCGGTACAGTAAAGCCCGGTCTCCCCAGAACTTGATATAATGGGAAGGTTTGTTTTGAAAGCCTTGGAAATAGCTACTAACGTTGGGTCAGACAGGGAGTCGCCGTCACCCTAACGTGTCATAAATCGCACCCCAAGTAGTAAAGTCTAGCTCTCTTAAAGCGAGGGGGAACAGAGACCGTCTCGTAAGCTGTTGTAAAGAGAATGAATACACCAGGAGGGTTTGAGTTGTTAACGACCCGGGCGTTGAACCGAGGTCCTTAAAGATGGATATTTCGTTTGCCTGTTCAGATCGTAGTTTCTTATATGATAATGGTCTATTAAGACATAAGAGATAAATAACAATCCCTATTGTAATAATGTATGGACGTGGGATTCCACGAGTTGATTGAAGGCAACTGAGTTCGGGAGTAACTATAGTTTTTTGACTGTGTCAAGTACCTTCACGCTCTGGAGTACACAATTGATTTTCTGATTACCTTAATATATTTGTGGAATAAAGAGAGATGATAACAACTGAAGGTGTGGACATGCCCAAAATATTGAGTTAGATGATTAACATAGATTTTAAATATAATTATATATTTGTTTTTGAGAAATAAGAAATATAAAAGATAGTGTTTGAGGTGTACAAGAATGACACCATAATAATGTAAATGCATGGAGCCAAAGAGCTCGGAGTTATGTAAACTTAATGTTAGTGCTTTATGGAAGTGAGACTAAGTAAGAATTGTTGGTTTATGTGGAAACCACAGGTTTTGAATACAATATTTGTTTATATTTGTGATCCCTTGTTCATTTGGAACAAGCAGTTGATATTTGGGTCAGTAATTAAAGTGTTAAAATGTTTGTAGCGCCATTAATTTTATTAATTAAATGTGTTTAAATAGGAGTTGATTTTGTTGTTATTTTTGCAAGTGTATCCTCTAATTAATCCAAAATATGTGAGTCACAGAGTGGGGGAACTTACCGCTGCCCCGAAATCCCGAATTGAGCTACGCTGGTATACTGTGATTGGCATATTTCTTGCTAAATGGGCACAATATATAATGTAATATAATATATCCCACCAGATAATTAGAGTGGATACTCGGCCGATTCGTGGGACATATTGCCATTGAATTCAATGTACTTAATGTACTCAATAAATTATATTAAATTATTATCATTATTTATTTATTTATTTATTTATTTAGCGTATAGCTTTTAGTGCCGGGGGTGTCCGAGGACATGTTCGACTCGCCAGAGTTTGTAGCTGCTTCTATGCCGACACCCATGGAGTGAACTACAAGTACCGTCGCGTGTGGATGAGCTGAAATGAATGAGCAAGTTCAATGTTCCAACTTTGGCTACCAGATGCTACTGACACCTAGCGACGAACGTTGGAACTTGATAGAGTGTTTCTAACGAAATTTAACCTACAAATTTGGCTACACACTACCAGTTGTAATGGTAGGTTCTTTTTCATGCCATAAATCTATGATATGAGCCCGCCGACTTAACTTCGACTCCGAAGGAAGGCATACTGAAGGATATTAACGCTCTTAAAAAATCCGACGACTTCGGCCGGGTTTGAACCTCCGATATTGGGCATAGCAGTTCAGCATTCTACTGACTACGCCACCGAAGCCACTACATTAATAATAATATTCTAATAGTGCCCCATGTAATTTACAGTATAACATGCCTAGCAAAGGTCCACATCCGCTTTCCACGAGTTTCAGTTATGTTGCTCCAAGTCATTAACACTACTCTACTGATGTTATGTACTCTCTCTCTCTCATGAAGAAAGTCCTAACGGTGGATTTAATGGCCTCTATTCACTTTCTATGTAGCCAAAAATACATGGATAATCGTTGAGAACAGATGAAATTGAGTGATAAGAAAGTCTAGGATAGAAGTGGAATGGTCGGAATACAAGTAGTAGGAAAACCTCAGTTACTGCTGTTATTATTATGTTAATTATTAATGTTGTTATTGTTGTTAATACTTCAATTAGAGGCTTGGAACATCCTGGCCATCATCGCAGTGCACTCGGATGTGTGTTGAACTTGTCTGATAACCTGTGTTTTTGTGATGACAGTAATAGTGTATGTAGCTTTATTAAGAACAGGGCTGGGGTAGGTGCCTTGGGACTTGAAATAATATACTATCCCCGAATTTTCCTAGGAGAGGGAGGAGGGTTAAACCCGGGAGAAAATCATACTCAGGGAAGTCACTGTCAGCTCCGGGACTCAAACTCTGGACTTGCTGCTGTTCTCCATCGAGATCATGGTGCGGGATTTAACGCGTTGCGGGGTAATAATACAACACTGTGATCTACAATTCTGGAACGTAAATAGGTTTAAAGTCACAAACTACAAAGTATTTGTTATTTTGTCCCCAAAATACGTCCGTTAGCCCGAAGTGCGTGCGTTGGGTTTGCAACTAATCATTTACTTCAAATAGTTGGGTTCGATTCCCACCACAGCCATCCTAGAAGTGATTTTCTCCACTTGTACCCCAGGCGAATGCCGGGATGGTTCCTAACTAACTAAAGAGCACGGACGCCTCCTTGTTCCCAATCCTCACCTGAATTACAAATACAGTGAAACCTCTCAAAACCGAACCCCCGGAAATCCGAAATCCCGGGTAATCCGAACGAGCTTTTTCGACAATTTTAAGTTATTAAAAAACACTCAAAAAAGAGAAACATTTATTTAGTGATATAACAATTATGCATTCTACATTATAAACTTATTTTGCATATTTAGTTGAAAAATTAACAAAGACGTACAGATAGCATAGTGTTAATGTGCCTACATACGTATCTCATCCAGGATTGAAAAACGAAAAAGTTGGTTATTGTAATTCCTTACGTTAATCACTTTGCAAAATCAATGAAATGACAACAGAAACACACAAAATATCACGTAATCTTTCACTGGAAATCAGTTGTCTTCAATTGTCGAAGTGACGAAACTTTTCCCGCGGACACAATTGCGCGCCACAGTCGCATGTAGGCCTACATGACATCGTTTGGCGAGGGTGCTGCGTGTTATTCTACGAAGTGCAATGCGATGTCAAGAGCAGATGCAGCTTCAGTATAAGTCACATTGCCTGTCGAAGTTCTTCTTCCTCACTGTCACTAGCTATATTTCTGTCATGTTGACTTTGGACCAGGCTCACTATTTCGTGTTTGCCGCGTTCTTCATTGATATCATCTGCTGCCGACTATAGACAACCTTGTATATAGATATTTTTCGGCTAATCCGAACAAATTGAAATCCGAACAGGCTACAGCCCCAATTAGTTCGGATTTGAGGGGTTTCACTGTACACACAATAATACAGCCATCGGAATAACACAGGTTGTCAGACAAACATTTTACACACACCAACCTGAAGCTTCTGAAATGAACCAGCAACAACAACTTAACTTTAAATTCCCCCAGGGGCTAGCTAGCACCTTGTGGGATGTGGGTTGGCGACCATGGGATCCCAGCTGAGTCCGGCATTGCTTCCACTTACTTGCGCCGGGCTCTTCTCCGTCTTATTTCCTGTCGACCTCTCCTGGTCAACTCTTGTTCTATTCCAAGTACAGTATCTCAATTCTCATCCTTTGAGGGTTGAGCGCATTTCATTTCCTACTGTCTATTATTCCTATTTCCTTTTTAATTCCCATTTCCTCTTATAATTTGTAAGTCAGTAGTTAATTTTAGTTGTAAGTTTTATTTGATCATCTTTCATTTTCACTATGACCCAAACCATTAGGGGCCGATAACCTAGATGTTAGGCCCCTTTAAACAACAATTTTCATCATCATCATCATCATTAACTTTAAATACAGTCAGACCATCTTGTGATGTAGTGGATAGCATTCTTGGCTGTTGCCCTGGAGGTACGGGTTCAATTTCCGGCTCTGCCAAAAATTTAATTCCTCTCTAAGGGATGCTACGGGGTACACTGAGGCAAGACTATGATAAGAGGCGGGCTCGATTTCAACTTCAGCCACCCTGGAAGTAGATTTCTGTGGTTTCCCATTCTTACTCCACGCAAATGTCCGTATGGCTCCTAACTTAAGGCCACGACCTCCCCCTTGCCAACCTTCACCTGAATTAAAAATACACACACTAATACAGCCAACAAAATAACACAATTACACACACCCAAGTACACGGGCGAAGCCCCTCAAATGAAACACTTAAGACTCAAATGCAGAATATTGCAATATAATACTAAGACTGGAATTAGGGTTGGCGGCTTCGGTGGCGTAGTTGGTAGCATGCTGAGCTTCTATGCCCAAGATAGCGGGTTCAAACCCTGCCGAAGCCGTCGGATTTGTTAAGAGCGTTAAAAATCCCTCAGTATGCCTTCCTTCGGAAGGGAAGTAAAGCCGGCGGTCCCATGTCATCGATGTATGGCACGTTAAAGAACCTTCCATTAATTACACCTGTGTGAAGCTACTGTAATTTGTATAGGTTAAGAATGCAAACAACGCTCTTACGTTCCTACGTTCGTTGCCAAGAGCCGACTGCGGTGGCGTCTAGTAGCTAAGTTCTGAACTAGACCTAGTAGTCGTTGACGGTCGCGTTTGGCGGCAAAAGTAGGAACTATTTGAAAAATTAAAAGTTGCAGTCCTTACTTAAATTAAAAAAAAACAGATACACACTCTCATACAGCCGTCACAATTAACACCGGTTATCAGACCGATTCTACACACAACCAAAGTACACGGGGCTACATGACCGCGTTGTCGCAGCCCCTAAACTGAGGAACCAACCAACCAACCAAATGGAATTAGGCAAAACACATATTATAAGAAACTTGCAAGGCACAATCACCATAGGGGCAGATGACCTCATTGTTCCGCCCCTGAAAACAACAGTCATCATCATCATCATCATTAGAGGGCGTGGTGGCATAGTGGTCAAGCTGTTTGCCTCTCACCAAGGTGGACCGGGTTCGATTCCCAGTCAATGCATGTGAGATTTTCGAAGTGAAATGCCATGTCCTATGGTTCGGATTCCACGTAGAAAGGAGGACATGTGGCACATGATCGCATGATTAACGGTCACGTAAAACTAAAATCTTCCTTCATCATCATCATCGTCACCAATCACCCACAGAGATTATCCTAGCAGTCACAGAACAATAAAATGAGTCACATTTTTCCACTTGAGGTGGGCATTTATGAATGAAAAACTGATACCGGTAGTCATTTAGAAAAAGGCACAACTAAATTACGGGCAGCTTTTAAGACAAACTGCAATTTTATTTATTTTCAAAAATTAATACTAAAATAAATCAATCAGGTTGATCAATTATGAATATTGACTGATATCTGTGATGCTGTTGATTTATTTAGGGGATTTATGACATGGTCATGTAGCCCCATGTACTTAGTGTGTGTGTGTGTGTGTGTGTGTGTGTGAAATCTGTCTGTCATTGTGATGTCTGTATTTATGTATTGCCAACTTTCGAAATCTCTCTCTAGTTAACATGTAACCCTTCAGTAAGTAGTGGTTGAAAGACCCTTGTCTCAAGTAGCTTAGACTGCGTCATAGGGTTAGCTGGGGAAACAATAAGAAAGAAGGAAAGAAAGGCTGAAAGAAAGAAAGAGAAACAAGGAAAGAAAGAGAAAAAGGATAGAAAGAAAGACAGAAAGAGAAACATGGAAAGAAAGAGAAAGAATGAACGAAAGAAAGAAAGAAAGAAAGAAAGAAAGAAAGAAAGAATGAGAAACAAGGAAAGAAAGAGAAAGAAAAACGAAAGAAAGAGAAACAAGGAAAAGAAAGAGAAACAAGGAAGAGAGAAAGAAATAAAGAAAGAATGAAAGAAAGAAAGAGAAACAAGAAAAGAAAAGAAAGAATGAAAGAGAAACAAGGAAAGAAAGAAAGAAAGAAAGAAAGAAAGAGAAACAAGGAAAGAAAGAAAGAAAGAGAAGAAAGGAAAGAATGAAAGAAAGAGAAACAAGAAAAGAAAGAGAAAGAATGAAAGTGACTCAAGGGAAGAAAGAATGAGAAACAAGGAAATCAAGAAGGAAACAATGAAAGGAGGTAAGAGGAAAGAAAGAAAGAAAAAACAAAGAATGGAAGAAAAAAAGGGAAAGAAAGAAGAAAGATAGAAAGAAGGCGACAATCAAACAAAAATTTTAAGAATCATCACATACGTTCGTAAACCACCTAGTGGTGTAGTGGCAAGTATTCTTTGCTGTAATCTGACTCCGCCAAGATATTTAATTCTTGTCTCAGATCTGTGACGGGGTACATTCGAATTCGTGAGGCAAAACTGAGAAGAGGTGGGTCTGATTCCCACCTCAACCACTCTAGAAGTGGTTTTCCTTGGTTTCCCACTTCTACCTTAAAGCAAATGTCGGAATGGTTCTTAACGCGAGGCCATAGCCACCTGGGCCACCTCCATCCCAATCCTCATCTTAGGTACAAATACATCAAAGCCCCGTTATTACGCTCAACCGTGGTTTAACGCTTAATAAGCGGGACAGCGCTAAAGACGGGATATGGTTTGAGGGGTGGGAAACAATAATTTGGAAACAATATTTCAGTATTGTACAGTATTTTATTATTAGACCTACTACTTTTATTTTTCTGTCTTATAATAATAATAATAATAATAATAATAATAATAATAATAATCACAGAGCAAATGCGGCACAGAATGGCTTAAAGAGGTACAAGTAATCAGTATACAAAATTTCGAAGACCGAACTGAGTGCCAGACGAAAATCGCGAATGTTAAGTTTGAGCCAAGATCATTACAACCTGGGAAAAAGTGGACGGATGAGAGGAAGAGGGAGCATTCCTCGCGAATGAAGAGATTTTGGGAGGAGCGGAGGAGACACGCCTCCAAATGACATCATGTTATCAAGTTAAATCGCTCTCCTGTAGGGGAATTTTCGCTTAAATAAATAAATAAATAAATAAATAAATAAATAAATAATAATAATAACGCATGGCTTATAGTCGTCTCAGTAACAAACTCCCACAACATCAGAACTAAAAAATAAAACGTCTTTGGAAACAACAAACAGTCACTGTCATCCCAGATATAATCTCAGCCACGGGAGTAATACCGAAACAGCTCAAAACAGCTCTACACCAACTGAATCTACCGTTCAACATCCATCAAAAAATACACAATGCAGCAATACTGGACAGCTGCCATATTGTCAGGAAATTCTTGAATAGTGATTGAATACCAGCAAAGCTTCTTGTGTACGCTCACCGAAGTTTTTCAAAAGACCAGACGAACTGTGTTTAATGAACAATTTATGATATAATAATACGTATTGCTATTATTATTTATTTATTTTTATTCGCTAATCGGCCAACCAGGGATCACGATAAGTTCCACTATACATTCTGGCGTTTATTCAATTTACGGTTGATCCAGTAGGTTTTAATTAGCTTCCTGGGTCGAGCACGGCGTTCATCCAACCATTTGGCACCGGTTGCCCATTTCTCATCTCCGAAAGTCCCAAAAGTCACGATGCTTGTTCGAAAAAGGTCTCGTTTTTTGCGCGTCAACTGGCCGTAGGCCCATTCATTGGAGGTCTTTCTTGACGTTAACGTACCAGAGAACTGTTGTTTTTAGTTTTGAGTCGAAATTATTATTATTATTATTATTATTATTATTATTATTATAAGACTATTATTATTCATCTGGTGGGACGTGAGTTGGCGACCACGGGGCCCCAGCTGAGTCCTGCATTGCTTCCAGTTACTTGTGCCGAGCTCCTCTCCGTCTTCTTTCCTGTCGACCTCACTTGGTCAACACTTGTTCTCTTCCGTATCTGAGGCCTAGGGAGTCTCTTCCTTTCCCGCCTTATTTGGTCCTTGTCTCATCTTTTCTGATACCCATCTTCTGCGAGGGGTCAGCCTTATTTTTATTTTCATGTTATCTCCTGCCTTCTGCTCAAGGCCCTCAAGGAGGCAGGGTGTATGTAGCCCCACCACTTCTGGTGCATCCTAGATATTGCTGCACCGTCAGGGGCTCACTGCTGGTGAGTTCGGGAGTTAGCGACCCCGAGGGATTCCTGAGCTGAGTCCGGTTTCCCCCATTTTATCCATTACCTCTGGGGCGGACCCTCTCCTCTTTCACTTTCCGATCTGCTTTCATGGCTCTCCTTCTTCCAAGTCCCTCAATCCGAATTCTTCGAGGGTTGAGGGCATTTCTTTTCCTCCTGTCCTTTATTTGCCTTATTCTCCTTTTGTTTTCCATTTCTTCTTCAAGTATATAAGTTAGTAGTTAATTTTAGTAATAGTTTACATTTTATTATCATCTTCACGATCACCCATACCAGGGGGGGGGGGCGATAACCTAGATGTTAGGCCCCTTAAAACAACAATTATCAACATCATCGTCACCAACTATTATTATTATTTAAAAAATCCCAAATAGAGTGCCTTTTCAAAATTCATATGGAATTTTCCCTCTTTTTTCGATATGATAGGCGGGATTTAGAAGCGTAGATTAATAATAGGGTAAAATGATGCAGTAATATATACGAACCGTCCAGGGTCCTTACAAAAAAGCGTAATGAACGGAATAGCGTAATACGCGGGCGCGTAACAACGGGCTTTACTGTGCATACACTATTACCTCAAGTTATTAGACAAATTCTACACAGTGGGCTATACGGGGTTGAAATCAACATGATTTCCAAACCCCTAAATGCAACGATATACCTACGTAAATAATGGAGAATATGTGACCCCTCACCTATAATTGAATAGGCTGGAGCTGAAAAGTATTAAGTCAGTTTCCACTACTTTTCAGGAGACAGATAAAACATCGTTGATGGAACAGAACTTAACAAACACACTATATTAGTCATCTATGTTTTGTAGCAACTATTCAGGTTATATTTGTGTTAGCGGAATATACATTTTAATTTAATAAACACATTTTTCTAATCAATTTTGCAAACGTGACTTAGGGCCGGTTTTACAATGTCCAGATATCTCTCAGTTTCAGATAAACACGCTATCACTCGCTAAGTGCGTTCTACAATATTCAGATATGTTTCTGATAGGGCTATCCTAGAGATACGTCGCAGAATCAACTAACCCGCTCCATGAGAGGCGGATAAGTCTGTATCTGGAATAAACTAACCCGCTCCATGAGAGGCTGATAAGTCTGTATCTGGTAGATTAAAATGGCGAATCATACGATGAAAACACCAATATCCGTAAATACGCTAATTCACATTTTGGAAAGTAATTTCGTACCAGTTCAATACAAGGCTTCAGTTTTATGTTACCTGTGCTAATCTGAAAGTGCCATTTTGTGCTTGGATAAGATTAATTCCATTGCTACTGACATAACCACGCATATAAACAACGAGAACGAAGTAAAGCCTACATTATTTTTGATATCTTAGCTCTGTAGGTTGGGACGAAATTGCTCTGAAACTAGGTACCAGTACCGAAGGTTTTGAATATGTATCAAACCATACCTTGCTCTCGAAAATAATACGATTCGGTACCAAAGAAATGGGAAAAGTAGGGGTGTGGGTAAGACATACATACAGGTTGCCAAGGTGGCAACATATTGAGTAGGGGGTGGCAAGACACTGAAGTGTGGAGGGATGTTGAGACAAAGTTATTAAAGGGGGAATGACTGTGACGTTGAGACAATCACCACCATCAGGTGGCAACTTATCGAAGGAGGAATGACTCCGATGTTGAAACAATCGCCACCTTCAGGTGGCAAGACACTGAAGGGCGGATGACTCTTGAGAACAATCACCACCACCAGATGGCAAGATAACTAATACATTTTATCAAATTGAGTATAAGGCTATCATTTGTCCTCAGCCCATTTTATAAATAACCATGCTTTTAAAATTTCTGGTCAGTTACAGTAATCAATCATATGAACTAACAAGCTCCAGAGCACTAAAATAAGTAGGCCTACCGGTAGGCTGCCATATGGAATCATCATCTATCAAGTCTAACAGAATTCCCTGAGCCTCTTTAAAGTTATCGATGCTTACTAACAAAGCACTTTATAGGCTACTAAGCTTGTGGTGTTGTAACACCTGGGATGGTTCCTGTCTTAATGACTCCTTTCCAATCCTAGCCACAGTTAGAAAAATATTATGCACTACTGCAGACACCCCAGTATTAAAATAGTGATGAATATATAGCAATCACATGAATGGGACTTCAAAATGAAATAAGCCTTATGTCCTTAATTCCAAATGCATTTCACATTAATAGGAACATGTTTGAGTATATAGGCCTAATCATATCTGACCTAACCTGTCCTCCGAGATAAATTCATCACTCGTTTGGAAGCAATGGGTGGAAATTATGGTGCTGGATAAATTGAAGATCGTACAAAAGACATGCAAACAGTACGGTAGTTATTACAAAATCGAATGTAGGCTAGATTATATTAGACATTTGGAATGATCACCAAAGAAAACTAGTTTATTTCAAACATAGGAACACATTCATGTGGAAGGCCAAATTAATTCAGTCCAAGTTCAGACCCAGAGGAAGGTGGAATTAATGCTCACCCTGTCTAGGATTCTCAAAAAGAGCTGTGTGAACTTAAAATACAATTTTTTAAAGCACTCAGCGTTGTTTCAAGAATCAAGGTAGGCTACCAAGCTACACTGTTGGTGGAAGCACGAGTTATATTCTATCTCTATATCTACTACTTGAGCTTCTGGTGACACTTCAAGAATTGAGGTAGGGTATAGTCAAGCATATCAATGAAGGATACCAACAAGTGCAACATCAGAATTCCTAAGACACCAAAGGTACGGGGCAACTTTTCTTTCCCCTAATGGCAGATAACCTCGGAAGTTCCAACCACCAAAACCACAATTATCGTCACCTGGAAACTCGAACTAAATCACAACTGACAAATCCTTCTTAAATAATTTGTTTATTTATTTATTTATTTATTTCAATCATATCACATGCGACTATAGGAATAGTTAGGCGCATCTGGATTCCTTTCCATGAATCGTCACTTTGTGTACACTTAAAAACTTCGCTATTACGGTATAGGCCCTAATTAAGGTCTTAAATGTTTCGTTTATTTTATTTCATTCTTCAAGAACAAAATGTTTGAATTCCAATTATCTTGGGCATTACAACTATCGTACCGTACTCTTAAATACCAAAACGTGCTTTTGTTTACATACAAATTGTCTAGTAGGCCTATGCCTCATCGTCTTCAACTTTTTCATTGCCAACCTCTGCTGCGATACTTAAATGTGTCAGCTTAGTTTCGGATAGATATCTGAGGAAAAAAATAGGTTTGTAGAACGCGTCAGCAACTTATCAGCCAGTTGACTGAGGCGAGGGAATAAAATATCTGACAGATAGCTATCTGCCACATTATCTGGACATTGTAAAACCCCCAGCCTTTAATGTCTTTCAGCTTAGTCGTCAGTTTAGGGCGGCATAAAGCCATCTAGAATGAGTATTTCACATGTTATTTATTTTAAAATGGATTTATAACATAAAAACCACCTAAAACCTGAAAAAATGTAATTTACAATACCACTGTAACAAGTGGGAATCTTGCAGTGCGGCCAACATTTAGTACGGAATGCACACTGTTTTCCCATTTCTTCAGGGTCGGGGATGAGTTTCAACTTGGCAATACCGTAGTTATTACGGCTGGATGCCCTTCCTGACGCCATCATCATGAGAGGAGTTAATGAGATATTACATGAATGGATTTGGAAGGAAACGGTCGTGGCCTAACGCGGCGTTTTCCTGAAAATGAGAAGGGAAACTGCGGATGGAGATATATATATTCTTATTAACACGAAAAATTTAAGCCATCATGATTTTTCGAATGAAACATTTGGCATACCATACTCAGACTTAGGCCTAAGCTAGCTTTTTAAATTTGAATGACCGAAATAAAATGCGTTCGCTAGTCCGAATCTCTGGAATACGGTAGGCCTATAACAGCTTGATATATGCCGTACATTAACATGTAACGAATAGCCTAGCTTGTATTCTCTACCGTATCTTACTAGCCTAACACAATACATGCCATGTCAGAAATACAAGAAACATAACCTACGTATCGTAATATTTTCGAGAGCAAGGTCTGGATTGATACGGTACATATTCGCAGCCTTCGGTTCCGGTACATAGTTTCAGAGGAATATCGTCCCGACTTACAGAGTAGGGGGTGCATTAGAAAATTAGGCATTGATGTAAGATATCAAAAATACTGTAGGCTTTACTTCGTTCTCGTTGTTTATATGTAATGGTTATGTCGGTAGCAATGGAATTAATCTTATCCAAGCACAAAATGGCACTTTCAGACTAGCACAAATAAGATAAAACTGAAGTCCTGTGCTGAACGGGCACGAAATTACTTTCCAAAAACGTGAAATTACGGATATTGGTGTTTTCATCATTGTATGATTCGCCATTTTAATCTACCAGATACAGACTTATCAGCCTCTCATGGAGGGGGTTAGTTTATCTGGGATGTATCTCTAGGATAGCTATATCAGTAACATATCTGAATATTGTAGAACGCACTTAGTGACTGATAGCGTGATTTATCTGAAACTGAGGGATATCTGGACATTGTAAAACCGGCCCTAAGTCACGTTTGCAACATTGATTAGAAAAATGTGTTTATTTTCTACTCTGATCGCACTACATGTAGCAATGGTTTCTGGCTTAAACCCACAATACAAATTGCTTTGTGATCGATTTTGCCTTGCCAGTGAACTTCCGTGCTTTTTCTCCCGATGAAAATGTGTTGTGTGTAGCTTAAACAGAAGGCTGACTTAATTTTTTCATATGCCGTTCCAAGGCCCTTGGGTCAATACTTCAGAATACTAATTCTTAAATAATGACAATTTTTGACTTAATGCTTTTCATCTATTAGCGTCCGTGTTCCACACCAGGGGCGTATATAAAGGGAGCGCTGAGGGGGCTCCCCCCCAAAAAAAGCCAATAAAAATTAAGAAAGTGTTCCTTTGGTAAGAGCCTACAATAATTGTAAATTTGGTTGTACCCTAATCTTAACTTATTGGCTAAGTTATAAACAATATTAAGATTGAAATTAGACTACCTCGTGGTGTAGTGGCTAGCATTCTTGGATGCCGCCCCGAGGTCCGAATTCGATTCCCAGCTGTCAAGAAATTTTAATTCTAGTCTGGGAGTTGGAACGGGGTACACTCAGCCTTATGAGGCAAAACTGTGAATTCCACAGTACTGTACTTTTGAGAAATAAATTATCAACATGTACAAAAATAAACTGTTTAACTTTCTGCTTAGTAAATTGACAAATATTTAGATATTTGCCATTCATACTCCATAGATCTTATAAGAAAATTCATTAAGAATAAAATGTTATTTGTGTGTTGTGTTGTATTTTACAACTGTTTTTTGTATTGCCAGTAATTGTAGGCTACAGTATATAAACTTCGATTTTTATCTAAAATATTTGATATTTCTGGGTATTTTGCGGTGACAATCCCCTGAGAATACTCACAGTTTTCCAGGATAGCCAGCCCCCTCCGAAAATATTGTATATACGCCTATTGTCAGACGACTATTGTCAGTGAAGAGCAGTGATATCTTACCATCATCAGGAAGAGGAAGGCCTGCAGATAGGCCGACAGCGAGCAGACACATGAGAAGCACGAACATGTTTCCAGCAGTATGTCCCTCGCACCGTTACTTATACACAAATATCTCGGTGACTTATCGATCTCATCAATCTAACTAGGTCAATTTAGATATGGTTGGGGCAGGGTCGGACGCACACACAGGTCGATTGAGACGACCCCCTCCCACCTTATGTAAGTAACTGAATATTTCAAAGTACTGTGAGTAAATTCAAGAATAAAACATGAAAATGAAAATCCACAGCCTGCTTCCAGTTGACCGACCGGGTAAGGGCATGGAATGAATGAAGCCTCCATCTAGCGGCGAGGATATGAACTGTGCCGGCTGCCGAAGCACTCCCCTGGAACAATGATTAAATGAATGACAGATGAAATGAAATGATAGTGGAGAGTGTTGCTGGAATGAAATTGTTGACAGAGAAAACCGGAGTACCCGGATAAAAACCTGTCTGCCTCCGCTTTGTCCAGCACAAATCTCACATGGAGTGTCCGGGATTTGAACCACGGACCCAGCGGTGAGAGGCCGGCGTGCTGCTGCCTAAGCCACGAAGGTTTAATAAGAATAAAACATGATGTTCCAAAATATTATAAAAAACATATGTGAAATTAGGCCTACATATTTACCATTTATTTCAATATTTCGTCGTCTCTGTTGTTGCTGCTGCTTCATTTAGGATATATAAGAAATCGTGGTCATACCGACAGCAGTAGGTACGCCCGCTAAAGCGCAGCGCTTGGCCATGGGGAGAATCTCTCTGCGGACTCGGACGTCGTGGGTTCGATCCCATTGAAATGGTTTTCCCCATTTTCAACTCCAGGCAAATGCTGGGACGGTACCTTCAGACAGGCCACGGCCGCTTCCTTCCACATCCTTGCCCAGTTCCATTCATCTTCATTTATTTCATCTCTCATTAACTCCCTCTTATACGGTTGGCGTTAGGAAGGGCATCTGGCTGTAAAAACCATCCGCCAAATAGAATTTCATTGTATCTCATCCCCGTCCCCGTAGGAAACGGGAATAATAAGGGGTAGACATAAAACTATATCGTGGTCATATGGCCCCGTGTACTTGGGTGTGTGGGAGGAATCTGTCTGATAACCTGCTTCTCTGTGATGACTGCATTAGGGCTTGTTTTTTGGTAGAAAGCGGCCGAGGCGTTAATTTAGGTACCATCCCAGCATTAGTCTGGAGTAGAAGATGGTGAAAGCCACATCTACCATGACTGAGATATGATGATGATGATGATGATTCTTGTTTAAGGGGGCCTAACATCTAGGTTATCGGCCCCTAATGATATGGGTGATAATGAAATTGAATGATGATCAAATGAAACTTACAACTAAAACTAATTACTGACTTACAACCTAGAAGAGGAAATGGGAAACAAAAAGGAGAAGAATGTAAATAAAGGACAGGAGGAAAGGAAATGCTCTCAACCCTTGAAGAAGGAGAATTGAGGGACTCGGAAGGAAGGAGAGCCAAGCAAGGCAGAGAGAAAAGGGAGAGAGGAGAGGCTTCGCCCCAAAGACAATGGAAGAAGGAGAAAAACCAGACCCAGCTCAGGTAACCCTCGGGCTCGCCAACTCCCGAACTCACCAGACGTGAGCCCTTGAGGGTGTAGCACTATCCAGGGTGCACCATAAGTAGTGGGGCTACATACACCCTGCCTCCTTGAGGGCCTTGAGCAGAAGACTGGAGTTACAATGAAAAGAAAACTAGAGGTCTAACCCTTCGAAGAATGAGGGATCAGGAAAGATGATACAAAGGCCAATTAAGGCGGGAAAGTGAAACACTCCCTAGGCCTTGGATACCCTAGTACCGTCGGGGTCGAAAAGAACAAGAGTTGACCAAGAGAGGCCGTCAGGAAAGAAGACGGAGAGAAGCCCGGCACAATGAAGTTGGGGTCACATGGTCGCCAATCCACGTCCCACTTGATGTGAGCCCCTGGGGGGATGAATGAGATAGGAATCGAACCCACCTCTTCTCAGTTCTGCGTCATGAGACTGAGTGAACCCCAATTTCAGCCCTCAGACCAGAATTAAATTTCTTAGTAGAGCCGAGAATCAAACACAGACCTTCACGGTGACAGTCGAGAATGTTAGTAACTATGCCACGAGGTGGGCAAGAGGATTGGAACATCTTGGCCATCAGTCCCCTGTGTTTCGGTACGTATTTGAGTAATTGTTATCATAAGCTGTGCTGTTGTGATGACTGTAACGTTTTCAATATTTGTAGACCAACTCGTGGCTTAGTGACTAGCACTCTTGGTTGGTTCCTTAGTTTAGGGGCTGCGACAACGCGGTCATGTAGCCCCGTGTACTTTGGGTGTGTGTAGAATCTGTCTGATAACCGGTGTTAATTGTGATAGCTGTATTAGTGTGTGTTATCTGTTTTTAATTCAAGTAAGGACTGCAGACATTCAATTTTCAAGTAGTTGCTACTTTTGCTACCAATCACCACCGTCAACAACAACTAGTTCTGAACTTGGTTTCTAGATGCCACCGCAGTCGGCTCCTGGCGACGAACTTTGGAACCTGAGAGCGTTATTCCAATCTAACCTATAATTTAGCTACACACAAGTGTAATTAGTGGAAGGTTCTTTTACATACTATAAATCTATGACATGGGACCGCCGCGCCGGCTTTACTTCCCCTCCGAAGGAAGTCATACTGAGGGATTTTTAACGCTCTTAAAATATCCGACAACCTCGGCCGGGTTTGAACCTGCAGCATTGAGCATAGAAGCTCAGCATGCTACCAAGTACGCCACCGAAGCCGCCCTAACACTCTTGAGGTCCAGGTTTGATTCTCGGTTATGCCAAGAAAATTAATTCAGGTCTGAGGGGTGGAAAGGGGTACACTCAGCCACGTGAGGCAAAACCGTGTACTTGGGAGTGTGTAGAATTTGTATGATAACTTGTGTTATTGTGGTGTCTGTAGCAGTGTGTGTAATTGTCATTCAGGTGAGGATTAGGATGGAGGCGGCCGTGGCGTTAAGTTAGGAACCATCCCGGCATTATCCTGGAGTAGTAGTGGGAAACCACGGAAAACCACTTTTAGGATGGCTGAGGTGCGAATCGAGGCTGAGTGTACCCCGTTCCATCCCTCAGACCAGAATTAAATTTCTTGGTAGAGCCGGGAATCAAACCCGGACCTCTGGGGTGACAGCGAAGAATGCTAGCCGCTACACCAGGAAGTGAACGTTATACAAAGCAAATCCACTGCTGTATCTTCCCTAATAAATAAGAACATACACCAGACGCCAATACGGATCACTGCTGCAGAGTAGCCTACTGCTTTGCTGCCAAGAAATGTAATTTTGGTCTGAGGGCTGGAACGGGGTAAGTTACAATCAGCCTCGTGAGGCAAACCTGAGAAGAGGTAGGTTCGATTCCCACCTCAGCCATCCTGGAAGTGGTTTTCCGTGGTTTCTCACTTCTACTCCAGGCAAATGCCGGGATGGTACCTAACATAAGGCCACGGCCACTACTTACCCATATCCTGTCCTAAATTACAAATAGACTACACACACTAGTACAGACATAACAGTGACACAGACAAATTCTATACACACCCAAGTACAAGGGGCTACATGACCACGATGTTGCAAAGGCCCTAAAAACAACAACAGTACTGTTTGGACGAACACACGTACGAGTGCGACTCCTTGGTGCAATGTTCAATCGACTAGCTGAATAGAATCAGGATGACAATACGCAAACGAAATCATGTGCCAGTTAATAATAATATCGTATGGCCTCGGTGCCGGGTTCAAGTTTTGTTATGTGATGCCCAGAGGGCAGCTTGCATGTTGAATTTAGTCGTTCCTTGGAACGCTATGAAAGTCAAGGTGGTTAGATATCTAAGCTCCGTGACAATTAGCGCTTACTAGTAGAGAAAGGAGGAACTTTTTTGTGTTGGCGGAAAATTCCGAGATTAATTTGACCAGTATGAACACAGCCTACTGAATTAAAATGGGTTCTTTAACACGCCAACAACGTATGACATGCATGCAGTGATTTTTGTCGCCTTTCAACAATCACTTACCACGGCCAGGAGCGAACCTACAAGCTTGTGGTTGGCAGTCCGACACGATAACCACTCTCCCACCGTGGAAAGCATGTGCCAGTTTGCATGTATAAGTAACATTCTCAAATCAATTTATGTTGCACTAGATTTCTAAAATATCAGTTCAGTGGTATCATAATTATGTGTCCAGAAGCTCCTTACATAGACCTTACTGTATATCTATCCTTGTCTACAAGGAAGCTGAGGCACTGCAAATAACAACAGATAAGGACGAGCCTCATTAAATGGGTTAGAAGCAATCCTTCCTATGTTGCATTAATGCTATCAGTGATCACAGTGATAACCGCTACGCGGAGACATGCTCAGCTGATCATAAGGGGTCATCCATAATACACGTTCACTCTTACAAGAATGTGACAAAAGAACGTTTTTTTTTTTTTTTGCGTATGGCTTTTAGTGCCGGGAGTTTCCGAGGACATGTTCGGCTCGCCAGTTTTGTAGCTGCTTCGAGACGGACACCCAATGGGTGAGCTACAAGTACCGTTGGGGAGGGAAGGAGGGAAGTTGGAATGTAAGGACGAGGAGTTGGAAGGTAGCGGCTGTGGCCTATTGTTAGGGGCCAACCCCGGCATTTGCCTGGAAGGAAGATGGGAAACCACAGAAGACCATCTTCAAGGTTGCCGGCGGGGGGATTCGAACCTCCTCGCCTCCCGGATGTGAGCGACTGCCATCAGTCATGCCGTAACCACCACGGCTAACTCACCCGGTAAAAGAACGATAATATATCTATACTAATATAATAAAGCTGATGAGTTTGTGTGTTTGTTTGTGTGTTTTAGTGTTTAAACGCGCTAATCTCTGGAACTACCAGTCGGATTCGAAAAATTATTAGTTTTATATGATAGCCAGATTCAAGAGGAATAGTTTAAGCTATGTTACATTTCGGACAGACCACTCCATTCCCTGCATTTAGGCTCTTTGGCACAATTCTACACCGTTTCACCGATCTGACCCAAAATTTGTATACTTACCTTTTGGAACCCTGCGAGTAACACAGTCTTCATGAAATTTATGACAGACCAGTCCATTACCTGCATTTATGCCCTTTGGCACAAATCTACATCGTTTCACCGATCTGACCCAAAATTTGTATACTTACCTTTTGGAACCCTGCGAGTAACACAGTCTGCATGAAATTTCGGACAGACCACTCCATTCTCTGCATTTAGGCCCTTTGGCACAAATCTACACCGTTTCACCGATCTGAACCACATTTTGTACACTTACCCTTTGGAACCCTGCGGGTGACACTGTCCACTTGAAATTTCGGACAGGCCACTCCATTCCCTGCATTTAGGCCCTTTATCACAAATCTACACCGTTCCTCCTAATTGCACCAAATTATACCTACACTTTGAAACCCTGCTGGTAACACTGTCCACTTAATATTTTGGACAACGCTCTCCATTCCCTACATATAGAATAACAAACAAACTGAACTTGAAATCCATGTATTAAGGCCCTAGAATCATTCATGTCCGTAGTAGTGTAACTGTAAGAGTATTTTAATTACTCTATTGTTGACTGACAATTCGGGCTGCATCACGTCGCTCTTACCAGTGTTCTGGTACAGAATTGCGAAAATTGTTAAATCTTGCGCTGCTTATAAATTGCAGTCACGGGGAGTAATTAGTGCAAAAGGATTTCTTTTGCTCCTTAAAACAGTTAACATCATGAACATAATATCATGCATCTGTATAAGTGCAATGGTGTTGGAACAATACATTGAGGTTATCAGCTGCAATAAGCGTTGGTGCTTTTAAAATTACCTTAATCTATTCCGAAACTTATCGTTGGGCGCTATGTGGCCATAAATGATACTATTGCTACCTCAGGAGCTCGGGACAGCCGAAGTTTTCCAATGTGTTCTGATTATTTTCCTACGACGCTATGCGACAAAATACGACACTATTGGTCTCTACATTTCTAACAGACAATGAGATATAGGCCCTAGGCAGTGTCTTTTATTTCACTTACTCCTCTTTCTAATCATTTTTAGAAATTTGTTTGTAAATTACATTATTATTTATCGTATGGCGTATACATGAGTTACAAATTAATATTTACACTATTTACATAGTTAATCGCTTGTGGCGTTCCCAGGAAAAATTCGCTTCTATCTCCGTTGAAACGACTCGGTGGGCATTCTTGGGTGATGTGTTTCAGTTTGCCTCTCCGCACTGTAAATTACATGTGTCAGTGCTGTAGTTAGTAAATAGTCGTTTCCCTATTCATTATTACCATTATTATCATTAGGGGAAAATGGCCTAAATGTTACGTCCATTATACTGTACTTCTTATCACCCTCACTACAACCACCACCACCACCACCACCACCACAAAAAGTTATATATATATATATATATATATATATATATATATATATATATATATATCTGTTAGTTTAAGTATCATGTGCCAGTTGTGTAGTAGTATTCATTATCATCCATAAAACAAATAAATCCACCGGGCGAAGCCGGGCACTACTGCTAGTATATATATACTAGTTATATATACTAGCAGGCACCCGCGGCTTCGCTCGCGTCATAGTCTTGTCATATTGTTATTCAATGAAATGCAGGTTTAACCCCGTTCATACCCCTTTAGAACCTGATTATCCAAAATTCCCTCCTTAGTAGACGTTTTCGACACACAACAAACATATCCCCAAAATATCATTCTTCTAACTTTAATAGTTTTGGTTGGTCGATGAGAGTGAATATACAAAAATCCTTCCTTAGTGGACGTTTTTCTTCCAGAATTTCACCCCTCCCTATGGGCCCTTAAATTGGATCTATGAAAAAACGGTCGAACAATTATTTATTTATTTATTATTAAGCTGATTGTTATCCTCTGAGTTTCAAACTCCTCGCCTATGTCGATTAAGAGATGCACGCTCCGATAGGAATCCTTCAACCCCCACTTTTCACCCCTTTCACTCAAAATATACACCACATCGAAAAACCATTAGACATGTGTCAGCTTATTTTTAATGATAAGTTTATATGCCGAGTATCACTTCCCCAAATTAAACCACTCGTGAGATATTGTTATTCAATGAAATGCACGTTTACCCCCCTTAACACCCCTTTAGAACCTGAATAACCAAAAATCTTTCCTTAGTGGACGTTTTCGACATACAACGAACATATACAAAAAAAAAAATCATGTTTCTAACTTCAATAATTTTGGCTGGGCGATGATAAGTGAGTGAGTCAGTCAGGACATTTTCTTTCATTTATTTTTGAGAATTTCACCCCTCCCCATGAACTCCTTAAATGGGATTTATGAAAAAAAAAACGGTTAAACACCTATTTACTTATTTATTAAGTCCGCTGAATTTCAAACTTCTCGCTAATGTCGTTTAAATATACACGCTCCGTTAAGAATCATTAGCCCCCAATTTTTACCCCTTTCACCTCATAATATACACCATATCGATAAACCCTTAGACATATGTTTGCTTATTTTTATTAACTAATTTATATGCCGAATATCACATCCCCAAGTGAAACAACTCGTGAGATATTGTTAATCAATGAAATGCAAGTTTTACCCCTTCAACACCCCTTCAGAACATGAATATCCAAAAATCCATCCTTAGTGGACGTTTTCGACATACAACGAACATATCCCCCAAATTTTTTAAGTTTCTAACTGCAATAGGTTTGGCTGGGGTATGATGAGTGAATATCCAAAAATCTTTCCTTAGTGGACTTCCTTCCCCAGAATTTCACCCCCCCCCCCCCCATGGGCCCCATAAATTGGATTTATAAAACAAAGGTCGACCACCTATTTACTTATTTTTCAAGCTGTTTTTCCCCCCTGAGTTTCGTACTTCATGCCTCTGTCTTTTAAGAGATACTTGCTCCGTTAGGATTCCTTCAATCCCCACTTTTCACACATACACCTCATAATATACACTACATCGAAAAACCCTCAGATATTCTTAATGATGAGTTTATATGCCGAGTATCGCTTCCCCCAAGGAAGCCAATCGGGAGATATTGTTATTCAATGAAATGCACGTTTACCCCATTAACACCTCTTCAGAACCCGAATAAACAAAAATCCTTCCTTAGTTTACGTTTTCGACATACAGCGAACATATTCCCAAAATTTAATGTTTCCAACTTCAATAGTTTTTGCTGGGCGATGATGAGTGAGTGAGTCAGTCAGTCAGGTCATTTTCTTTCGATTATTTTTACCAGAAATTTACCCCTGCCCATGGGCCCCTTAAAATGGATTTATGAAGAAACGCTCGAACACCTATTAACATATTTTTAAGCTGTCTTTTTCCCCTGAGTTTGATGAGTAAGTGAGTTAGTCAGTAGTTAGGACACTTTCTCTCCTTTTCCCCCCCGAATTTCATCACACCCCATTGGCCCCTTAAATTGAATTTATGAAAAAACGGTCGAAAACCGATTTACTTAATTTTTAAGCTGATTTTTTCCCGCTGAGTTTCAAACTTCTCGCCTATGTCGTTTAAGAGATACACGTTACGATAGGAATCCTTCAACCCCCAATTTTCACCCCTTTCACGTTATAATATACACCACATAGAAAAACCCTTACACACATGTCTGCTTATTTTTAATCATAAGTTTATATGCCGAGTATCACATCCACAAATGAAACTACTCGTGAGATATTGTTATTCAATAAAATGCAGGTTTAACCCCCTTAAAACCCCTTTAGAACCTGAATATCCGAAAATCCTCTCTTAGTGTACGGTTTTGACATACAACGAACAACGAACATATCCCCAAAATCTCATGTTTCTAACTTCAATAATTTTGGCTGGGCGATGATGGGTGAGTGAGTGAGTGAGTGAGTCAGGACATTTTCTTTCATTTTTCTTCCAGATTTTCACCCCTCCCCAAGAACCCCTTAAATTTGATTTATGAAAAAAAAACCTGTCGAACACTTATTTACTTATTTTTAAGCAGTTTTCTGTCCCTGAGTTTGAGGAGTGAGTGAGTTAGTCAATCAGTTAGGACACTTTCTTTCCTGTCCCCCCCCCCCAGAATTTCACCCCTCCCCATGGGCCCCTTAAATTGGATTTATGAAAAAAACGGCCAAACACCTATTTACTTATTTTTTAAGCTGATTTTTTTCCGCTGAGTTTCAAACTCCTCGCTTATGTCGTTTAAGAGATACACGCTCCGTTAGGAATCCTTCAACCCCCACTTTTCACCCCTTTCACCTCAAAATATACACCCCATCGAAAAACCCTCAGACACGTGTCTTCTTATTTTTAATGGTGAGTTTATATGCCGAGTATCACATCCCTCAATGAAACCAAGCCGGAGATATTGTTATTCAATGAAATGCAGGTGTACCCCCTTAACACCCTTTTAGAACCTGAATATCCAAAAATCCTTCCTTAGTGGGCGTTTTCGACTTACAACGAACATATCCCCAAAATTTCATGTTACTAACTTTAATAGTTTTGGCTGGGCGATGATGAGTCAGTCAGTCAGTCAGTCAGTCAGTCAGTCAGGACACTTGTTTTTCGTAAGTCCCTTCGTAAGTCAGCAAGATCCACACACTCGGTTAAGAGATTTGGAAGGGGGGAGATCTTTACGAAAATATGTTCGTCAGATTCTTCGTAATTGCCTGATTTTTGTTGCGTAGTGACTAGCATTCTTGGCTGTCTCCGCAGAGGCCCGACTCTGCCAAGAAATTTAATTCTGGTCTGAGGGCTGGAAAGGGGTACACTCAGCCTCGTGAGGCAGAACTGAGAAGAGGTAGGTTCGATTCTTACCTCAGTCAAGTTAGCAGTGGATTTCACCATCTTCTACACCAGGCGAATGCTGGGGTGGTACCTAAATTAAATCCACAGCCACTTTCTACCCAAAATCAAACCTTAATACAGTTAAAATCCCAGAGACGCAGTTTACCATACAGATTCTACACACACACAAGTACACGGGGCTAACGATTTCGCACATCTGCTAAATGAAGCAGCAGCAGCAGCAACAGAGACGACTAAATTTTGAAGTGAATGGTAAATATGTACGGTATTATCACTTGTGTTTCTTTAAATAATATTTTGGAACATAATAATTTATTTTCGAAATTTACCTACTGTGAAATGTTAAGTTGGTAGAGGGTCGTTGTTCGTGCGTTCAACCCTGCCCCAACAATATCTAAATTGTCAAATTATTAGATTCAACTTTAATTGTGCAATATGTTGTTTATTTGCAATATTGATGAAGTAATTACCTCCATATCTTACATGTTGTCCGCCTCGTTGCGTAATGGCTAACATTCTTGGCTGCCCCCGCGGAGGCTCGAGTTCGATTCCCGGCTCTGTCAAGAAATTCCTTTCTGGTGTGAGGGCTCGTTGAGCATAACTGAGAAGAGGTGTGTTCGATTCCTATCTCAGCCATATGGAAGTGACTTCCCGTGGTCTCCCCACTTCTACTGGAGAGCAAATGCTGGGATGGTTTCTAACTTAACGCCATCTCATTCCCAATCCTCATCTGAATTTGGGAGTCCGTAATTTTGTGTAGGCTAAGGATAAGCCATGCAAGATCCACCCACTCGTACGTAATGAGAAGGGAACCTGTGGAGCCGTATTCACCGTGGCCCACATTTTAACAGAGTCTGTGGATTATACTGATCTACTGAACCCTTTATCCTCTGTTGGATAAATGATTCTAGGTTTTATTTCTTCAATTAATAAATATTTCCACCAGCATCATGAAAGTAGCCAGACGGAGATGAGGAAATTTCAAGCATTGGTTGGAGACAGCGGGTACATACCTGAAGCAGATTGACAAAAGGCTAAATACTTTAGCTGTGAAAGGAAATAGCCTAGCGATGTGTCAGAAGGACAGGTGTTGGCCACCTCAAAATAGAAGCGACGCGCAGTGAGACATGCTGCTGGTATGTTCATTGTGATATTCGCGCCTAGAAGTAATATGATGCAGTAACGTGAGTGGCTGATGAAGAAAATAGACACTCCTACGACGCCAAGATCTGCTAAAAACCGCCAAATTACAGAAAATGTGGGAACCAATGAGAGAAGAATGCCTATTTAGCGCGGCAGGTCTAGCGTGGGCACGCTCGGCTAGCATTCACGCGGGAGATCGCCTAGACAAAATCTCTACGATCGATTCTAGGATTAATGGGCATATTCTTGACCTGCGCTATTTTTCGAGTTCAGTGATATTTATTTCATTCCTGTACCATCATTATTTCGAGAAATTTTTGTATAAATTCCCCCCCCCCATCAAGACCTAGGGCCAGTTCATTTATAAGTGGTGTGAAGAGCCGAGACTTGGCTTATTACTCTGTGCGTCTACGGACGTAGACTTTGATTTTGTGTGTCGTGGACACAGTTTGCTTATTATACTTGGTGTGTCGAGGACAAGCCTATTACTTTGGTTCGTCTGAGGACGGAGGCTGTTATTTTGTGTGTCAGTGGACACAAGCTTTTATACTTTGCGCGTCTAAGGACGTTGACAGTTATACTTTGCGTGTCATGAAGGACACAGAAATTATTATTAAAAGTGTTAAATTCAGTGTTAGATAGTCACAGTACTATATTTGTAGGGGCAGTATCTTCGATAATTCGCCAATAGACTGCTTTGGGGAAAGAAGTACCCGAACGGCGAATTTAGTAGTCAGACATCAGGTGTATAATAATTTAATTTTTGAATCAGCACGAGAGATGACATCATTGACCATGGAGGAAGCCTGGAAATATCAAGGCACCGTCAAGATGGTTGAGATGAGATAAGAAGAATCCAGTTGGGAAATGGCTGCAGATGTTCTTTGACGGGTGGCTGACTGAGGATGAGTACCGAATAATATTTATTATTATCTGATAAATTAACTTATGGTGTATGGGACATATCTTGTTTTGTAAATAATTTGTTTGTGTGATTAACGTAGTCTATTTAGTTTTGGTCTGACATACCTTTTGCATGGAAACAGCTCGCATATATAGTTAGTAGAAGGTTCTTTTCTTGTTTGTTGTTTTAACTAACGTAGCTATGTGAACGGCCGTGTTTGCATATGTTACGCAATGCGGTTAAAAACGTCTCTCGGAGATATGTTGTGTTTCAGAAGTAGGACTGAAGTAAAATAATTATACAGTAGATTGGAGGGTAATTAATTTCTTTTGTTTTATTATTGATCAGATTCAATGAGATTATTGCCTTTGGAGCAATGTGATTTGTGACGAAGAGCAGTCAGCTCTATCGTAGGTTTTAATATTTTTTTTTAATTGTCGGCGAGCATCCATTCAGCCGATCTGTGTGAAAACGTTTTGTCATTCCCATATGTGTGTGTGTGAGTGTGTGTTTTTGTGTCATTACAAGCGGGATTTTCAGCTTAGACTGATTTCTGGCAGCTTGATGACAAATCCAGATTGTGACCTCGCGAGGGCAATTCTGGATATTTTGATTAATGTCTGACCATATTTTGAAGTGGTTGAGTTTGTTGCTGTTGATTCCTTGAGATAGCGGCACAGCTGGTCAGTTATATTTATACACACTGGAGTGGGACAATGGCAGGTGATTGAGGAAGAGGGGAGATGTTGCACAAGACGGACTGAGGATACTAGCGCTTAAAGACAGCCCAGCGGGGCTAACGAAGTGACCCGAATACTCACGACCGCAACCGATCATCCATCCCCCTCGAGACAGACCAGCGGGACAGTCAGCTGTTCCTCGATGAGACAGACCAGCGCAGCGGGGCAATAAGACCGTACCCGAAACTTCACAACCTAGACCGATCATTAGGGCTAGGAATTTTATGTAAATACATATTCTTTCCCTTTGCTTCTACATAACTAAAATCCTAAATGTCCATGAATTAGAACCATAGCTATCATATAATTGCACTTTATTGTTACATATCAGATCACAATGACATTTGTTTTATATATTTTTAATTTTTAATGTAACAATACATATTCAGTGTTTTTATTTTATATATTTGATCAAAATGACATTTTTAAAACATAATTTCACTTTATGTATTTAAAATTACATATTCTGTCTCTTACTGCAAAAAAAAAAGTATTTATTCGCAAGTGAAATATACGGTGATTCTAAACAGTCTGTATGACAATATTTGTTCACTAGAAACTTGGGTACATGAAACGAATTTCCAAGCAATTCATAAGCTTTTGAGAAAGGTCAAGGGAAGAATATCAAGAAATATATCAGTGGAGATAAGTGGATGGGAATTCACGTAGCACCTTGTCGGAGACTTAGCGGCTGGACTTCAGTTTATTTCAGTTGTCCAGTGAGTGCCTGAGACTCTACTTTTCAACCTGTTAAACCTCCCACCCCGGAAACAAAAAGTGCTCCAAACAATACTTATTGTTGACTTCCTAGACATTTTCTCTGCCATAATGAAATGTATTTATCTTTGCTATAATATGGGCATGCTTAATTAATTAATTAATTATTGTACACCACTTTTGTTGTATTGTTATTGTTTTAAGGGGAGGAACAGCAAGGTTATCTGCCCCGTACCACACTTTATTTTGCATAAAAATATGATGAATAAAATTAGGAATCTTCAAGCAATATCATCTGTAATATATATTATTTATATAAAAATCAAATTAATATTACATATTTCACCTACTATAATTACATAAATAAGTACATATTTTGCATGTTGATATTACTGTATTATGTCTCAGGCACTATCTGGACAACTGAAATAAACTAAATTCCAACCGGTGAGTCTCCGGCAGGGTGCTACGTGAAATCCCATCCCCTTATCTCCACTAATATATTTCTTGATATTCTTCCCTGACCCTTTCTCAACAGCTTATGAATTGCTTGGAAAATCCGTTTCACGTAGGTACCGTACCGTACCTGAGTTTCTAGTGAACAAATATTGTCATACAAACTGTTTAGAATTACCCAATAATTCATTTCATCTCTCATTATCTCCTCTCATGAGGTTGGCGTCAGGAAGGGCATCCGGCCGTAAAAACCATCCACCATAACTACATCCATGGCATCTCATCCCCGACCCCGTTGGAAAAACGGAAATAATAAGGGGCAGACATACATACACTGTTTAGAATTACCGTATATTTCACTTGCGATTTTTTTTACAGTAAGAGACAGATGTGTAATTTTAAATAAAAGCAAAATTATGTTTAAACAAAATGTCATTTCGATCAAATACCGGTATGTAAAATCACAGAATATGTAATTTTACATTATAAATTAAAAATATGTAAAACAAATGTCATTGTGATCAGATATGTAACAATGAAATGTAGTTATATGACAGCTAAGTTACCGTATATTTCACTTGCGATTTTTTTTTACAGTAAGAGACAGATGTGTAATTTTAAATAAAAGCAAAATTATGTTTAAACAAAATGTCATTTCGATCAAATACCGGTATGTAAAATCACAGAATATGTAATTTTACATTATAAATTAAAAATATGTAAAACAAATGTCATTGTGATCAGATATGTAACAATGAAATGTAGTTATATGACAGCTAAGGTAGTGGAGATAAGGGGATGAGACATTTAGCAATTTTAGTTATGTAGAAGCAAAGGGAAAGAATATGTATTTACTTAAAATTCCTAGCCCTAATGATCGGTGTAGGTTGTGAAGTTTCGGGTACGGTCTTATTGCCCCACTGCGCTGGTCTGTCTCAACGAGGAACAGCTGATTGCCCCGCTGGTCTGTCTCGAGGGGGATGGATGATCGGTTGCGATCGTGAGTATTCGGGTCACTTCGTTAGCCCCGCTGGGCTGTCTTTAAGCGCTAGTCTGAGGATTGCCAGCCAGGTCATTAGTGGAGTGTGCCTGTGTGGCTCAGTAATAACTTTAAATACAGAATAAGAACTGATCAATGATAAAAATTGTTTAAATAAATGGGAGTTGCCTACGAATCACGATAATCTCCGAAGCGTTAGCTTAACATGCAGTTTTGTTCATATAAAGTAATGTCAGCCAGTCAGGCTTTCGTTGTTGTTGGTTTATTCCGTGTTTTTATTTTATTCAGTGACCCGTGAGTCACATGCTTGCTGTATTTCCTTGTTTGTGTTGAGCAATTTGGCCCGTGTTGGCAGCTCATAGTCAAGTGCGTCTTCGCGCTAATGAGGGTCCCGAGAGAGATTCCTGTAGATAGTAGATTTAGTGCGTGTGTCAGCATTACTTTTTAAGGGTTTTATTAATGTCATGTTCCATATCCATAAACGTTGATTTACGAGATGATTGTTCGTAAGCATCGTGGCTGTTAACCCGTTGTAAACGAACAGTCATCCAAAGTACTCATTCCTCGTAGTTAGTCATTACGCGCACATAAAACCCAAATTGCAAGGTAGTGGAACCAGGATCCACATTTTAAATAAAAGGGGAGATCCGTCTGACTCCTCAAATTTATAGATATTCCTATCATGGGAAATTCAGGAAGAATTGTTTTATATTTTATTGTTGTTTATTTCTTTTTATGCACTATTAGTCATTAAATCTTGTTATTATTTTACATCTTGTCACCTTTCTTTCTCGATTTAGTTTATATCCTATGACCCTTACCTCAGTAGAGCACGTTGTTTGGCGAACGTAAACATCACATAGGAACTGAGCGCGACCCCTTGATTAAGATTTCTTACATTAAACACTGCTTTTCTGAAGGGTTCACTACAATGAAACCTTGGTTTGCAGTTGACACTCATATTAGGCGATGACGTGGTGGCTGCTGACTTCGTCATCCGCTTTATAAGTGAGAGTGGGTTAGGGCCAGCAATCTAAATTTACAAGTGAATATTGACTCAGTCGCCTCCGTAGCGTAGCGGCCAGCGTGGTTAGCTGCCACCCTGGAGGTCCTGGGTTCGATTCCCGGCTCTGCCACGAAATTTGAAAAGTGGTATGAGGACTGGAACGGGGTCTACCCAGCCTCGGATGGTCCAAATGACTAGAGGGGGTTTCATTTCCACCTCAGTCATCCTCGAAGTGGTTTTCCGTGGTTTCCCACTTCGCCTTCGGGCAAATGCCGGGATGGTACCTCCTGTAAGGCCACGTCCGCCTCTTTCCCTCTTCCTTGCATATCCATCCTAACCTTCCATTCCCTTCCCTCATGAGGCTCCTGTTCGCTTTGCAGGTGAGGCCGCCTGGGCGAGGTGCTAATCCCATCTCACCAGTTGTATCCTCTCCGATTAAATGTTCCCAGCTCTAGGACACTGCCTGAAAGATGGCGGTAGGGGTGCGTTCCCTCGCTGAGTCCGTGAGAGCCACCACCCTGGAGGGTAAACTCGAAAAAAAAAAAAAAAAAATAGTGACTCAAATTGAAAATCTGATTTTTGTTTTTCCATAATTTTGTTTATTGTTCTAATTATTAGTATTAATTAATTTTCGGTCTTTTCATATTATTTAGGTATCACCTCTAAATTTTTAGTTCAATTCTAAATTTGTATACTTTAATCAGTGTTAAGAGGGGCAGACGACCTTGTAGTTCCGCCCCTTAAAACAACAATAACTAACTCATCTGAATTACAAATTCACACATTACTGTCGACCAAAATATTATGTGCACTCGAGTTTGAAGGTTGTTTGTGAAGTAACCAATAGACCTAGATAAAATCCAATAACATCATAATTTTCGTCGTTCTTTTTTACGTTAGTTCATGTAAGTTTGGAATTTTTAATTTATATTTTAATATTTTTTATCGCAGTTGAAACACAAAAAGTGCCCGTTTTTAAGCGTGTTTCAACCATGCATCACATTTAAAAATTATTATCTCACAAACCCGTCATCAGATCGAATCCAAATTTCAACACAATATACATTGGAATGTTGTATAACTGATTTATTATTTTCAAAATTTTGTGTGTTCCAAAACTAAAGTTATCATATTTGTAAGGTAACTTTTTTCGGCTCGGGGTCGTTGGAAAATGTAGTTCTTGGTTGCGTTGTAATCCTTATACATCAAAATGATATGCTGTATGACTGAAATACGTAAATTAATTCACTTATTTTATATCGGTTTGTATTTGTACGGGGAATTAAGACATGGTTCACCAGTTAGCCGCTCTGGTGAAAGCTGTACAGCGTTGCCAAGATGGGCTCCATCACGCGTCCTGGCGCGCCTCGCTCGGAAGTGATGGGCTCCATATCAGCTTTGTTTCTTGGACACACAAAAATTTAAAATTAATAAACCAGTTATACAACATTCCAAACATTACAAAAAACGGGCACTTTTTGTGTTCCAACTGCGATAAAAAATATTAAAATATAAATTAAAAATTCCAAACCTACAAGAACTAACGTAAAATAGAACGACGAATATGATGACGTTATTGGATTTTATATAGGTCTATTGGTTACTTCACAAACAACCTTCAAACTCGAGTACACATAATATTTTGGTCGACAGTAGTACAGCCATCCCAGTAACATAGGTTACCACACAAATTACACACATACCCAAGTACTCGGGGCTACATGACCACGATGTCACAAAGCCCCTAAAATAAACAACAACATTTTACATGTTCATTATTGTCGCTGGCAGTTATGAAATTGCATTTTCGTGGTTTTTACAATTTACTTGTGAGCCATAAAGTCTGTTGCTACACCATTGTTTTGTGAAGAATATTTTATTATATCTGTTCCACATAATCTCAAGATCAGATCAGATTCATGCCACTGTCTAGTAATAAAAAGAAAACACATAAGATATCTTTCTAATTAAGTAATTACGTGCAACACGGATAATCATATAATATGAATAGTTAAATAACGTCAATAATGAAAAGTCGTCACTGGATGAGGCCATTTAATTGTATAATGCAGGCGTTTTGAATTATTGCCATTATTTTTTTGACTCTATTAATTAATATATTCATGCAGAAATTAATTTATGGGTATGGAGTGTCTAAAGTCATTATCACAATTATTACGCCTCTAGTTAGATTGATGAGTCACTTGTGCGAAGGTGGAAACATGTCCGTACTACTCGTGTGTCTCCTCGCCGTCGGTCTATCTGCAAGCCTTCCTCTTCATTATGTTGACAACTCTTCACTGACAACAGTAGCTTCAATCACGGACGCCAATAACGGCAGGGACGGCACTTGGGCGAGTGTAGAATTTGTCTGATAACTTGTGTCACTGCGATGTCTGCACTAGTGTGTTAGTTAGTTATTGTTGTTTAAAGGGGCGGAACTACGAGGTCATCTGCCCCTCTTAACACAGATTAAAGTATACAAATTTGGAATGGAATTTGAAATTTAAAGGTCGACACCTACATTTGAAAAGACCAAAAATTAATAAAACAAAAAATTAAATAATAATAATAATAATAATAATAATAATAATAATAATAATAATAATAATATAAACAAAAAACAACAACAAGAAACAAGTCGTGGAGTCAATGTAGACTCTCACTTATAAAGCGGATGACCAGATCAGCAACCACCGCGTCATCGGCTAATATAAGTTTGAGGGTCATCTGCAAACCAAGGTTCCTTCGTAAGTCAGCAAGATCCACACACTCGGTTAAAATATGGGCCACGGTGAAAAAGGCTCAACAGGTACAAAGTTTAGTTAAGTTAGTTATTGTTGTTTTAAGGGGCGTAACTACGAGGTCATCTTCCCCTCACTAGTGTGTGTATTTGTAATTGAGGTAGGATTTGGGTAGAATGCTGCCGTGGCCTTAAGTTAGGTACCATCCTGGCATTTGCCTGGAGTAGAAGTGGGAACCCACGATGGCTGAGGTAGGAATCAAACCCGCCTCTTCTCACTTTTGCCTCCTGGGATTAAGTGTACCCCGTACCAGCCCTCAGACAAGAATTAAATTTCTTGGCAGAGCCGGTAATCGAACCCGGGTCTCCGTGGTGACAACCAAGAATGCTAAGCTACGAGGCGGACCCAGGGAATCACTTCCTCTTCAATATTTCAGTCATTGTGTCATGACATCGTGGTCATTCAGCCCCGTATACTTGGGTGAGTGTGTAGAATTTGTCCGACAACCTGTGCTGTCGTGGTGTCTGTATTAGTGTGTGTATTTGTAATTCAGGTGAGGTTTGGGAAGGAGGCGATCACGGCCTTAAGTTAAGAACCATCCCAGCATTTTTCCGAATTAGAAGTGGGAAATCACGGAAAACCACTTCCAGGATGATTGAGGTGGGACTCTAACTAACCTCTTTTCGGTTTTGCCTCACGTGGCTGAGTGTAGCACGTTCCAGCCCTCAGACCAGAATCAAATTCATTGGCAGAGCCGGGAATCAAACCTGGGCTGCCGCGGTGACAGCTACGAATGCTAGCCACTACGCCACAAGGATAAGTTGCAAATCAACTTTGGAATAATCGACGCACATTTGAGAGCAAAATAACAAATACGCCTGTCTTCAACTTTGTTCCTCTAAACCTATTTGCAACAGAATACAGCCATTTCTGAATTACGGACCTTAGTATTGTATTATTGCCCTGCAGCGTGTTAAATTGTTGTTGTTAATTCATGTAGGGGCTTGGGACATCTTGGTCATCAGCACTGTGTAGTTGGGCGTGTGTTGAATTTGTCTGATAACCTGTACGGTATTTATATGTAGTGGGAGTGTGTGTGCCGGCCCCGAGGTATTGGGCTGGAACGGAGTGCACTCAGCCCCGTGAAGATAAATGAGTAGCTGTCTGACAGTGAGTCAGTGTCCCGGTCACGAAAACCAAGATTAGTGGCCGAGGGGACCCAACGCACTGACCACGCCTCACCCCACAATCTGCAGGCCGAATGACTGGGCAGCGATCGCTTGGTATTTATGTTCTATCGTCATGGTGTTCAGTCCCGTGAACTTGGGTGTGTGTGTTAATATGGTGCCTGCAATACCGCAGTAAGGGGTTAACATTGGGTTCAGAGATCTACACCGCTGGACAAAGTTTATTGTCTAGCAGGTATTCCACCCCCAGGAATCCGTCGTGAATGTGCATCCAGACCGGAGAAATCTAAAGCATTGAATCTGAAGTCTCATGCTTTATGTGGATATCAACCGGCAATCAAAAGGCTCAAATCAAGAAAAGGCTTTCTTCACTCGACGGAAAGTCTAACTGAATCACCTTCGAATTTCAGAGTGAATTCATGGCGTTCCAGGTCCAGACACCTTGCCGGTTGGATGATGCCTTCCAAAAGCCACGAGGAAAATTGGTCGATGTGGAAGACGCTCAACAGGCTGCGCTCTGGAGTTGGAAGAACGAAGACCAACATGAGGAAGTGGGGATTTAACTGCAACTCCACACTATGCGAATGAGGTGAAGAACAGACAATCTCCAGAGGATGAGATCGATGCCACCAAAGAAGCATGCGAATTAGCTGCATACTGGTCACGCCAAATTTAATTTAATTTGTATTTGTGTAGGACATAATTATGTTGTTAGGCTACCTGTCTGCTTGTAGTACCAGTTTTTAGAACATTTCCTTTTGTATTTTGGCATTATCTTTTACTGTGTATGTTTCTGACAAGATAAAATAAATAAATAAATAAATAAATTGGGTTCAGGAGTCAGCCATGTCTTTAGGTACTGAGCCCTTAATTGCGATTTGAAATATATTTGACACTTAAGAAGTTAAATATGATTAACAAAGCTGAGTTGAGAGGACATTTTGTTATATTGACAACAATATGAGCAATATGAATTTATAAATTATGAATAGGGAACATTTGAGTAATGTGTGGATTTCTATCGCGAGTGACACGGGTACATTCAAATGCGAGCGACTGACCTGACGCAATCTTCAATTGACATAATGAAGATGAGTGCGACTGCACTTTCAGCAATATACTGTATCTTTCAACATGTTCCCGACGGAGACGATGGCATCTTGACAGCGGCGAATACACTGACCTCGACCCAAGTGCAGAATTATACTCTGTGAGCTGCCTGAATAGGATTGACATTTCGCCGGAAATTCCACGTCAGTCATCACCCCTCAGCGTCTTGACCAATCCATGTTCGCATAGTTGATGTCATAATACTCTGCGTTGCAATAATACAGCCCACGTGCTTCAGTGCCTGGTCAGCCGAATCTCTGGCTTGTACAGCTTGGCAATCTCGTTTTCAGACCACATGGCGAGACGAGAACTGTCAATCATATTCTGGAAGCACACAGAGTTATAGCCGATAAGAAGAATCATCAAGCGATTGGAATCGAGATCAGGCAAGCCAGCGCAGATCTTCATCGGAGGTAGGATGCCATCATTTTTGCATTTTTGCTAGTTTGACAGAACAATTCACACTAGGCCATTTATTCGGTCAGTTATTTATTTATCGTATGGCTTTTAGTGCTGGGAGTGTCCGAGGACATTCGAAATTACTCCTTAATACATTTTGTTGATCAGAAATATTTGGATCGAAAAGTATGATTATTATTAGTGAGTTTTTTAGTATTTAGTTTTTAGTATTTGACAATATTCTCATATAATGAAACTTTAGGATTTTCATGATCTGCTGATAGTTGAGAATAAACAATATGTCGATGTACACATGTAAACAATATTGTCGTGATAGAAGCCATTTTCTGTGTCACCTAATTCTAGTAAAGAACGCTTTTCATTAATATAAATATTATATACAGTATATATTTGTGTTTGTGTAATTCATAAACAACGTTCACTAATTAAGCCTAAGTGAAGAGGATCTCAGGATGAACGGCGACGTTCGAAACATGTCATCCAATTAAGTAGGTATTTGTATATAAAAGCGTGTTAGTTTGTAGGGTATGTAAATACTTGTTTCCCGCCTAATGTAATTGGGCACAATTTGTGTTGACAGACTGGAAAGCTTTCTTCATTAATGAAAAAAATATGCCATACCGCTAGTGAAGTCATTTTAACAATGATTGTTATGATGCGACGGCATAATTATGGCAAGGTTAAATACGCTAGTATAACAATAATAATATCGTATGGCCTCGGGTGCCGGGTGCAAGCTTTGTAATTTGACACCTAGAGGGTAGCTTGCATGTCGAATTTCGTTGTTCCTTGAATCACTATGAAAGTCAAGGAGGTTAGATATCTAAGCTCCTTGAACACTATAGCGCTTTCTAGTAGAGAATTGAGGAACTTTGTGTTGGCGGAAACTCCCGAGATTAATTTTGCCATTATGAACACGGCATACTGAATTCAAATGGGTTCATTAACATGCCAACATCGTATGACATGCGTGTCGTATTTTTGCCGCCTTTCAAAAATCACTTACCACGGCCAGGAGTGAACTTGCAATCTTGGGGTTAGTAGACCGACACGCTATCCACTCACCCACCGTGGCAAGCTAATACGCTAGTAATATGTCAATATTTAAGGATAAACATGTGATGGATTTGAGAGTGTATAGAGATGAAAAGTTATGGAATAGCTTTGACAATGTTTATATTGATGACGTGAGGATTTAAGGTAAACAGATACGACATTTGAATAGATGAGAACAACGTTCAGTTATGACTTCCTTAGCCCCTAAAATATTTCCTAATATAAATAATAAGTTAATTTCTAAACTCAGCCCTTAATGAACTTAAAAATAACGCTTATCTGATCCTTCCATTTAAATTAATTTACCTTTTCCAATAAAATAACTTCAAATAACTTCCGTCACGTCTTATCAGCCTGCTTGTTACAGTGCTGACTTTATTTCCCAATCATTGAATAATTACCATTGAATAATAATAACAATAAGGTTATAATCTATATATATACGCTTAAAGTTCGCCCGACAAGAAACTCAAGCTCCTGAACCAGAGAGAGAGTCAAGAGGTGTGGTTTGCACCAACATCTTCCAAATCGTCTCAATAGTACAGGAAAAATCTTGCATTTCTTGAAATCAACGAAAATATATTTATTTGTTTAAAAAGAGTGTTTAACACTGGGACTGAGTTTTCATATTTCTGTAATTATCAATGGATATTGTTCTAATTTTACACACATCACTCAAATACTAATATACACTATACTACTGATTTACAGTTTTCTATCTCTAACCGTTTAGGAGATAGTATTATTTTTATATAGAAAATATGCAAATTTTGAAAATGGTCCTTGCGTTAAACAGATAGAGGTAGCTCATTTATCATGACTTTCCCATATATATATTTAGTCTGAAAGCAATCCTAGTGATTGGTTTTGAGTTCATATGAATATTTGTTGAGATATAAATTAACTCATTTCACAATTTTTTTATCCCATTAATTGCCTATTATTTAAAATTAAAATATTTTTAATGGCAAAACTAAGAATACTACAGTAAAACTAATCACTGAACTTATGGATGCATTATATAGAATATGAATACAAATTTGCAATATTATAGCAACAAATCTAATGCGCAAGGACCAAATGTTGTATCAAACAAGATGTTCAGGAAAGAACATATAGCCTACTTTCTCCTAAATGCATGGGTATTGTTATAACTCTTTGTCCTTTTCAAGGAGTATGATTGAATGTTGGTTGTAGTAGCTTGTTGAAATACAACGTGCTATAGGGATATTAAACATGAATATGAGGTGCCCTTTGCTAGTCTACCTCTGTACCAAATTTCGTTCAATTCGGTTTCACCGTGTTTGAATTGATAGGGGGAATCGATTTGCACACATACTTGGCCACCATCTGCAAACTATTGGGCTGATGTTCTTGCAGTTTGGTCAGAATATGTTTCCCACATAAAGATATGGTGTTGCAAAATTTGGTAGAGACTAGATTATTAGGTTGTGTACCCAATTGTCATCATGTGGAACATGTGTTCGTATCCCAGCTAACTCACGGTCTTTCGAGGTATGGGACGTTCCTGCCCACCATACGACCACATGCTCAGGATTTGAGTCTACCAGGTAACTACTCTACATGAAATACACAACATATTCCTAAAATAAAACATTTACTGGTATAAAATCATGGCTATACAACAAATACAAATAAAGGATAAATTATATTTAACTCCCACAATTAAAATCAGGGTTATTTTGTGAGTCTCTTCTTACAAAATTGCTACACTGCACTCAAATCTATTTCTAGCATCCTATCATTGATACTTTCAGACTTCTATGGGTCTCCATAGTGTTCATCATGTGACACAATTTTACATAACTGGATTATCACAACATAAAAATCACATATCACATCTAAATGACATTAATACTGAAATAATAAAACATTACTCCGTTTCTTATGGCATTTACCTTGATTAGCATAAATTCATTATTTTATGTCTTAATTAACAAATATTTGTTGTGTCGTGTGAATTATCTTCCTTCTTTCCATCAATATGAAACGCTTAAAAAGTGGTACGTCTCCCTTCCAAAATAAACATGGATAGAATTGTTTATAGTTTCACCATACAACGATTTACTGGGTCTTGTCGGGATTATATCGTTACAAACGTGTCATGTTCTTAGAAATCACATACCCGTCTGCATAAATTAGCGTGAACTGGCAAAAATGCATTCTAAAAAGATGCCTAACAATTTATTTGGTTCAGTGTTCCTCTTCAGAGAATAACTGAGCCAAATATTATCTGATTTCAATGATCCAACAACGTATGTGTGTTGCAACACATTATTTAATTCACTTGGCATCATCATAACACTCATATCATAATTGCATATTGAAATATCGAGATTCTTCAGTGTCCCACTATGACTATAATTTAAAGGACTGGCGGACCGACGTTCCCTTCCCCTAGCAGGCCATACATTAGTTCCGGCAAGCTGCACAAGATGGCCGCTCGTCTCAGTGGGCCAACCCACTTCCCTCATCTGCTGGCAAGGTCAACTTTGTTTACAATCGCAGTACAGTAGAGTTACGCTAGGTGTGGTTCTTAAGTAATTGAGTCATTCTAATTATATAACACCTATCTTTAAAGTGTATCGGGCTCAACTGGCTCCTTATTAACATTCATGGCTGGGGATGGATCCTGTGATAGTCTTGCCGTTCTACGGTGAACACTGTGGCTTGGACGCGCATCATAATGAGAATATGAGATTCCCACCGGCAGCTGTCTCAATAATACCATAATCAGGAAATCTGCGTTTCCTAAACGACGAATATGATTCTTACCTCCCAGGGCAGATCATTTTTACACATGCTCACGGAGTCTCGACGGACCTCACTCGTGGCCATAATTCATGCAAGCGATGGATACAGACAGGCTCTGTCCAATTCGCTGCGAATAATAAAGAGTATGCACAACGGCGATACTAACTCGTAGATTAGCCAACTTCTCACCTAACGCGCAAGCTATATTAGTTTAGTCCCCGCACTATATTTACGTAAATCACTGGATTCTACGTTACTTCTGCACGCTTACATGCGGCTCAAACAATACTTCACATAGATGACTCAATTATTAAGGCACCCGCGTTCTCTCTGTAATAACACTTAAGCCAAAGCTTTAAATAGCTCCTAATAACAATGTATAAATTTACTGGCTTACATTACTTTAATGGTCCTCAAATACAATCCTAAGAATTGACCATCTCAATATTCATTGAACACTTTATTGACACTGAAAACCTCTCGTATCTTGCTATATTCCACGTTACTTTCTTACTGTTTACCAAAATACAGTATCTTTATATTAGACATGACACACTTTGAACATTATTTAGGCCAAAAATGCCTATTACTTTACTATTGCCGACCCCAGATTATTATTATTATTATTATTATTATTTATCATTTAACGTTATCGTTACATTCATCACTATTTTCGGCCTGAATGGCCCTAAACAAATCACCTTCCAAGCCATATTCTATTCAAGACGAGTGGTGAAAACTCGTTCAATAAGTGACTGTGACATCTTAGTCTCAAAGTGATGCATCGTCGTATGGTGAACTATTTAGTTAGAATAACATTGTAAATTGGTACTCACTTTTTATTTTTCGCTGGATGATGCCAGCATTCCAGCTCCGGACCTACCATGACGCTTGATTTAAGCCATCATGCTATATCTGACACGGCACTTGATTTCACACATTTCCCACATGATAAACATACTCTTACCAGTGGCTTCATTCACTTTTACACAATACATATTAATCACTATACACATGAACATTTTTAAATCACTATAACACAATTTATGTACACTTTCTCACTAATTCACAGGTTGATCCCTAATCGGACTCCTCCTACGCCTGACCTCAGAGATGCGATGCAATTACGCCAACCGCTGGTCTCCTTGCAAGTCTAACTGCGTTTACGGGCGTTCGATCCTCGTCACCTTCCATATCGTTCAGTTCACTGTCAAGATTAATTGGCGATGCCTCCCAAGGCTCCCATAATTTTAGTGATCCTGATGATAATGTCATATACCACTCTGACGATACCTCCTGGTATGTGTAATGTCCAAAAACATTATTATTTACTCTTTCGCTGTAGCGAACTTATATTTGCGTCAGATAATGAATAAATACCTGTATTAAATTTACTTCGACGCACTTCATGATTATACTTATTAAGCTGTATGATGTGCTTCTATTGTTCTTCAATTGCTGAGCGTCGATACTGTAACATTTCGCGCGCTTACTGGCAGCGTATTAGTTACGTGTAAACTGGAGAAGAACTTGAGAACAGACTGAAGACAAGTGAAGACAACTGGCTTGGTCTGCACTGCTCTCCCTTATAAAGGTTTCTCGTAAAAACTAGTCCACCGGACATGTGGGTGCGACTCCTTCCTTGAAATAATACCTTTTCAGCTGAAATGACATATACACCTTGTTTATTTAGGTGTGGAGGTTTCATAAACATTCGCGTGCCGGCGATCGCTTCGGCCAATTAATTACAATTAATTGCCTTATTCCAACGCGTCAGGACGCCACCATGGTGATTTCCCCTTGGCTAGTCACCAAATCACTCCTCTCGAGCGTAGGCTCGGTGGTAACGCGCTCATTTAGAGATATAGGCTTTAATTTAGGTGTAAAATCATTCCTAAATTATCTCTCCTTGAATATATTCACCTGGGTGTACATTTCACTCCATTTCAATGCTCCACTTGGCGGTAATTAATTAATTTCCGAGGGCAGTCATCCCTACCCTAGGTTCCATCGTTGTCAAGCGGTGAATACCCGAGTCATTAATTTTGAGCTGTCTACTCGGTCCAGACGGAAATAGTCCGCTCGGCGCCTACGATCTCCACCCATTTTCCAACTGCAATTAGTAAAACGTCAACTGGCCTCCTCTCGTTCTTGTATGCTTCGAAAACGTATATTTGCTTGCATTTGCTTACAATTGTTTACCTTAAAACTGCTATGATATTCACATACAGGCCGTGAAATCATGCTACATTATTATATGTCATTACTTAACACATTGCTCTTCGGGTTCCCTAAAACTGTTCCCCCTCAGAGATCAATGGTTCGATTCTGGTTAGAATCATGTGCCTGGTCTTCTCAGATAAGACCTGAGTTCGATGCCAATCTGCCGTGACCGATTGGGCACATCTTTCCCTTGCTAAGCTCGGAAAATTCATTTCACAAGTGAATTTTTCGGGCCCTTCAGATGGCATCGACTCCATGCTGTATTTACTTTAAGCGGTCAGTGCTCTCGGCAATGGGATCTCTCGTTCCCCCATTCCACTCTGTCTGCCGTCGCGTAGACTCTTGTTCTGCCTTCTCAGTTGTTCATTCTTATCCTCTATTTCTTTAGCGGCCTCCCTCAACTGGTCGTAAAGTTCCTTCAGTTGACAGCTGCATTCTCCCCTCGTGTCCCTTGGGTCTGCGAGCTGGTCGCTTCGCTCCGTTTCTTCCTGGGTCTGCAAGCTTTTCTCAAGGGTCTTTGCGTGCATACGTAATGACTCCCCGTTCATTTGGGTGTGCATTGCTTGCTCTTCCCTCGTATCATAATCCTCTGGTGGACTATACAACTTCAAATTAGCTGCATTTACAACAACTTCTCTACCTGTTGCTTCGTCTTTGATTCGGTATGCTTTATTTTGCAAGTCCCTTATAATCAGGTAGGGTCCGTGGTAGCTATGCTGAAATTTTTTATATTTCCTGCTCTCTGGATCTGAACTAGCGGGTTTTTTCAATAAGACGTACTCCCCCACGAGTAGCGGTCTATGATAGCGTTTCCTCCTGTTACTCCTCTGCCGTCTGTCTGCTTGTTTCTTGAGATACTCGAAAGTTCTCTGGATCCTCAACTCACGTCCAGGCTGTGCATGGACGGGTGTCCGAATGACATTATTCCATGGCCTCTCTGGTCTTCTATCAAGATGTAGGCTCACTGGCACTTCTCCTGTCGCTTCATGCACGGTATTGTTGATACAATATTCAATAATCTCAAGTACATCGATCCATTTCCAATTCTCGGTAGAGCAGTATAACTTCATGTACTTTTGCAGTTCCCTCATTACTCTTTCAGCAGAATTCGACTTCGGGTGTCGAACTGTGGACAGAATCTGTCTTATACCCAGATTTTCCAACTCCCTGCGAAATTCCACGCTGGTAAAACAGCTCCCATGTTCAGATAATATGTTCTCCGGCTGCCCTAATATAGGAATGATTCTTTCCTTCAGCCTCTTAAGTACCTGTTTTGTACTGGTTTTCTGAATTGGACACAGGACTACCATTTTCGAAAACACGTCTAGTGCAACTAGAATGTGTCTATTTCCTCTTCTAGCTCTAGGAAGCGGCCCAAAGTTGTCCAGTGCCAGAAGCTGACATGGCTTCTCTGGTAAGTGTGGTATAGGTTTTTGCCTCATTAAATACGAGTTAGGCTTTACTCGTTGGCACATATCACATGTCCTGATTGTATTCCTGACTGTATCTCGAAGTTTTGGCCAAATAAATGCTTCTTTAAGCAGGGCAACAGACTTATCTACGCCGGAGTGACCAAAAGCTCTGTGTGCTAACCATACTAGCCTCCTCTGCAGTGCTGGTGGTACAACGATCCTGGGTCGAGTGTGGTCTGAGTCGCTCCATTTATGTAACATCTGGTTAAACCATAGATACTCCGTTGATAGTGCTTCGGCTTCCACATACATAGGGGTTCCTATGTCCAGCTTTCCCTCGAAGTAATTAATCATCAACCGTATCCAGGGATCTTCACGTTGAAAAACGGTGATGTTCCTCAGATCATCTAAGGTCTTCTGGTCTCTATCTTCTATATCGATAGCTAGAACTTCTTCTTCATCAGCTGTCGGGTATCTGCTTAGCAAATCAGGTATGATATTGTCCTTCCCCGGGCAATACTCGATTTCCACTTGAAATTGCTGTATGTACAGGGACCACCTCGTCAGTCTTTGACTCGACAAGTCAGTTTTCAGCAGGAATGTTAGTGCTTTATGGTCTGTCCTCAATATAATTCTAAAACCATAAATTAGCTTTCGCCAATACTGTAAGGCATACAGTATTGCGAGTAATTCGATCTCCGTGACCGAATAATTCTTTTCATTAGGTTTCAACCTTCTACTTATGAATGAAATGTAAGTTTTCTCCTCTGGCCTGTCCACATTTTCCTGGTATAACATTGCTCCAATACCTATGAATGATGCGTCAGTCTGGATAATAAATTTCTGAGTGTGGTCAGGATATCCCAATTTTACATAATCTAACAGCATCTGTTTAGATTTCATGAAGGCTTCCTCGCATTTTTCCGTCCAGCGCCATCTTCCTCCTTTCTTAAGTAACTCTTGGACTGGTGCTACGGTCTCGGTATACTTTGGGCAATGGCTTGAAAAGAATCAATAACGCCTAGATATTGCCTGACGTTCTTTACCTTCGTTGGTCTCGGGAAATGTTTAATAACTTCCAATTTTCCCGGATTAGGTCTAACTCCTTGTGCATCTATTACGTGGCCTAGAAATTTAACTTCTCTCTGACCAAAGTTAGACTTCTTTATATTGACCTTAAAGTTAGCCTGACTTAGGTCATATAACAACTTGCGTAGATCTCTGACGTGTTCTTCGACTGTTTCAGATGTCAGTAGTATATCATCTACGTAGCATATGGTTGTTGCTTTTACTTCTTCAGACAGGTTCCGATCTAGCGCTCGTATCAACGCTGAACCTGCTGTTTTCAATCCAAATGGGAGACGCACGTAAGAATACGTGTGCTGGTCAAATAAAAACCCAGTTAATAACCTTGTTTTCTCCTCCAGAGCAAGATGGTGAAAACTTGCCGTCAGGTCAAGATTTGAGAACACAGTCTTTCCTTTGAACCTCCTGAGTACCTCCTTAATGGGCGGCATTTTGTCAAATTCCGGTATGACCTTGGAATTCAAATTTCGTAGGTCCAGGCATATCCTCACACTTCCGTCCTGTTTAGGTACAACTACCAGTGGGCTGACATAAGGTGTGTCTGTCTTCACAATGACGCCTGCCTCTAGCATTTCCTGTATTGCTTCTTTGACCTTTAAATAATGTTTCTCGGCTACAGGATACGGCTTCTGTCTGAATGGTGTCCAATCGCTGACTTGGAACGCATATTGGAAATTCTTGATCCGGCCAGGTCTCGAATCGAAGACTCCTTTATACTCAAACAGCAGTTCCCTTAGCATTTGCTTATGTTCTGGACCAATTTTAGCTTCCTCAATATTTCTTCCAGGCATTCTTCAAATTTTGGTTCGAGGTCCTTTTCAATGTCTGCGGCCAGTGTTGCCAACTCTTCCTCGATGTCTTCTGTTGTCAATACTGCATCCCCAGTCATATCTCCGTATGTATGCCATACGTACTCTTCTGGTCTCGTTTCATTGTGCTTTAATGAGAGCTCTAACTCTTCCTTTCCCTCACTTGCGCGAAACATAACAATGTCTTGCGAGAGATCTATAATAACTTTATATTCTCTTATGAAATCCATGCCAACAATAATGTTAAAAGGCAGCTTATTCACAAGTAGGAAGCTCTGTGAGAATGTAGAGTTCCCTAACTGCAAATCTAAAAATACTTGGTATTTGCATATCATAACTTTATCTGGTATCACACCTTTTATTTTCACGCTTGAAATAGGTATTTTCAATACGTGGATTTTACTTTGGATTTCATTATATAATGCCCGGGTTATCAAGCACACTGTTGACCCTGTATCTATGAGACTTCTTATTTTCATGCCCGCTATGTTTACAATAATAATGGGTAGTTCCCTTCTCACATTGACCGTCCCTTCATCTAGGTCTTCGATAAGCTCATCAGGTTTGGCAATCCAGTTAACTACATTCACTGTATTCCATCCTGAACTTATCTCTCATTGGTCATTTAATTTTGGTGTTTTTTTTTTCAATTGCTCCATTCTTTGTGGAGTTCTTCTGTCTGTCTTCATACTGCTGAAATTCCAGCCTCTTGGCACCGTCATCATTTTTATAGATATCGGGTGACCTATTCCTAATCGCTTCATCCCAATGAACTCGCGATTGTCTCTGGTCATCTCCGCGCTCTTCCATGTATCTTAAAGATGCGTGATAGCGTTCTTCCGCCTCTTCATCGAACCCGCGACTCTGTTCCTGGGATCTCCATCCTTGGTTGTTCCCATTTCAGCCGTAATTCCTTCTGTTATCAGGCTGCTGGTCTCTTGTACCGCACTGATTCCAGGCTTTCCTTCCTCGGTTTCCACGGTTCGATCCTCCTCGATATGCTGGCCTCCAATTCTGGTTTTCCCGTCCTTCACGTTGCCAGTCTGATTTTTCCGTTTCGGTGCTCGTAGACTTACTTTTTGTCTGCACCTTAGTCGGTTCAGTCGGTGTAATCGTCATGTTGACTTGTTCCATGTTCCGACTTTGCCTTGTGTGCTGCGCTGTGGTGAGATCGAGTTGTCTCAGCACCTCCTCCATATCGATCGCAGTTTTGGCGTTTGCTGAGATTAATAGACGTTGTACTTCATACGGTAGCTGCTTGGCTATCGCTATGCACAAATCTGACTCTCTAATTCCTTCATCAAGTTCGCGGAAACGGCACAATTGACTCACGAAGAATTCTGCGTACTTCGTCGGATTATTAGTACTATAACGCCTTGAATACAAGTCCAATCTGAGGTTCTGTTGTATACTTGCGTTCCAATACCTGCTTAAAAATGCCTGGCGAAATTCGTCAACGGTGTCGAACGTGTACCGAAAACTCCTAAACCATAAGGCACACTCGCCCTCAGTTAATTTTTCAATCGCTCTCAACCTTCGCTCTGGCGGTACCTTCGCGTCATTCAAGTACTCGGAAACTTCTTTAAGCCAGTACTTGGGTGTCATGTTAGAATTACTCCCAGAATATTTCTTTGGTTTCTCATCATTAGCCCTTACAACAGTGACTATTTGATTTTGAACAGCATTTTCATGCGGTGTTGACATGGCAATTGGCATACCAGGTGTGGTATACGGGCTGTCACTTGGCATGGCTGCATTCTTTGGAGTGGGCTGTATTTCTATCTCTGCCCATTTATTTCTCCTATTCTCGTCTATACTACCTTCGCTAGACCTAGGATTCCGCAACATGGATTCCTCCTGTGCGATCATTCTAGTCTCTATTTGGCTGTGCCTATTTTCTTCCCTTTCCAAACGAGCTAATACCTCTCGTTCTATTTTCTCTAGGCGATCTCGGTTTCTTTCTGCCATAGAAAATACCTTTTCCTTGTCATCCTTAAGGTTTTCCTTCAGGTGGGTAATTTCCCCCGCTAGACTTTCTCTTACCTCGGCAAGAGTCTTATCGCCGGCTTCAGTCTTCAAGCCTTCTCGAAGTTCTAATTCTTCTCGTAAGCCTGTAACATCCTTTTGAATGTGACCTTGCATATGAGAGATTTCAGTCCTTATTTTCGTGATTTCTCCCTGGTCCTCATCCTGTCTTTTATGAATAACCGCTAGGTCGCTCTGAGTTTGTTCCAACTCTTTCTGCACCTTCCCGACCTGCCTCTTCATATTTGACATTATCTCCTTTTTCTCTTGATCAGAAGTTTTTATTTCCTGGATTTCCTTGCATTGGTCAAGGATATTCTGATCCTGTTTTCTTAAGGCTTCGTCTACCGCCTTGGCGTAGCCTGCCATTCGCGTATTCCATTTTACGTCGCTATCTTCGAGCCTTTGATCCACAGTCTGAGTGAACGTATTAAATTGCTCTAATTGACGTTTAGTATTCGCTTCATTCTGACTTAGAATGTCTTTAAGCTCCATGGACATACTGCTTAAGCTATCGTTAATCTCACGCTGTGACTCTCTGCATGCTTGCAGATTATTCTCTAGTTTTAACTCTATAGACTCAAAGCGTTTATCGTTATCAGCTTGCATCTCTGAGACCACGCTAACAATATTAGCTCGATTATTCTCTAATTGAATATTTACTGTAGCCAATCTCTGGCTTACCTCAGTTTGACTAGCCTCTAATCTAGTGTTTATTTCGGCTTGATTAGCATCCAATCTAGTGTTTATTTCGGCTTGATTAGCCTCTAACCTAGTGTTTATTTCGGCTTGATTAGCCTCCAATCCACCCGCTATTTCATCTTTAAATGCTTTAGATTCTTCCTTCCTCTTAGCATTAGTATCATCAAAATGTTCTATTAACTCAGCAATACACCTGAGTACGTCCTCAGTTCCAGCCATCCTGTATTTCTTAATTTGAGATTCAGGTAGGCCGCAGCTGAACATGCTGGCGCGTTCTATTGGAAAGAAAAGGATTCCGATCCCGCGACAACAACAACAACAACAACATATTACAAAGTGCCAAAACCACCTATGGAATGGGTATAGACCCACGTACCCGTCTGACAAGAGTGTCTGACGTCTGAGTATCATCTAGAAAGACTCACAATCGCTAAAACAAAGTTTGAGGAAAAATACTATTATTATGGATTTCCCCCTGAAAACCATGCTATTATTATGGGGTTTTCTGAATCCCATAAGCCATCCACGTCCTGGGCGCCATGATAAATTAGGTGATGGTTGTCATTGATGAGCATGGTGGCGACCTGTATTTTAAACTGTCCCCACGTATCAGCGTCATGATAAATTAAGTAGGGTATCCCATGCTTTGCCACACACATCTGGGCGACATGATAAAGTAAAAGAGAGTGAGGGTATCACTTATATGGTGACAAGTTACATTTACATTTAAGCATGTTTTATGGAGGATTATCAACATTTATTTGATGAGATGACTTATTAACAAATGGGACGCGGCCTTTTCCTATTCTATCCTAATTTCTATGCTGCACTTGCTTCTACCATTTATATCTTGGCCGACTTTTAGTAGTACCTGCGACACAATCCTAGTACAGAGACATCTCCCCCATGTACCCAATTGTCATCATGTGGAACATGTGTTCGTATCCCAGCTAACTCACGGTCTTTCGAGGTATGGGACGTTCCTGCCCACCATACGACCACATGCTCAGGATTTGAGTCTACCAGGTAACTACTCTACATGAAATACACAACATATTCCTAAAATAAAACATTTACTGGTATAAAATCATGGCTATACAACAAATACAAATAAGGGATAAATTATATTTAACTCCCACAATTAAAATCAGGGTTATTTTGTGAGTCTCTTCTTACAAAATTGCTACACTGCACTCAAATCTATTTCTAGCATCCTATCATTGATACTTTCAGACTTCTATGGGTCTCCATAGTGTTCATCATGTGACACAATTTTACATAACTGGATTATCACAACATAAAAATCACATATCACATCTAAATGACATTAATACTGAAATAATAAAACATTACTCCGTTTCTTATGGCATTTACCTTGATTAGCATAAATTCATTATTTTATGTCTTAATTAACAAATATTTGTTGTGTCTTGTGAATCATCTTCCTTCTTTCCATCAATATGAAACGCTTAAAAAGTGGTACGTCTCCCTTCCAAAATAAACATGGATAGAATTGTTTATAGTTTCACCATACAACGATTTTCTGGGTCTTGTCGGGATTATATCGTTACAAACGTGTCATGTTCTTAGAAATCACATACCCGTCTGCATAAATTAGCGTGAACTGGCAAAAATGCATTCTAAAAAGATGCCTAACAATTTATTTGGTTCAGTGTTCCTCTTCAGAGAATAACTGAGCCAAATATTATCTGATTTCAATGATCCAACAACGTATGTGTGTTGCAACACATTATTTAATTCACTTGGCATCATCATAACACTCATATCATAATTGCATATTGAAATATCGAGATTCTTCAGTGTCCCACTATGACTATAATTTAAAGGACTGGCGGACCGACGTTCCCTTCCCCTAGCAGGCCATACATTAGTTCCGGCAAGCTGCACAAGATGGCCGCTCGTCTCAGTGGGCCAACCCACTTCCCTCATCTGCTGGCAAGGTCAACATTGTTTACAATCGCAGTACAGTAGAGTTACGCTAGATGTGGTTCTTAAGTAATTGAGTCATTCTAATTATATAACACCTATCTTTAAAGTGTATCGGGCTCAACTGGCTCCTTATTAACATTCATGGCTGGGGATGGATCCTGTGATAGTCTTGCCGTTCTATGGTGAACACTGTGGCTTGGACGCGCATCATAATGAGAATATGAGATTCCCACCGGCAGCTGTCTCAATAATACCATAATCAGGAAATCTGCGTTTCCTAAACGACGAATATGATTCTTACCTCCCAGGGCAGATCATTTTTACACATGCTCACGGAGTCTCGACGGACCTCACTCGTGGCCATAATTCATGCAAGCGATGGATACAGACAGGCTCTGTCCAATTCGCTGCGAATAATAAAGAGTATGCACAACGGCGATACTAACTCGTAGATTAGCCAACTTCTCACCTAACGCGCAAGCTATATTAGTTTAGTCCCCGCACTATATTTACGTAAATCACTGGATTCTACGTTACTTCTGCACGCTTACATGCGGCTCAAACAATACTTCACATAGATGACTCAATTATTAAGGCACCCGCGTTCTCTCTGTAATAACACTTAAGCCAAAGCTTTAAATAGCTCCTAATAACAATGTATAAATTTACTGGCTTACATTACTTTAATGGTCCTCAAATACAATCCTAAGAATTGACCATCTCAATATTCATTGAACACTTTATTGACACTGAAAACCTCTCGTATCTTGCTATATTCCACGTTACTTTCTTACTGTTTACCAAAATACAGTATCTTTATATTAGACATGACACACTTTGAACATTATTTAGGCCAAAAATGCCTATTACTTTACTATTGCCGACCCCAGATTATTATTATTATTATTATTATTATTTATCATTTAACGTTATCGTTACATTCATCACTATTTTCGGCCTGAATGGCCCTAAACAAATCACCTTCCAAGCCATATTCTATTCAAGACGAGTGGTGAAAACTCGTTCAATAAGTGACTGTGACATCTTAGTCTCAAAGTGATGCATCGTCGTATGGTGAACTATTTAGTTAGAATAACATTGTAAATTGGTACTCACTTTTTATTTTTCGCTGGATGATGCCAGCATTCCAGCTCCGGACCTACCATGACGCTTGATTTAAGCCATCATGCTATATCTGACACGGCACTTGATTTCACACATTTCCCACATGATAAACATACTCTTACCAGTGGCTTCATTCACTTTTACACAATACATATTAATCACTATACACATGAACATTTTTAAATCACTATAACACAATTTATGTACACTTTCTCACTAATTCACAGGTTGATCCCTAATCGGACTCCTCCTACGCCTGACCTCAGAGATGCGATGCAATTACGCCAACCGCTGGTCTCCTTGCAAGTCTAACTGCGTTTACGGGCGTTCGATCCTCGTCACCTTCCATATCGTTCAGTTCACTGTCAAGATTAATTGGCGATGCCTCCCAAGGCTCCCATAATTTTAGTGATCCTGATGATAATGTCATATACCACTCTGACGATACCTCCTGGTATATGTAATGTCCAAAAACATTATTATTTACTCTTTCGCTGTAGCGAACTTATATTTGCGTCAGATAATGAATAAATATCTGTATTAAATTTACTTCGACGCACTTCATGATTATACTTATGAATCTGTATGATGTGCTTCTATTGTTCTTCAATTGCTGAGCGTCGATACTGTAACATTTCGCGCGCTTACTGGCAGCGTATTAGTTACGTGTATACTGGAGAAGAACTTGAGAACAGACTGAAGACAAGTGAAGACAACTGGCTTGGTCTGCACTGCTCTCCCTTATAAAGGTTTCTCGTAAAAACTAGTCCACCGGACATGTGGGTGCGACTCCTTCCTTGAAATAATACCTTTTCAGCCGAAATGACATATACACCTTGTTTATTTAGGTGTGGAGGTTTCATAAATATTCGCGTGCCGGCGATCGCTTCGGCCAATTAATTACAATTAATTGCCTTATTCCAACGCGTCAGGACGCCACCATGGTGATTCCCCCTTGCCTAGTCACCAAATCACTCCTCTCGTGCGTAGGCTCGGTGGTAACGCGCTCATTTAGAGATATAGGCTTTAATTTAGGTGTAAAATCATTCCTAAATTATCTCTCCTTGAATGTATTCACCTGGGTGTACATTTCACTCCATTTCAATGCTCCACTTGGCGGTAATTAATTAATTTCCGTGGGCAGTCATCCCTACCCTAGGTTCCATCGTTGTCAAGCGGTGAATACCCGAGTCATTAATTTTGAGCTGTCTGCTCGGTCCAGACGGAAATAGTCCGCTCGGCGCCTACGATCTCCACCCATTTTCCAACTGCAATTAGTAAAACGTCAACTGGCCTCCTCTCGTTCTTGTATTCTTCGAAAACGTATATTTGCTTGCATTTGCTTACAATTCTTTACCTTAAAACTGCTATGATATTCACATACAGGCCGTGAAATCATGCTACATTATTATATGTCATTACTTAACACATTGCTCTTCGGGTTCCCTAAAACTGTTCCCCCTCAGAGATCAATGGTTCGATTCTGGTTAGAATCATGTGCCTGGTCTTCTCAGATAAGACCTGAGTTCGATGCCAATCTGCCGTGACCGATTGGGCACAGTTGGTCGTAATTACATTTTAGCTTTTAACATTTGGGTGGCCGCGATTACGTTTCCGTCAAGATGGCGGCGATATAAATCATGACACTGAGGTGCCCTTTGCTAGTGATACCTCTGTACCAAATTTCGTTCATTCGGTTCCACCGTGTTCGAATTGATAAGGGGAATCGATTTTCACACAAAGATGGCCGCCATCCGCAAAATGTTAGGCTAATGACCTATTAGTTTGGTCAAAGGATGCTCCCTCCATAAAGGTATATTGTTGCTAAATTTGCTAGAGATCGGATGATTAGGCGAATCGTAATTTGATTTAAGCTTTGAACATTTGTGTGGCCGCCATTACGTTTCCGTCAAGATGGCGGCGATATAAAACATGACACTGAGGTGCCCTTTGCTAGTGCTACCTCTGTACCATATTTCGTTCATTCGGTTCCACCGTGTTCGAATTAATAGGGGGAATCAATTTTGACATAAAGATGGCCGCCATCCGCAAACTATTAGGCTAATGACCTATTAGATTGGTGAAAGGATGCTCCCTCCATAAAGGTATGTTGTTGCAAAGTTTGGTAGAGATCGGATGGTTATGTTAGTCGTAATTTGATTTAAGCTTTAAACATTTGTGTGGCCGCCATTACGTTTCTGTCAATATGTCGGCGATATGAATCATGACACTGCGATGCCCTTTGCTAGTGCTATCTCTGTACCAAATTTCGTTCCATTCGGTTTCACCGTGCTTGAATTGATAGGGGGAATCGATTTTGACACAAAGATGGCCGCCATCCGCAAACTATTAGGCGAATGACCTATTAGATTGGTCAAAGGATGCTCCCTCCATAAAAGTAAGTAGTTGCAAAATTTGGTAGAGATCGGATGATTAAGTTAATCGTAATTTGATTTAAGCTTTGAACATTCGTGTGGCCGCCATTACGTTTCAGTCAAGAAGGCGGCGATATAAAACATGACACTGAGGTGACCTTTGCTAGTGCTACCTCTGTACCAAATTTCGTTCTATTCGGTTCCACCGTGTTCGAATTAATAGGGGGAATCAATTTTGACATAAAGATGGCCGCAATCCGCAAACTATTAGGCTAATAACCTATTAGATTGGTCAAAGGATGCTCCCTCCATAAAGGTATGTTGTTGCAAAGTTTGGTAGAGATCGGATGGTTATGTTAGTCGTAATTTAACTTAAGCTTTGAACATTTGTGTGGCCGCCCTTACGTTTCTGTCAATACGGCGGCGATATAAAACATGACACTGAGATGTCCTTTGCTAGTGCTACCTCAGTACCAAATTTCGTTCCATTCGGTTTCACCGTGTTTGAATTAATAGGGGGAATCGATTTTCACACAAAGATGGCCACCATCCGCAAACTATTAGGCTAATGACCTATTCATTTGGTCAAAGGATGCTCCCTCTATAAAGGTATGTTGTTGCAAAATTTGGTAGAGATCGGATGATTAGGTTAATCGTAATTTGATTTAAGCTTTGAACATTTGTGTGGCCGCCATTACGTTTCCGTCAAGATGGCGGCGATATAAAACATGACACTGAGGTGCCTTTTTGTTAGTACTACCTCTGTACCAAATTTCGCTCCATTCGGTTGCACGCTGTTCGAATTAATAGGGGAATCGATTTTCACACAAAGATGGCCGCCATCCGCAAACTGTTACGCTGATGACCTATTAGTTTGGTCAAAGGATGCTGCCCCCATAAAGGTATGTTGTTGCAAAATTTGGTAGAGATCGGATGGTTAGGTTAGTCGTAATTTGATTTAAGCTTTGAACATTTGTGTGGCCGCCATTACGTTTCCGTCAAGATGGCGGCGATATAAAACATGACACTGAGGTGTCCTTTGCTAGTGCTACCTTTGTACCAAATTTCGTTCAATTCGCATTCACCGTGTTCGAATTGATAGGGGGGGGGACAGACATTCAGAGTACATACACACACACACACACCCACACACACACCCACACCCACACACACACACACACACACACACTCACACAGACTCACACACACACATACACACACACAGACAGACACACTTTTTTCGCCCTGTGTTGATCTCATAAGTCTACTTTCATTTTTTGCAAAAATCGAAAGTTGGCTAAAAATGGGAAGCCGCGGAAATGAACTTTTATAAAAACATGCATATTTTTTGGTTATCAGCTTACAATTTTAGGTAATTATCAATGGATATTTTTATAATGTTACACACAGCACTCTAATAGTAATATACACTATACTACTGATTTACACTTCTCTATCTGTAACCGTTTAGGAGATATGATTATTTTGATATGAAAAATATGCATATTTTGAAAATAGTCCTTGTGTTAAACGGATAGAGGTAGGTCATTTATCATGACTTTCCCATATAGATATTTAGTATGGAAGCAATCCTAGTGATTGGTTTTAAGTTCATATGAATATTTGTTGAGATATAAATTGACATATTTCTCAATTTATTTATCCCATTAATTGCCTATTATTTGAAAATTAAAATATTTTAATGGCAAAACTATGAATACTACAGTAAAACTAATCACTGTGCATTAATATAGAATATGTATATAAATTTGCTACATTATAGCTACAAGTGTGATGCATATGGGGCGAATTTTGATTCAAAAAATGGGAAGCTCAGAAAAATGCACTTTTATAAAGCCATGCATATTTTTCTAGTTATCAGCTTACCTTATCAGCTAAAACTGCCCATCACCATATGTTAACACCCTCATTCTTGCTTTTCTGAGCTCCTTATTAGGACAATAAGTATAGAAATACTCTCCTCAATGAAAGTCCATGAATAGGGGGTGTTTAAATACCATGCACTAGACATTTCAAGAATTCGCTGCACCTTTAAATATGGCGGAATTCGGAAAAGTCTCTCACTAAATTATCCGCTGGAGTCAGGGGCATAATTATATCAAAGAATAAAAAAATCAATATTTTTGCGATTTCTGACAAAACCTCAGTCCCAGTGTCCCTTACAAATCAGGTTGAAACTAACAACTTCACGGACAGATTGTCCCTAGGCGACAACGACTAACTCTGTATAACGATAGTCAAAGCCACACCAATACTGAACCTGACTTGATGGACAGATTGACCGACTTAAAGATTGTCGCTAGGTGACAACGACTTACTCTGCATCTTGATAGTCCGGTAAAAATTGCTAAAGGACATTGCCCATCTTAAAGATGGCTGACCTAGGCAACGCCGTGAATAGAAAGTAGAGTGCACATCTTTATCGTAGATTCAGAGACCCCTTCTAATCCATTTTAAATAGGTACGCTGTTGGCAATTATTTTATCTACGTGTTCCCCTTCACAACCAGCACAATAGTGGGAGAAATACAAAGACTACATGGCCGAAGATATTCTGTGCAGAAGGCGTCAAGAAACACAAAATCATGGCATGGATTTCGCAGAAGAAATATACAATGAAGCTCTAATCCTCATTGAGGATCTTAGTCTTGCAATTTGTGGTAAGTTTTTTGCCCCAATTGGGAATGACAGCGCCAAATTGATCAATGCAACATTCGATCGAGAACAATCATACAACATAAATGACTTACGGCTGTTCATCCACGAAAATACACCGAAACTCCTTCCAGAACAAAATATAGCATTTTTGATACCATCATACAAGTAGTGGCCAGACAATCCGGTGGATTGTAATTTTTGGACACACTAGGTGGAACTGGAAAAGCGTTCTTAATTTCATTGATCCTGGCTACACTCTGTTCAATTTTGAAAGTAGGCTATATTTCCCAAACTAGGAATTTTACAAAGTAAGCTAGTGTGTTTGACTTAAATTAAAGGTGTTTACCCCCTTTAGCCCCAAAACAAGTCCCATGTCTCTAGGACAAAAAGTAATGTAGTAGTGGGAGAATGGGCAAGCTGCTTCACTTAGGAAGTTGTGAGCCCCTGGCGGCCTTGGGAAGGAAGGAATGGTCGTATGAGGGCGTGTGGGGTATCATATTTTCAGCGCGTTGGCCTCTTTAACTTAGCGAATTTTCTAAAATGAGGGAAGCGGAATTTTTCGGGTAAAAATGTGTTTTAGAATTTTCGTTATAAATTGCGAACCAATGGTCGGAGAGGGTCATGCGACGACTCGTTTTAAGGTTATTTTTTTCTGATCTTTCGTATGGCGCACTCATTTACTCAAATATCCCAAAACCGCAAGGTCATCAACTTTTGTCTCCCTTGATAGGCCACGAACCAATAATTGTAGATGGCTATGTGGAGTGTCCTTTTATGCGGTGCAAAACCCGCTTTCCTATGGTGCACTTATTTTTGTAAAACACCCAAAACGGCAAGGTCATCGACTTTTGTTTTCTTGATATTTCGCGAACCTGTAATGTCAGAAAAGCTATTTATTACTCATTTTAAACGGTGATGAGTTATTTTTAGAAATTTGTTAAAGGACACGATTACCGGATGATTATTATTAAGTGTGATTGTATTTTTGGTAGACGCTGGACAGCTGAGCGGTAGGTGAAGTTTTACTATCTACAGGTAAACCCTTCCAAAAAGATGGAAGCCTTCATAGGGAGGATAAGGCTGCTTGAGCTTTTAGTTATCGCAGTAAAGAGTTGCAGTTGCACTCTATATAAAGGGAGGTAGCGCGCAGTTCGCTACTCATGTGGGGGTCCGAGCGGAGACACCAAGAGCCCACTGATGAGCCAGCTTGGTGTCCTAGGCGAAACCCCACACAAGACACGGCACAAACCTAGAAGAATTGCTGAGTTTTAGCTGATATTTGTTTGTGAATAAATTAAATGTTTCTCACAGTCAGTAAGTAATACCGCCCTAAAGATATATTCAGTAGATATTATGAATAAAGGTGCTTCAAAAAATCCAATGGAAAAAGTGCAACCCAGTGCTTTAGAGCATTGCAAGAAGCTTGGGGGACAGAAGCCCTACCTTGTCGAACTATTGGAAGAAGAGTGGAAGCCTTCCATCATGGAAGAGAGGAATGTCAACACAGATCACCTGCTGGTAGACCCGTTGCTGCAACTGACGATCTCCATGTTCTGGCTGTAAGACAGACGCTGGACATGTGTGGAGATTTCCAAGGAAATTGGTATTGTAGAATCGCCTGTCCATCACATTTTAAGAAGAAAGCTGAAAATGCGAAAGGTTTGTGCCCACTGGGTTCCGCACACTCTAACTGAAAATGGAAAGTGGCAGCGAAAGGAGACAGCAAGAATGTATTTGGAGCGATATGAAAATGAAGGTGAGGCATTTCTTCGTCGCGTTATCACAGTGGAAGAGACATGGGTACGTTCGTTTACACCTGAGCTGAAACGACAATCAAGCGAATGGTGACATACAGAATCACCACGCCCAAAATGATGCCAGCCCCGCTGGACTCTTTGAAACTGATGATTATTGTGTGTTATGATTATGAAGGCATAATGTTGGTACATACTGTAACTCATGGTATGAAAGTAAATGTGTTACTTGGAACATCATTTGCGCCCAGTATGGTGTCGTAAACGACCGCATTCCATTGGGAGTTACAATGCTCGTTGCCATGTAGCCGCAACAGTGAGGAATTTGATTACAAGGTGGAACTGGAAAGTACTCGAACATGCACCAAATTCACCTGACATGAGCCCTTGTGATTAAGACTTATTCTCTAAGATCAAAGAACCTCTACGAGGCGTTCGATTTCAATCAAGAGTAGACGTCTAGATCTCCAACATCTAGAGCTCTAAATCGATCAGTGAGAGAGATATCCAGAAACGGTCATGAAGATGGTGTTATTTTTACGCTCTCCGGCGTATCGCAGATTCTTTCTTCTTTTATATAAGGAAAATATATCAATTCAAAACAACAATTTATTGTTACTTCTGGATGCCATGACAGTTAATTTTACAACAGTAGGAACAAATATAATAAAGAAACAAATGACAATCATAATGTAGCATCTTTGCCCAAAAGATATGACATCCTCCCACCTTGAGTTGGTGGAAGAACAACTCAACCATACATAAATAATTATAATTACCTCAAAATACAATAATTATAAATCTAATCTGTTTGGTATATTTACTTTTAGTGGTTACTCTTGACATCCCTTCTCTCAGAGGATTAGGGGATTTAGATATACTGTGCCCAACTCTAGGAATGGGTATTCGAAGATTCAGACACCTAGATATCAAGGGAAAGGCTACAGCCGCTTTTGAAAGTTGAGATATTTGAATATCGCGCTCCATTACTTCTAGAATGGAATGGAAACTTTGTGCAGCCAAGAGGATGTTAAGTGACGTAGCGAGTAGTAGCAGAGGTCGAGACTATTTGTTGATTAAATAGTTAGCCATGGAGTAGAGACTTGAGACTTGGATCAGATTACTGGCACGGCCAAATGAAAGAGAATGCACTTAGTCTCAAGTGAATCGGACCAGAGACACCGGAGATATGAGGATTTCCAGTTTTCAGCATGATCCAGCGTGGACCCGACCGTTTTGAATAAAAGCCGACCGGCCCAAGCATCATCAGCTCACTTCGAACCAAGCTCTTGCATGACAAGGTGCTGCTGCTACGTTGAGCCAAGGCACATGGTTGCCGGATCTACGCAGAAGATATCTTTAAATTGTGATAGTCACAAAAGTGTTGCGATACGTGTGGAACATAGTAAGTTTCCGGCAGAGGGAATCACTAAGGTGATTGTTATTTTTCTACGGACACTGGTGAAATACTTTATTTCTATACGGACACATGCTAGACTTTGTCTAGAAAGTACTTTGTCACAGTCCAGTAATAATAATTCAATACTTAAAATTTTTAATCCAATTAGTCAGTTTCATAAATTGTAACTTGATAACCACTCCGATCTTTCAGTATATTGAAGGCCAGTCTATCACGGTGTTGTTCATTAGCCGACAAAGGGAAACTATAAGTTGCTTCGCGCATAATAGATGGTGATAAGCCATGCCCAGGGAACGATCTTCAGAACAGCCGTTGATTGATTTAGACTGTCAGTGTTTTCTTGTACTGAAAAGATTACCGTGAGTTATGTTACAACTGACGTATTTGAGAATAGATCATTTGGATCTGACCCCATTTAAGCGAACTGCTATGAATTTAATTGAAGCCAATATTAAAATGGATCAGCAGTTACTTCAAACTTCAAGAAATATTTCCACTATGTCGTGTTAGACAGATTGTGGGTATATAATGGGGGCCGATACAAGGATTAGACGTGCGTGTCCAATAGGGCATGTATCTGGATAAATCTGGTACAGACCAGGTTCACTACGCTTCAAGACCAACGAGAAATGTAAGCCACATTTGACTTTTATATTATGCAGCGAACTGTACAGTAAGAAAACTGTGTTTGTGTTATTTGTATTTCACTCAGATGAATATTGACACATTGACACATTTACTCATTGCTAGTTTCAACGTGGGTTGCTGAAATGCACACAAGTGTCGTATAACCTTGCCAAAAGCGGAGAAAACAACTAACCAGCACCCAGGAAGGTAATTTATGTTATACTTCATGTTAACATGGTCAATACGGAACCTGGAATGAGTGCAACTACCTAGAGATCTCGGGTTCGAATCCGGGACGGGGTAGATACTTTTGCTACCAGATTATCATTTTAAATTTTGTAAATATTGTCAATTCAAATACAGTACAGTAAGTATGTAGTTAGTTTTAGTTGTAAGTATGAAGTTAATTTGTTTATTAGATACATGTCATTGTTCTATTAGACTGTGGTGTGTGAGTGTGCTGGTGAGGGTGCATGTGAGTGGGCCTGGTGACAGACTGTTTTAGTGGTAGTATTTGTTGTTGGTGAAACTTTAGTATTTTTTTCGTTAGTAGAATTTTGGTATTTAATTGTTAGTAGAAGGTTAGTATTTTGTAGTAGAATTGCTCTTTACTTATTCTGAAAGGGAGTAGCAGTCTTTCAGAATAAATCAATTCTTTACTAGTCTAATAGACGGTTAAGATATTGATAATATAAGCCAACTAATGGCTACACTGCGTTCTGCTGCACGGTTGAAAGCAACGGGAAACTACAGCCGTAATGCTATTCCCGAGGATATGCACCTCTCTATGCATAATTACATGTGATGATGGCCTCCTCCCTTGTAAAATTTCAATCCGGAGGTAAACTAGTCCCCCGTTCGGATCTCCGGGTGGGGACTACTCGAGAGGGGGTTAACATCACAGAAGTGACAAAGAGGAAATCTGACATTCTACGGATCGGAGCGTGGAATGTTAGAAGTCTGCTAGGAAGTGGAAAGTTTGAAAACTTAGAAAGGGAAATGGATAGGTTGAGGTTGGATTTGGTTGGGATTAGTGAAATGCGCTGGCAGGAAGAACAGGACTTTTGGTCAGGAGACTATAGGGTCATTAGCACTAAATCAAACAATGGCCAAGCAGGAGTTGGTCTCATATTGAGTAGGAAACTTGGACAGCGGGTGGAATATTATGAGCAATACAGTGAACGGATTATTGTAGCAAAAATCAATACTAAACCTACGTGCACCACAGTGGTACAAGTCTATATGCCTACCAGTCAAGCTGATGATGAGGATGTTGAAAAGGTCTACGAAGAAATAGATGACATTCTGAGGTATATCAAAGGTGATGAAAATGTTATAGTAATGGGAGATTGGAATGCTGTGGTAGGAAAAGGGAGGGAAGGGAAGATAGTAGGAGATTTCGGATTAGGTGAAAGGAATGATCGAGGAAGCAGGCTGATGGAATTCTGCACCGAACATGAGTTGGTCATAGCTAACACCTTATTCAATAACCACAATAGAAGAATATACACATGGATGAGACCAGGAGATACAGGGCGTTACCAAATCGACTTCATTATGGTCAAGCAGAGGTTTCGAAACCAGATTTTGGATTGTAAAACATATCCTGGTGCTGACATAAACTCTGACCACAATCTGGTTGTAATGAAATGCAGATTAAAGTTGAAGAAACTGAAGAAAATTCAAAAGCCAAAAAGGTGGGCAATAGACAGACTAAAAGTAAAGGATGTGAACGAAAGATTCAAGAAGAGTATAAAGGAAGGACTAATCAAAACCCCTAAACAAACTTCAATTGCAGACGAATGGGCACTTTTGAAGAATGAAATAACAAAATCGGCAGAAGAAAACATTGGTAGGAAAGAAAGAATAGGTAGAAAACCGTGGATCACTCAGGATATACTAGAATTGATGGATGAAAGGCGGAGACACAAGAATCTAAGAGATGAAGAGGGGAAAGCAGAATACAGACGTCTGAGAAATGAGGTTAACAAGAAGTGCAAGGAAGCGAAAGAAGAATGGTTGAAAGAGAAATGTACAGGTATAGAAAAGTGTCGGAAATTAGGAAAAGTAGACACAGCTTATCGAAGGATTAAGAATACTTTTGGGGAAAAGAAGACTAAGTGCTGTAATATTAGGGACACAAATGGAAAGCCTCTAACAGATAGGGAAGAAAAGGTTGAGAGATGGAAAGCTTACATAGAGTGCTTGTATAAGGGAAAGGAGATTGAGAATCATGTAATGGAAAGGGAAGAGGAAATTGATGAGGATGCAAAGGGAGATTTAATATTGAGATCAGAATTTGACAGAGCATTAGAGGACTTAGGCAGGAACAAAGCACCAGGCATAGATGATATACCGATTGAGTTGCTACGCTGCATAGGAGATGAAGGTCTGATCAGGTTATTTCACTTGGTGTGTAGGATTTATGAGACAGGTGAGGTACCCCCTGATTTCAAGAAGAATGTTATCATCCCTATACCAAAGAAAGTAAGAGCTGACAGATGTGAAGATTACCGTACAATCAGCTTGATTACTCATGCTTCAAAGATCCTGTCTAGAATAATTTACAAGAGGATTGAAAGCCAGATAGAAACGGAGTTGGGTGAAGACCAGTTTGGTTTCAGGAGAAATGTAGGAACAAGGGAAGCTGTACTAAGTCTTAGGCTGATTTTGGAAGGTAGAATAAGGAAAGATAAGAGAACGTTCATGGCATTTGTAGACTTAGAAAAGGCTTTTGATAACGTTGATTGGACTAAATTGTTTAACATTTTGAAATCTATTGGAATAAAGTACAGGGATAGGAGGGTGATATACAATCTATACAGAAACCAGACAGCAGTCATTCGAGCTGAAGGATATGAGAGAGAAGCCGGTATTATGAAAGGTGTAAGGCAAGGCTGCAACTTATCACCCATACTTTTCAATCTTTGCATTGAACAAGCAATGAAGGAAATTGGAGAAAAATTTAAAGTGGGAGTGAAGATTCAAGGAGAAATAATTTCAACTCTGAGATTTGCTGATGACATCGTCATCTTGGCCGACAAGCCTGAGTATTTGAATGAGTTTTTGAATGGTATGGATTCTGTCTTACGGAAGGACTTCATGATGAAAATTAATAAATGTAAAACAAAAATACTGGAATGCAGCCGAAATAAATCAGAAACCTCTATGGAGATCAAATTGGCAGGTGACAAGCTGAAGGAAGTAGGAGACTTCTGTTACTTAGGAAGCAGAATAACCAGTGATGGACGAAGCAAAGAGGATATAAAAAGTAGGTTGGCTCAGGCAAGGAAAGCCTTTCTACAGAAAAGGAATCTGTTGACATCGAATATAGATTTAGGTATTAGGAAGTCATTTTTGAAAGCCTTTGTCTGGAGCGTGGCGCTCTATGGAAGTGAAACTTGGACTATTGGTGCAGCAGAAAAGAGGAGAATTGAGGCATTTGAAATGTGGTGTTACAGGAGAATGATGAAGATCAGATGGGTAGATAGGGTTACAAACGAAGAGGTATTAAGGCGAGTGGGAGAGGAGAGATGTTTCTGGCGACGGCTAATGAAGAGAAGAGATAGGTTGGTAGGACACATACTAAGACACCCAGGAATAGCAAGCTTAGTTATGGAAGGAAGGGTCGAGGACAAGAACTGTAGGGGTAGACCAAGGTTAGAATATGTTAAACAGATTGCCTCGGATGTAGGGTGTGGTAGCTATGTAGAGATGAAACGATTAGCTCAGGACAGGGAGGCATGGAGAGCTGCATCAAACCAGTCAAAAGACTGAAGACTCAAACAACAACAACATTATGCCTAGCTAATTGGAACAAACTCATTTTCTGCAGATGACCAACACATTTGTTTTTCTTCGTATTTAAATCTTGCAATGATTTACGCAAGACATATTAGAGTTATTCTGAGTATTTTCAGCACTCAGAACAGTTTAGGATCAATGACCGAGCATAACGAGCATTTATTTGAATGTTTCATATTTTTTTGATAATCACGGTAATCAGCCGAGTTAACTGTAAAAGTTAATGATTATTTTTGTTGAGAAATGGATATTTTATCCATATTCGAAGAATCGAACATGTGGATTCTCACATAATGAAATAATAATTAAACACATTTACAATAATATAACTAACAATAATAATAATAATCCACTAATAATAATAATAATGATTTTCATAACTTTTCTAAATAATTCCTGGATCTTATATTTTCTAATAATCACATTCATTGAGAGAGAGCTTATGAAGTAGTTTAATCATTTCTAGTTTGGAACAGGTGATTTTCCGAAGGATAGTGGTTAGCGCAAGCCCGCATTCAACCAACATTACAGTTCTGGTTGAACAGTTAATATTTGCAATGAGCAAAGTATATTTTTCAGATAACACGGAGAGGCATGAAACGGGAAGCAAATGATATTTGTATCAATTAGGATATTTTTGTATTTATATAAAATCATGACGTAGATACACATTCGAAAGCGAAATAGAGAGTATCACAAGTGTGGTAACTTCACGATTTGAACTGAATGGTAAAATAAAATAAACTTGTAAGTTTATAAATCTTCCAGTTTTGATAACAAGCAGAGGCTTGATTTATTGTATAAATTTTGGGAAGAAAATTTATGTGTGTGGAGTAGTTGAAATGCCATTCCCAGGTGCGCATGTTTAAGTCGCAGGAATGAGGAGGTTTTTATTTGAGCATCAATCAAATAGCAGGTTCGATGACTCAGCGTCGTATGAATGACCCAAAGGTTATTTCTTAAAAACCATCAGTTCTTATTTCAACCTTGTTTACGGATTCCATTAAGACTTTGATTTTGCTAGAACCCGGATTTGTCATGATAGTATTTTTTTCTTCTTCAGAGGAAGACCTTTGCCGTTGTTGTTGAAATATTGTGTTCTTATAAAAATAATAGAATGGGCCACTGCCAATTAAAAATAATTCTATAACCACGAATAATTTGAAGGATGTTTTCAATCCTAGTGTCATGCACTAAATGAATTTATTATGAAGCTACAATTCTTATTTCCGCAATCTGTTCAAGAATTGCAAGTTGTGAAAGTTACTAAAATGACCACAAATTTAAATATTTTTTTAAATAATGATTCCAAGTGGAAAATCGAATAGTTGAATGGTCCAACAATTTATTGATCAAGTTGATGATTCAGAAATCATATATTTTATTAGGAACTTGAAGTTCATAATCGAGTCACTTCTCGAAACGTTTAATGTCAGAAGAACAATTAATTTTGTTGTGCTTCGCACAGTTCTTCGATGCTATGCTCAAGGGTCAGATACTTTTCAGATGTTGTTATTAATATGTGTACATAATTTGTGTTGATTCAGAGATAATAATATTTTTTGACAATATTTTTTTGAAACTGGAAAAATAAGTGAAAGTTAAAAATTCTATGAACAATTATTCTACGAGTGTTAATATTATGTAAAAATTCAACCAGTGAACTACAGTAAATCCAGTAAAGACAATTAAATTTGAACTGGATTTAATCATAAATAATGGATATAATTTTGGAACACAGTCTACAGGACTGATAATCAGACTTGTGTCTCCAAAGATAATTGTCCAATGTGTTGGAAAATTTCTGTACATTGTGTAAATAGTAATGTGGGTCGCCACACATGAATGATGCTGCTTTGAGCATTTTATTTTGCAGTCAATTTTAAATTCAGAATAAAATGAGATAATTTTACATGATGTGTTATGCCAGTTGAATCTCCTTCTATCCTTATTGTTGCATTGAGCCAAAAATCAGTAAAGCATTTTTTTCATTTGATGTCGTTTTTGCGATTAGATTTAACCCATCTGGCGCCCCGGGATATTTTGACTCTCGTGCTGACTGATTCTTGGTAAAAATGCATATGTGGTCGTGCGGACTCCGGTCTAAACGGGCACAATACATCTTGGTTGGACCTTTCTATCGTCAGTCCAATTTGATGATAACCTCAATGGATAAACTCTCTGAATGGGACGGAGTAGTGATGAAGTAACTGTTTACAAGCGTACAAGACGAGTCACATTATCCTTCTCAGGAATGATCTCCATACCACGGCCCAATGGCCAATCAACACCGACTACCTCAAATACCGCAGAGTCTTTGATTCGATCCTTGGGTAGAGGGGCAATGGGAGCCTGTAAATTACGTCCTACATATCTTACACAAATAACACATTTTGACAGGATATGTCGAACAGTCTTCCTAGACTTCAAAATCCAATACTGTTCCCTCAAAATGTTTAATAATATTTGAACACCAGCATGAGCGTTCTTTTTGTGCTCACTCATAATCAAACGATGCACCACAGGATGGTTTGAAGGCAAGACAATAGGGGTACAAAATACTCACTGTCATTACGATTAATTATTTTAGTTTTTAGTCTCAGAAGTCCCTCCTCATCCCTAAACACATGTAGGCTACTGAGACTTTTGTCATTTTCTGAAGAGAAAGACTCTTCCTGTACCAATCTTGCGACAATTTTTAGCCTACTTTCGATTTTTGCAAAAAATGAAAGTAGACTTATGAGATCAACACAGGGCGAAAAAAGTGTGTCTGTCTGTGTGTGTGTATGTGTGTGTGTGAGTCTGTGTGTGTGTGTGTCTGTGTGTGTGTGTGTGTGTGTGTGAGTGTGTGTACTCTGAATGTCTGTCCCCCCCCTATCAATTCGAACACGGTGAATGCGAATTGAACGAAATTTGGTACAAAGGTAGCACGAGCAAAGGACACCTCAGTGTCATGTTTTATATCGCCGCCATCTTGACGGAAACGTAATGGCGGCCACACAAATGTTCAAAGCTTAAATCAAATTACGACTAACCTAATCATCCGATCTCTACCAAATTTTGCAACGACATACCTTTATGGGGGGAGCATCCTTTGACCAAACCAATAGGTCATCAGCGTAATAGTTTGCGGATGGCGGCCATCTTTGTGTGAAAATCGATTCCCCCTATTAATTCGAACACGGTGCAAACGAATGGAACGAAATTTGGTACAGAGGTAGCACTAACAAAAGGCACCTCAGTGTCATGTTTTATATCGCCGCCATCTTGACGGAAACGTAATGGCGGCCACAGAAATGTTCAAAGCTTAAATCAAATTACGATTAACCTAATCATCCGATCTCTACCAAATTTTGCAACAACATACCTTTATGGGGGAAGCATCCTTTGACCAAACCAATAGGTCATCAGCGTAATAGTTTGCGGATGGCGGCCATCTTTGTGTGAAAAGCGATTCCCCCTATTAATTCGAACACGGTGCAACCGAATGGAACGAAATTTGGTACAGAGGTAGTACTAACAAAAGGCACCTCAGTGTCATGTTTTATATCGCCGCCATCTTGACGGAAACGTAATGGCGGCCACACAAATGTTCAAAGCTTAAATCAAATTACGATTAACCTAATCATCCGATCTCTACCAAATTTTGCAACTACATACCTTTATGGAGGGAGCATCCTTTGACCAATCTAATAGGTCATTCACCTGATAGTTTGCGGATGGCGGCCATCTTTATGTCAAAATTGATTCCCCCTATTAATTCGAACACGGTGGAACCGAATGGAACGAAATTTGGTACAGAGGTAGCACTAGCAAAGGGCACCTCAGTGTCATGTTTTATATCGCCGCCATCTTGACTGAAACGTAATGGCGGCCACACGAATGTTCAAAGCTTAAATCAAATTACGATTAACCTAATCATCCGATCTCTACCAAGTTTTGCAACTACATACCTTTATGGAGGGAGCATCCTTTGACCAATCTAATAGGTCATTCACCTAATAGTTTGCGGATGGAGGCCATCTTTATGTCAAAATTGATTCCCCCTATTAATTCGAACACGGTGGAACCGAATGGAACGAAATTTGGTACAGAGGTAGTACTAGCAAAGGGCACCTCAGTGTCATGTTTTATATCGCCGCCATCTTGACTGAAACGTAATGGCGGCCACACGAATGTTCAAAGCTTAAATCAAATTACGATTAACCTAATCATCCGATCTCTACCAAATTTTGCAACTACATACCTTTATGGAGAGAGCATCCTTTGACCAATCTAATAGGTCATTCGCCTAATAGTTTGCGGATGGCGGCCATCTTTGTGTCAGAATCGATTCCCCCTATCAATTCAAACACGCTGAAACCAAATGGAACGAAATTTGGTATAGAGGTAGCACTAGCAAAGGGCACCTCAGTGTCATGTTTTATATCACCGCTATCTTGATGGAAACGTAATCGCGGCCACCCAAATGTTAAAAGCTAAAATGTAATTACGACCAACCTAATAATCTAGTCTCTACCTAATTTTGCAACACCATATCTTTATGTGGGAAACATATTCTGACCAAACTGCAAGAACATCAGCCCAATAGTTTGCAGATGGTGGCCAAGTATGTGTGCAAATCGATTCCCCCTATCAATTCAAACACGGTGAAACCGAATTGAACGAAATTTGGTACAGAGGTAGCACTAGCAAAGGGCACCTCATATTCATGTTTAATATCCCTATAGCACGTTGTATTTCAACAAGCTCCTACAACCAACATTCAATCATACTCCTTGAAAAGGACAAAGAGTTATAACAATACCCATGCATTTAGGAGAAAGTAGGCTATATGTTCTTTACTGAACATCTTGTTTTCTGCTGACATTATCTCCTCACATGATAATTCTCCACGAGCTCTTGTAAGGTTTGCTCTTCGCGTATTTTGGATAAACCTCTTTATCCAAGCAACCAACCGAATTATTTTTCCATAGCTTGAAAAATATAAGTAATACCAATTAAAATCGTGGTACCTGCACTGATCATTATTTACATGTTTTGGGGTGCTACATAAATCACATGAAGTATCTACAAAGTAACTCATTGTTTGAGTTGATTTTCTCTTTTCTTGCAAAATCAGCTCTGCCTCTGCAGGTGGAACTTCACCAGGCCACTCTGGCCGGTCCTTTCGTAAAAACTCGGGCCCCTCCCACCATCGAAGTGCTAACAATTTTTCTGCCAGACAACCTCTTGAAGGAAGATCTGCAGGATTCAAGTGGCCAGGAACATATCTCCACATTTCTGGTAAAGTCAACCGATGGAGTTCTTTAACACGGTTGTTGACAAACACAGTCCATGTTTCTTCCTTTCGTATCCATGCTAAAACCGTTGTCGAATCAGTCCAGAAATACAAATTGACTTCTTGGTAGTTTAGTCCTTCTAGCACTGAATTACCTAATCTAGCTCCCACTGTTGCAGCAATTAGTTCCAGTCGGGGAATGGTGACTGTATTTAATGGGGCTACTCTTGCTCTGGCTGCAAGAAGGTGTACCTTACTCTCACCGTCAATTTGTAGTCATATGAAGACTACTGCAGCGTAGGCCTGTGCACTAGCATCACAAAAATATGTAGAATGACATCCCTGTGGTTCTTGGAATAATGAAACCAGCGTGGAATTATCATCTCTTTCAGGAGAAAAAGGCTTGAATACCAAGTTACAAATTGGTCCTTAATATCAATAGTAACCTCTTCATCCCAAGATATACCACTTAGCCATATCTTTTTCAATAACAATTTAGGAATTAGAAGTACTGGACCAACTATGCCAATCGGATCAAATACCTTTTGTGCAACTGACAGAATGGATCTTTTCGTGATCACTCCCAATTCATGGTTCTGTAACCATTCCAAGTTTAAAAACAATAAAGTGTCAGATTCCAAATCCCATCGTAAACCTAGCACCGCTGTCTGTCCTACAAGAATGAAAGCATCATTGTTGGCCTGCCAACCTCTCAGGTTGAACTTTCCTTTCACGTGCTTCATCAATGAATTCTTTCAGTTCTGATTCAGTATCAACACTGGTTACAACATTGTCCACATAAAGGCTATGTTTAAGTCTTGATATCTGTCCTTTACTATATTGACAATCTTCCATTGCCTTGTCCAAATGGTAATCAAAAACTGCTCCTAAAAGGAAAGGGCTACATTTTAATCCGATTACCACCCTCCGATGCCGAAATATCTTTATATTCTTCCAGTCATTTGGATCACACCAGAAGAACCTAAGAAAATCTCTATCTTCTTGACGAACACTTATTTGTAAAAAAAGCCTTTTCTACATCAGCTGTCACCCCAAATCTCCCTTTCAGAAATTTTAGTAACAGGGAAGGAATCTGGTCAATCAGATTGGGTTCACACTCTAAACAATGATTGAGAGAAGGAGCATTTGTAATTCTTGCTGACGCGTCAAATACAGGGCGAAATCTGGTAGTGCTATTCTCCTTAATAACTGCTTGATGTGGTAGATAGTGTCCATAATTCCCTACTTCTTTGACTGGTACTTCTTCAATAATTCCCAGTTCTTCCCACTCAGCTAGAACTGCATCGTATGAAATGAGAAGATTTTGAGACTGAAGCTTTATAGTGGTAGATTCTAACCTTTTGAGTGCTAACTCCCTGTTACTAGGTAGAGCCAAGCTATTTTCTTTCCATAGCAATGAAACTTCGTAACGTCGCTCATCATTTACAGTAATACCTCTTAGAAAATCATCTCTAATTTGAAGCTGTCTTTCATCTTTGGACATTTTAACAGTTGAGTCTGAGATTCCAATGGCATCTAGGCTCCAGAGATCGTTGATCTCATTAACAAACAGAGCTGTAACTTCTTCTGCCAAGTTAACAGAAGATTGTTGTGGAACTTTCCCCATCAAAGTCCAGCCTAAATTTGTTTCCACAGCAACCAAATCAGAAGATAGAAATTTAATATTTCCTGTCAGAAGTCTGCCCGCTACATCCGCCCCAATCAGCAAGTCCACAGGCCTAGACTCATCCCCAATATCTGTTAGGCTGATATTCCCTTCCTCAAGTTCATTTCTTGACCGAAGGGATGCCATTACATATTAAAACCTGATCCAATACTTCAAAATTGCATTGATATTTTCCATCCAGGCTTTCAACGGTTACCAGACAGATTCTACACACACCCAAAGTACACGGGGCTACGTGACCGCGTTGTCGCAGCCCCTAAACTTAAGATCCAACCAACCAACCAATTTCTACTTTGTGACATGAATGTTCATTAACACTTGTTTTCACTCCCCCAAAAAGGTCATGTTTAATTGTTTCAGTTCTGACTGGAATGTAACCTAATCTATTAACAATGTATTTCTTAACATAGGATCTCAGGGATCCTGAGTCAATTAAGGCTCTAACAAAGAAGGAAGATCCAATACCTTTCATCTTTATAACCAAAGTTTGCAAAATAACTTTAGGATATTTAGAAATATTACTCATCGAATTTGTCTTTTGGTCATTCTTCCCCCCGGATTGCCTAGGTTCGACATTATTATGGGATATATTTTGTTTATTCTGAGGTAAATCAGGGTACATCAGAACGTGGTGGCTCTTACTACAAATAATGCACCGTACTGTCCCCGATAATCCGGATAGTAGGCTGTCAGATATCCGCCCCCTCAATCGGATTGCCAATAATCAATCGCACCGGCACAGCTACATCAATGAAAATGGCACTGACAGATACTACCGAGATTAGAGCACAGTAGTTAACATGAAATTATTGTGGAACACACCAAAATATACGGGGGTTCATACTTACCTTTTACTTACCTATTCAATTTAATCTCGGGTCTGGGTTTTCAACTGGATCACTTAATAGTATGCCCTCACTATAACCTCCACCACGATATTTAAAATGAACCAAGTCGGAAACAAGAAAATTTAAACTGCACAATAATTTATTTCACATAAAGAAAAATATAACAAAATTTAACAACAAAATATACGTGGCAATCAGAAGCCATTGTCAATGCAACCATGTCCTCCTGTAGGACTTGTAGACTTCACATACAAAATTTCAGCTTTCTCTAGCTCAAAAGAAAGTAATAATAACAACAATGCACTTTGGAATGGATAAGGGAGCTGGGACGAGACATAAAGCATTTGTTTCCTTGTTCATGAACTTCACATTTTATTTATAACCGCAAGGCTGCTATGTAGATGACCTTGGCCTCTATTATTCAGTTATCTGGCCACCTGCAATACACCCTGCACCGTGTCGCATGTTTGCTTCGTCAAATGGACACACCTGTCCAACCAATGTTAGCATATGCTAGTTACCTCAGAGCCTAGCTCCTTTTCAAAACACTTTAAATGTTCACATCTCAACTCAAATATTATCACGCAAATCTTTTAAATGCTCCGTTCAAATATCAATGGATTACTCTAATAATCCCCAATCTTGTTTAATTGTATATTCCAATTGTTGAACTAGCGTTGTTTAGAGTATAATAACGAAAACGCTTAATGTTTATAACAAAATGTTCATTAATTATTTATAACATTTTAAATTGTTTATAACATTGTCAAACGACAATTGAAAAATTTATACACGCCTCTATTAATCCCGTTCGTTTCAAATTATTATTAAAGATATTTACATAGTTATTTACATTATTTATATTATTTATATTAGAAATACATTAAACCACACGTTTATCCGGTTGATAATTACTTAAATCGTGGTGATATAATCGACCAATGAAGGTTAGTTATAATTAAATTTTAGATTCAGGTTTAATAAGATTTTATAATTATTATTTGTGACGGTAACCTCCATTCAAAATCGTTATCTCAAATTATTTAAACACTCTTGTTAATTTTAACAGTAACTTCACATTAATAATTTTCAATGGACCTGAACAATACACTCAGCGGAAAAATACCTCGCTCAAAACGCACAAAATTGTACCAAAATTGGCCCATAATTCATCATATATCTCATTATATATGGCATCAAAATCTTCCACAATACACACAAAAAAACCTCCTCTCATAAATTCATCATCATCATCAATATTACTGTGGGAACCTCCTTCACTTATTACATGGCATTATTCATCAGCGACTTTTACACGTCCACTGAACTAACGATTATACATCCATAGTTCCTCTTTAAAAATTCTTATATTCATCAATTGTATCGAAAACTGTTATTATATTTAACCTTCGTGGGTTTCATTCATGAAGCGATATGAAGTAAAAATTTGCCAGTCACAAATAAATTTAATAGCAAATACGATTAGACACGCCTCCCTGGTCTATAAAAATTGAGATTAATATCATCAAAGTATCGCAGTATAAAAATACTATCTTCAATCAAAGTTCATCTAAACTGCATAAATAGTCGAATAGAATACAATTAGACTGTGGACTGCAAACATTATTGTTCCAATCTACAATTGAGAAAAACTCCTATCAAATGTTCATTACTATAATGTACTCAATAAATCGTACTCAAAGTTCATATTTCATAAAATTGTCTATAATGCAATGGTATTTCAGAATTGACGATAAATGTCTATGTTGCAATCATGTTCATAAAACGACTAGTATTTCCAAGATCGTCGATATATTCGTGAAGATTTTAACGCTCTAAAATCTTTTAATCATTCTTCTTTCTTGAGGATGACAGAAAATTGGTCAAAGTAATTTACTGAATAGAATTACTTTAATAAAATGACACGCTGTCTGAATTCAAACTGCCTTAGAAAATCGTTAACTTTACAGTCAAATCGTGACTACAAAAATATGCAAATTACTGAAAGAATATATAATATCAGTCTCAACTGATCCGAAATTATATAAATATGCCAATGACATAATAATGTCTCAATAAATCGTAGAAAAGGGCATAAATCAGCAAAGTGTACAGAAATATCAAGCAAGAATATGGGGCAAAATATATGGGACAGAAAATATGGGAAAAATGGTTGCTCAGATATCGCTAAATGGCTCAAATAAATCAAGAAACGTTCACGACTACCTTATCTGTTGATTGAAGTTCTAGAGGAAAATTTCCAAAGAAGACTGCTGTTGGTTCCATTTCACCACCGTAAAGATGTGCTCCGACCTCGAACCTGGAACCTGCGCCCTCGGAGAATAGAACAGTTTCCTCCTCCGAAATCGCACTGCTCCGTGTAGACGATTGACATCCTTCTGGCAAAACTCTTCTGTGTGAGCCGGGTCCACCCTGGCCTCTCTTGAAAGTTCCCTGAAGTTCTGGTAGAAATTCGCCATGAAGTTTATTGCAATTATTTCCGCAGAAATGTTCATAATTGTGGAGTATGAAGATATTTCCACTACCATTTTATGTAATTCAGCGATGGATTACGATGCATGAGTGTAGTTGGATGTTCACTACATACTCGCTTTTGTAGAATGACGATTAACGAAGCTCCATGTTGCTATTTCACTCCATTGATATATATCCCAATTGCATTAAAGTTTTAGTCTTCCATCTCCACTTCCGTTATAATAATAGTCGAAAGTACTGCCAGATTATATAGTTCCATTGTAGAATGTAGCGTTGTATCACCAAATGTAATCTTCAGTATCACGGTTGCAATACATGTGTCAGCCGTAGCGTAGAATGTGGTATTATAAAAGTGCTTCTCAGGTGTCGAGAAAATCACTTTTGTCTGCAGTCTTAAAATGCGAATATCTTCCAAAGTATAATAGTGAAAATGTTCAACTTTCGTACACGCCTCAATATTGTAATGCACAATTGAATTAGCATAAATGTAGTAGCTAACTCTTGATAGATAATCTTGTAGACTCGTTTATGTGTGCGCTCCAACTTCGCCTAGTTTTAGTAACCGTAAAATTGCACTGCTGCACGCTCAATGCTTGTTCGATGCTGTGGGCTCTACCACACGTGCTAATGACGACTTGCTTCACTGAATAATATATACTTGTTCTATCGGAATTAAGAACTCGAAGTCTGACAATATGAGAATGAGAAAATGAGCCATGAGAACTTGAGCCCTGAGACATGAGACATGAGAACTTGCTCTCTGCTGTGCAAGGCCTTTTATCAACTTCTTAAGGGGCGTATCCATCCCTACCATAGCTTGTTCCTCCGTCATTGCTAGAAGTTCTAACTTTGGCTATACTTGACGGATTTTCAAATTTCAAAAACTCATAATTAATTTCTTCAAAATTCCAAATCAATGCCATAACTGAAAATAGTTTTCCACAATTCTGCATGCCAAAAGTAATTAAATATGGTAGTTTCAGTAATCTCCGTCTCCCTCCAAACTATCATTCATTGGTTCGAGCCTCTCCTCCAATAGCGTAACTTCTTCCTCAGCACAATTCGTTGCTTCCCTGCGACTGCGTCGTAAATCTCAGATCCTTCTCGAACAAAATCATGACGTCACCAAGAATCTCAGCTCAACCAGCCTACTTGCATGAAGTCTGCGTCATCCGTGCCTACGTCATGAATATACACGTCACAACTATGACAGCCATAACTTTATTCACATATGCCAATACAGCCACCGTGGTCTCAGTATAATTCAATTTACGGGGGCAGCACTACGGCTTTACATTTATTGACACAGGGTCCTTTCTTAAAGCACTTAAAACACCCACCCTTCACCGTTAGGACCTTCTGTTTCTCAGATATACGGTACCTAATTTTCAGCCTATTTTCATTTTATAAAAAAAAAGAAAATAGGCTTATGAGATCACCTTTTGTCCGTGTGTGTGTGAGGTGTGTGTCCCCCCCTAATAAATTCTAAACGGCTGGAGCGATTACAATGAAACTCGGTAAAATCATATCACTATTCTGGCCGATCCCGACCTTACCCTTCAAATGTTATTGTGTCTCACCAATCCAACATGGCGGCTGTGCGAAATATTTCACCAGCATTCAGTATCTCCGAAACTATTACCGATATCGCGCTGAAATTGTGTATGGTGATAAAGGGCACTACTAGAAGTTCACCTATGAGACTTTCAAAAACCTGGTGACTACAAAACGAACATGGCGGCCAAGTGCAGTTGACACATTTTAATAGACTTTTCTCGTGATTTAACTCTCTGAGCGCAGTGAAATGTGGTACAGAAAATGATTTTACATATTGTAATGCACTGACATCTAATTTAGTTCAATTGTTTACATAACCTCAAGATGGCGACTGTGCGAAATTTTAAAATTAAGTTTTTATTATTTCCTGTCGTAATCATGCGATCGAATTGAAAGTTTGAATAATGAACCTAGGCAATAATTGTCCTTGAATGGTACATAACTCTATGGCCTATACATATAAAAATCCAAAATGGCGAGCATCCGATATATTTAGACGATTCTCAATATCTAAGAATCTTTTACAGCAATCAAACTGAAATGTTGTATGTTCATAGAGGCTATGAACATATGTTCACCTATAGGACTTTCAGTAACCTGGTGAGCACAAATCCAACATGGCGGCGACGCGAATTATAAATATTTAAATGGACGTTTCTCGCGAATTATCTATCCGAATATAGTGAAAAGTTGCACGATAAATGCTTATACAAATGTTAATCCACTGGCATCTAATTTATTTCAATTGTTTGCATAATCAAAAGATGGCAGCTGTACGTAATTTTAAAATCTCGTTTTTACTTCTTGTGTTCTAATCATGCGATTGAAGTTTGAATACCACACGTGCACATTAATCTTAATGTAATAGTACAAAAATAAAAATCCAACCTGGCGACCATCTGAAATATTTAGACGGTTCTCAATATCTAGGAATCTATCACAACCTTCATACTGAAATTTTGTATGTTGATAGAGGCAATTAACATGAGTAGGATATATGAAAATAGGCTGTATAGTTCTTCTAGGAACTACTTGTTGTGCTTTAAAACAATTAAGGGCATCATGTGACCTCCACAAAAAATACAGTACCCTCTCCTCTCCTCAACTGGGTTAGTGTTAAACAAGTCAGCTGCAGTAGCAATGTGCTCTGACAATTTGGGTTGGTCTCTACTGTTATTATCTTTGATTCCAAAACCGGAAATTGGTAAACTGATCCGTTCCTCGGCTTCCACTTCCCCTTTCATGAATAGCATGAGATTGCCTAACCTATCTTTCGAATCACGTGTGTGTGCAAAGTTGGAACTTCTTTGCCAGGCCCTAAGAAACTCCTCAGGCAAACATGACTCTACTAAAGGCTACACATTGAACTGCCATCACCGGGAGTGGAATATTTTTAAGAACTAAAGATAACAACTCTCTTACGTAAACTTCAACAAACAGATCATCACTACCGAACCTGCTCTTTAAACATTCTACTGCCTTCGTATAATTTTCCCCAATAGGTGGAAAACTTTTAATAATTTCTCGAGCACGAGACCCTTTCACTGTAGCTTGCATTAAGTAATGAAACTTATCGTCCGGTGCAATATCCGGATCCTTGTCTATCTTTTCAAACTGGCCCCAGAACTGTAGCCACTGTTTTACATCGCCATCAAATGTCCTTAGTTCTAATTTAGGTAGTTTGAATTATCTCTTGCGCACAAGATCTACACTGCTACAATCACTGTTGTCTTGAGTGATGCCTCCTGGAGGTAGAATATATTCAACACTCACCTCTATATCAAGAAATTGACGTTGATAGTCATCGGCAAGTCTACATTCGTCGTCCAAGTCCTCTTGGCCGACGTCAAGTTTTAGACTTAAGACCTTACCATCCAGCTGCAGGAGCTCTTCATTTTTCTTCCGAAGTAAAGAAAGGAAAACCTCAACTTTCCTTCTCTTTTCATGAGCTGTCATCTGGACGTCCTCAATTTCACCTTTGAGGTTATTCAACTGCCTCGAAAACGCGGCCCGTGTTACCTTACGTAGCTTTATCGCTCGATCCAGTTCACGTTGGGTTGTCTCCATAATTAAAATATATTGATATATTTATCCTATCACCGGTGTCCACTTATGCTATTTTTACGCTCACCAGCGTATCGCAGATTCTTTCTTATTTTATATAAGGAAAATATATCAATTCAAAACAACAATTTATTGATACTTCTGGATGCCATGACAGTTAATTTTACAACAGTAGAAAAAAATATAGTAAAGAAACAAATGGCAATCATAATGTAGCATCTTTGCCCAAAAGATATGACAGATGAAGCGCGTTGTCTTCCAAGGATTTGGCAACGTATTGTTGACATGGCAGTATTCTTTTTGATGTTATAGCAGTGTTGCCATTTTTTATCGAATGCCCCAGTATTTTTACAATTCTTTCACCACTATCAACTGGTTAAGTATGGTTATATTTTAAGAAATAATTTGATAAACGGGATTTCCAAGGTATTAAGCTGCTCCGGGCCCCCTAACCTGACTTCGGATTCGGAAGATGAGTGGGTTAGAACCCCTCCGTGGACCATCCTTGAAATGGTCTTCCGTGGTTTTCCATTTTCAACACGAGGTAAATGCCGGAACGATACCTTCTAATAGGCGATGGACGTAACTTTCCAATTATTCGCCAAAATTCATTAATCTCTCATAAACTCCTCTGATGAATTGGCATCAGGAAGGATATTCATTACCAACCACCTCGTAGTGTAGCGGCATTCTTGCCTGTCCCCAATCCGCCCCGGAGGTCCTGGGTCGAATCCCGGCTCTGCCAAGACATTTAATTTTGGTCTAACGGCTGGAACGGGGTACACTTAGTCTAGTGAGGCAAAACAGAGAAGAGCAGGGTTTGTTTGACCCCTCAGCCATCGTAGAAGTGGTTTTCCGTGCCCCCCCCCCCCCTTCCCACACACTTCACCTCCAGCTAAATGCTGGGATAGTTCCTAAATTGAGGCCACGGTTGCCTCCTCCCAAATCCTCACCATATATACAAATGCACTCATTACAATAACACAGGTTAACAGACAAAATCTACACGAGGCTAAATAATCAGGAAGTCCTAGCCCCTAAATTAAAAACAACACCACCAACAACAGCTTAATTATCTCCGACCCTATAGAAACGGGAACAATGAGTGGTCTATACATGTGACAAATAACATTTAAACGGGGCTGATGACCAAAGATCTCCCAAGCCTCTTCAGTATGCCTACCTTCGGAGAGGAAGTAAAACCGGCGGTCACCACCAGGTGTCAGTGACATCTGGTGGCGAAAGTTGGAACTACTTGAAATTGAACGGAATTTGTAGCTCACCCCAAGGGTGTCCGCTTGAAGCAGCTACAAACTCGGGCGAGCCGAACATGTCCTCGGATACTCCAGGCACTAAAAGCCATTCACTAAATAAATAAAATATATATAAAAAAGAGCCTTACAGTAGTCGAATATGATGTGTAACATGTGACATGTTATCCTACTATGTGTCTGCCGGGAGTGCAAATCCCTTGTTAACAGTGAACTCTGTTGGTCATTGAAATAACTACTTGTAAAACTCCAGTGCCAAATCCTGACCGGTGAGCATGCGCGAGGTATTAAGATTTAATAAATCATAATTGTTTTCAGCAAATATGATATAATGAATATTTTCACACCAAAGAACGACAACTTGAAGATGATTTATTGTAGGAATATCTTTAATGAGGCCTCCAAACCTTGAAGTAAACCTTAAGCTATATACATTCCACATAGGGCTGTATGTTGGCCGACAATACCCCGAATGCTTACATTGAATAAGAACACAGCAAAAGTATGAAGATTTAATAAATCATAATCGTTTTCAGCAAATATGATATAATGAATATTTTCACACCAAAGAACGACAACTTGAATATGATTTATTGTAGGAATATCTTTAATAGGGCCTCCAAACCTTGAAGTAAACCGTATGCGATATAAATTCCACATAGCCACATGGCCAACAGTACGTCGTGGCACCAATCTCCACCACCGAGCGCGCTCATTATTTCCGCCGAGCGCAAATCCCTTGTTGACAGTGAACTCTGTTGGTCATTGAAATAACTACTTGTAAAACTCCAGTGCCAAATCCTGACCAGTGCGCATGCGCGAGGTCTGAAGATTTAATAAATCAAAATTATTGTTTTCAGCAAATATGATATATTGAATATTTTTACACCAAAAAACGACAACTTGAAGATGATTTACTGTAGGAATATCTTTAATGGGGACTCCAAACCTTGAAGTAAACCGTATGCGATATACATTCCACATAGGGCTGTAGCCTATGTTGGCCGACAGTACCTCGAATGATTACATTAAATAAGAATACAGCAAAAGTATGAAGATTTAATAAATCATAATTGTTTTCAGCAAATGTGATATAATGAATATTTTCACACCAAAGAACGACAGCTTGAAGATGATTTATTGTAGGAATATCTTTAATGGGGCCTCCAAACCTTGAAGTAAACCGTATGCGATTTACATTCAACATAGCCACATGGCCGACAGTATGTCGTGGTACCAATCTCCGCCACCGCTCGCGCACGTCATTTCCGTTCCATTTTCGTCCCTTTTCCAAAATCACTCCCACAAAAATATCCAGCAACTGAGTAGAAAGATGTTACACTTCAAAAAGATAAAGATAACGATAACAACAACATCTGAGTTAGTTAGTAATTGTTGTTTTATACGGCGGAACAGCGAGGTCATCCACTCCTGGCAGCAGTAACTGAGCTTTTGCTTCTACTTGTATTCCGACCATTTCGCTTAAACCACCGTGAGGACTTTCTTCATGAGAGAGAAAGTACATATCATCAGTAGAGCAGTTAATGACTTGGAGCAACATAACTGAAACTCGAGGAAAGCGGATGTGGACGTTTGCTAGGCATGTTATCATTTACAAGAGAAAACTCTCGATTCAACTGACTTCGGATTTAACGGACAGAATTAGACCAACCGAGAATTATTTAAGTTTAGTGCGCACACTTACGCACTTTTACAACGAAACGGAAGTGTTATCTACTGCGCGTGCGTCCCAAACTGGTGTTTTTTTTTTTTCGTGTAGCCTCCAGAGAGGCCGAGTGCAGGTCTTTCAAGTCGACGCCCGTGGGCGACCTGCACGTCAGAATGAGAGATGGAATGGATGAAGATGAATGAAATTGGGCAAGGATGTGGAAGGAAGCGGCCGTGGCCTGTCAGAAGGTACCGTCCCAGCTTTGCCTGGTGTTGAAAATGGGAAACCACGGAAAACCATTTCAAGGACAGCCGACGGTGGGGCTTGAACCCACGCGTCTACCGAGTCAGCAGAGAGCTTGGCCCCATGACCTAATGCTGAGCTTTAGCCAGCGTAGCCACTACTGTCGGTAAACTGGTGTTAAAAACGTGCAGTAAAACGTTGATTCGAAGTGATCGGGACAGAAAAAGAGGCCTTCGATTTAACCGAACAAATCCCCGCCACCAAAGAAACCAATATCCCAAACCTTGCGACCATTGAAAACATGCAATTACCGATACTCCAAGACAGAAAAAAAAAAAAAAGGATAAAAATGTCGTTTGATAATATTCACTAACGAATAATATCAAAACGCGGGCCGATGAATTTTGTAAGAAGAATCGCGTTGTTTATTTATTATTTACATATCTTACGCCCACATTGGAGCACTTAAATCAGTACATTTGAGTAAATTTCTTCTTTTTCTCCCTCCCAGAACTTTTTTCATCCTCTCCGACCTGGAAGCCCTTCGTGTGTCCGATATAGTATTATTGTTTCCGTTCAACTGCTATTAGTTTGAGACTTATGCTTTTCTTCTTCAAAATCCTCTTCTCTTCTTTGTCTTTGATTTGTTGCCGAGTTATACCCAATTCTTCCAAATCATCCTGAACTTCTTTGAACCAATTATTATTGATTTTATTTGTCAAAAAGTAATCAAATAATTGTTTAAATATCCTGGTTTCTAGCAGTCTTGATATGTGACAGAAAAAGGAAATTCTTCTTTTACGCATTGTAGTTATTATTGATTCACATTCACGATAGACGATGTTGTTGGGCAACAATCTCCACTATTTATTAGATTTCTTTTATAAATTTCTAAAAATTACGGAAAATGTATGGTCCCACGAGAGAAAAGGGAATGTGGATTAAAAGGAGAACAGCGGACCTCTACTCTTTTACTGACGGGTTTACTGATGCCGTACGTAGGAGTTGCCTCAAATGCTATGGCTATATCTGTAGAATGGACACCGACAGACTAATCAAAAGATTATTTAAAGCAATCAACTCAAAGAAGGTCGAAATAAACTGTTTAGAAGAAACGAAGGTGGACCTCTAAGAAATAAATATCACAGACGACATCATAGAAAATCATGAAGGCTTTAACACAAATTCGCGGAGGGACCTAAAAAGAAAACTAATACACTCACCGGCAAAGAAAACGAAACACTACGAATTTCATACTAACCTCAATGTTGGACCGTTCCAAACCTTGTAATAATCAAATACTATAGCATTACAACAATATGGCAATGTATCATAAGTTAATTACCCTAATTAGCACAGTAATTGATAAACATTGCCCATGATAATCACAACAGTGCGCAAACCCGAATTTGGAAATGACGAAACCCGGAATCCATCGTAGGCTACTGTCCACCGACCTGTTGCACTGTATGATTGTAATGTTCACAAAAATACGCGACACGAGAATTCACAGCAATAATAATCCTTAATATTAGACAGCCGTTTGTGGTCAGTCGTCCAAAGGCGGGAAACGCTAACATTGGTGATGTGATTGTCACGATCAAAAATGTTTATCAATTGTTTGCGCTGAAACTTCTCAAATGAGCTAATTAAGTCACGGTACATTGCCATATCGCTGCAAAGTCACAGCATTCAATTTATACCAGGTTTGAAACGATCAAACGTTGAGTTTTGTCTGATATTCGTAGTGTTTCACTTTTTATGCCGGTGAGTGTAGTAAGTGGTCCACAGAACGCAAGATGCAACACAGTGCATTCATGACGAGATTTTGGGAGGATAAGAAGCCGAAAACCATCAGGCCAACTAACGAGTTCAATCGAGCTCTTTGAATGGACATAACGAATATACAGTATATTACCACTAATAATCCTTCACTAAAAACAGCATACCATACTGAGAGAGTACATTTAGCAAACCATTTCTTTTTGAGGCTCGTAGCGTAGTGGCTAGCATTCTTGATTGTCAATGCGGAGGCTAGGGTTAGATTCCCGGCTCTGCCAAGAAATTTAATTCTGGTCTGAGGGCTGGACCGGGGTACACTCAGCCTCGTGAAGCAAAAAGGAGAAGAGGTGGGTTCGATTCCTACCTCATAAATCCTGGAAGTGGTTTTCCGTGGTTTCCCCCACTTCCACTTCAGGCGATTGCCGGGATGGTTCCTAAATTAAGGCCACGGCCTCCTCCTTACCAATTGTCATCTGAATTACAACTACGCACACTAATACAGCCATCACAATAACACAGGTTATCAAACAAAATTCACACACACATCCAAGTACACGGGGCTACATGACCACGATGTCGTCAAGGTTTCTTGAAGCATTATCAAATTGGTTTATAACTTCATCGTCAGTTGTTGTGAGGTTTTTAAATTTAAGCCCATGGGAAGAGTGAGGGAAGACAGGATCTTGCCTAACCGTTATGTTTGAGAAATGATAAATCAAAAGAACAAATCTTAATTTATTTAACAATGTAAAAGGAAGTAGTTTATTTAACAAATATATAATTTTGATTTTTATAAACAATTGGGGTCGCAGACCTCCGAAAACATCTAAAGCTTGCGCCAGGCAATTGACAATTCTTTTGGTTTTAAACCTTTTATAATATGCTTTAAAATCTTCGTAAGATTTTGAAATGTTGTTAAGATTAACAAATGGGAAATTTAAAGATAATTAACGTAATTAAAGTTAAACAATAAATCAAGTACAGGATGTGTACTTTAAGGATTTCTAGATAAGTATCTTAGAAATATGAACAAATAACAACTTCGAAAGTAACAACAACAAAAAACAGGAAGAAATTAAATAGAAGTTTCTATAACTTCTTGTATTAATACTGAACTACTTTTAAAGATTATACAAATAGGGCAGGTCACTTATTGTGAAACCTGAAGAGAACAATTGAAAGGAAGTTTCTAGAACTCCTATGTTTAAGTAGGGATCACGAGAAAAATGGGTCAAATTTCCCTTTCGTGAAACCTAGAGATAACTCACTTTTGAGTAGAAAGAATTGTATTCCCTCATTAGATGGGAGAAACAATATAATTTAAGGCGTGTACTAGACACGAAGTTTTACAGACATTAATTTGTTGTACGTGGAACAAGTAAGGGAGGGCACTTATGGAGAGTGACACCTCATTGAAAATAGACCTAAAATAACAATTTTATTATTCTAGTTTGTTAGTAAAGGGTTTGGGAAAGATCAAATGGGATTGTGGAAGAGTGTTCATGGCCGTATTTATTGTACTCGGACGACCGCGACGCGGATGAAAAGTTGAACAGGCACTGTTTTCACTATAGTCTGTTGATATAGTTGAAAAGTTCACTGTAGTAGCACAAAACGTTGATGGCAAAGAAAGTTATTGCAATGGTGGAAAATAACTAGTAACACTAGATTTCCGAGAGTCTATTGCTTGAAAAACTTGTAGGTTATAGTTGAATGCACCAGTCGAATTTAAAAGTTTGCCTCTTGAGTACAGAAGGCGAGCTTTAGTTAAGCTCTAACTGACTGGATTGACTTCCGACGTACAAGTGAGGGCTGCTAGACGCTGCGAAAGTACACTAGCCTAGACGGCTTGTCCAACAAGAAGTTGAGTGCACTTGAGAGGGTGAGCGGTAGCTCAGGGCACGGAGACAAGTCGAGAAGAAGTGAACGAGCGAGCGAGCAGCGCGCGCGGAGAAACGAGCAGTAGGAGGAGGCGAGAAGAGGGGGGAAGCGGGCGAGTAAGGGGAGGAAACAAAGAGGTTATACATAAACATGAAAAAACTTTACAAAATCAAAATTCGTCTGGGAGCGGTGCCTTCACGGAGTAGTTGGTTGGTGAAGAACACGACGCCCTGCGGATTAATGTAGAAGTCTTCACGGCTTGAAGCAATAGAAGTTCGGAAGGCAGCGATGGGACGCTGTCAGGCTGGTTCAACGGAATATGCGTTTCTGTAAAAAAACTGACAGAAAAAATGAACAAATGCACGGGGCAAACGGGAGGTAACAGTTCGATATTGGTGTGTGCGGGAAAGAAATGTAAATAAGTGGACTGATATAAAGTAATGAAGAACAGCAAAAGCTAATTCTTTCTTTCCGTGTATTTCCAAAAATACACCAACAAGAGTTTGGTGCTTTTCAGTCGGTCGTGTTGACCGACTGAAAAGCACCAAATTCTTGTTCATCGTCAGTGTTTTGTATGTCTCTGTGAATAGATAACAGTGCTGAGTCTGCTTTCGGAAGTAAAATTCCTTAAGTATGTTTTCAACCTAATCAAATTCAAACACTGTTCGGCGGCAGCTACAGAGACGGGTAAAATAGCCAAAATTTGTATAAGGGTATAAAGGTTAGGAAAAAAAAAAAAAGAAATTTTGTCACATGTTTCTAGGGCACTTAGGCCTATTGCTGTTCTTGTTAGGTTCTTAAGAGCGAAGGCACTGGAGAGTAATAAGAGGTTATGTTATGAGATCAGAGTAAACTGATTGTCACACTGTCTCGTACTTCACGCTACCGCACCTCACTTTGTGACTTTGCCATATGTCGCTTAGTAACAATAGTACACGATAAGTACATATTTTAAAAAATCATAAACAAATATATGTGACAATATTTCAGAGGGGGGAGGGGCGGGGCGGTCGGACGTCCCTGGACTGCCATCGATCTTTGCTTACAAACTCTTGAGCAAGTCGCGTGTCATCGAGCTTGTCAACCATTTCCGAGTAGGTGGCCAGTAGACAGCAATGATTCCGTCTAATTTGTCCCATCGTAGATCGGAGGTGGTCTTTACCCCTTCTTATTTTGTTTTCGTTTTTATTTTGTTTTGTTTATTTTTTATTTTGTTTTCTTTTATTTTGATTTTGTTTTATTTTGTTTTGTCTTTTTGATTTTGTTTTAAATTGTTTTGTTTTATTTTATTTTGTTTATTTTGTTTTATTTTATTTTGTTTTATTTTGTTTTATTTTGATTTTGTTTTATTTTGATTTTGTTTCGTTTATTTTGTTCTATTTAATTTTATTTTGTTTTGTTTTATTTTGATTTTCCAGAAAACAAACACAAAACCAAAACCAAAAAACACAAAGCAAAAAGCAAAATTCAAAAACATAAGCAAAAGCAGGAAACAAAAAAAAAGAAATACAAAGCAAAAAGCAAAATTCAATAAATGCAAAAGTAGAAAACAAACGCAAAACCAAAACAAGAAAGAAAAGCAAAAAGTAAAATTCAAAAGCAAAATCACAAACCAAACACAAAACCAAAAACACAACGCAAAAAGTAGAAAACAACAAACACAAAAGATACGCGAGGAAAAGTTCAGATAAAAGTTTCTCATGAAAATGATTCTTATTCACAAGTGGATTAAACGAGTTTTGCATCTGGGCGACTCAAGTACAAACCTCACAAATTTAAGCGAAGTAATCAACGAAGTTTAGACAGAAACTGTTGAAATGCTGGAGCTCCACTGATTTGGGTAAACACGGCACAAGCGTAGTACCAAATGTAAAACTTCCAACGCCATGTGCATCATTGCCTTTCGAACCTCGTCGACGCAACGCAGGGCACAAGAGCAGTGAGTGCTTAAAAGTCATGTTATTTTACCTTGTTTATTTGAAGAAACGACGCGCGCGCTTTTGTGTGTCCCAGTACCTCAGTGTTATAAACCAGGACTAAGAAATAATAGTTCGAATTTCGGCCGTCGTGGTAAATCGACAAAGCTCAAAGCGCCTCGGCTCTCGGCTGAGTTGGGCCCTTAGGCGCGAAACGGCAGAGGGGGCAAATATTCCCATTTTCCGCCTAACGTAGTATTAAATCGTTTATAGAACACTATCTGTCTTTTTACTTTTATTTTCTTAAGGGTAGGCTGCTTTAAAATTTTGTCTTGCACCCCCCTTCTCCTTCCCCTCTTGAATCCCCCGTGATTTACGCCCCTGAGTTGTGTTCTTGTAAAGTTCTTGTGTAAGCTGAGTCTAGTGGGAAGGCTTACTACTGAAGAGCGTGTATTTTTAGTGGAAGAGGTTCCGTGCTGGTGGAAACTTTGGTTGGTTGGTTCCTCAGTTTAGGAGCTGCGACAACGCGGTCATGTAGCCCCGTGTACTTTGGGTGTGTGTAGAATCTGTCTAATAACCGATGTTAATTGTGATGGCTGTATTAATGTGTGTTATCTGTTTTAATTCAAGTAAGGACTGCGGGCATTCATTTTCAAGTAGTTCCAAGTTGTACTACCAAACGCCACCGTTAATGACCAACTACGGTAGTTCTGAACTTGGTTACTAGATGCCACCACAGTTGTCTCCTGACGACGAACGTTGGAAGCTAAGCGTGTCAGTCAAATCCAACCTATAATTTAGCTTTACACAAGTGTAATTAGTGGAAGGTTCTTTATCATGCCATAAATCTATGATATGGGATCGCCGGCTTTACTTCCCCTCCGAAGGAAGGCATACTCAGGGATTTTTAACGCTGTTAACAATCCGACGACTTCGGCCGGGTTTGAACCCTCAAACTTGGGCATAGAAGCTCATTATGCTACCAACTACGCCATCGAAGCCGTAGGAAAACGTTACGGAGGATAGTGTGACAGTGGTGAGTACCGTATATATAATTGCATTACTTAATTTCCTTGTAAAAACATAACTTGAATGTACTGCCAACCCAACACGTCCCGCAAGGCGAGACACGAGCTGCGGAGAGACTTTGCGGACACACTGTATATTTAAGCACATACCTTCTCAATGTAATGGTGTTGGTGGGGACATAGGTCGTGTATCAATAGCTATTTAGTACTGAGCCCGTTGACGCATGTTTGCACAGCTAACAAAGACCAAGATCCATGTTGATGAGTAACTGAACATACCCCGCGAGCGGCGGGAAGAAGCTGAAGTAATATCGCTTATAATAACATTTTTATGCACTTTAGACATTCCATAAAATATTAATAATTTATTCAACGTAATTCTGCTTATTTAGAATACGATATACAACGCTGATGAGTGAAACCGTCAATTTACGCGGCTAACTCATGTCCTGAATGAACGCCATGGTTAGTGACAGCAGTACCTACTTGTCGTTTGTTGAAGCAACACCCATATGCATGTGAAGCACGAGTAAGGACACGTTCCGAGAACGGAACCCATGTGCTATGGAAGTGTATTTGACGAATGGACAGCCATCAGGGCATAATCCACTAATCAAATAATTGTAGACAATTAGTAACATTTAATCAGTGAAGTATTTTGATCCACGAAGTGAAAATTATGGAAGTGTGCTACGCAAACTTTAAGACCACATGGTCGCACCCAAGTGTATTATAAAACTGTGAATTGATAAACTGTGAAAATCCAGAAGAATATTTTATGTTTTGCCGGATGGGCAGTTATTTTGATTTATATTTTTGTGTAAATATTAGTGAAAGTTACGAGTGAGCATCGCACAAGCGATAATTTAACGCCAGTGGCGGAGTGGAAAATGGGCAATTTATTACCGCACCTTAGCATCAGTGAGTGCAAGTTTTCTTTAAACATGTGTAATCTTATTACCAACGGCAACATTATGATTCTACTGAAACATCAAATTGGCAGCGGAAGGTGACCGGAAACAATGAGGAAATGATTTAAGACCATAGAGAAGACCGCTTACAACATCTCATGGCGGGTCTCGAACCACCGGTCGCTGCATCTGTAAGTCAGATCATGTATCAGTAGCGTAATTGTAATGAGTTGGAAACAGTAGAGCAATTTTAGTATGGTTTCATTTTACAGTGCACAACGCAGGTAGCTATTATAAGAACGCGTGTGGAAAGTTACAGTTTTGTTAAAAATGTATAAAGGCCAGGAAGGCAGTATTTCTCAATGTCCATTTCGTATCATTTCAAAACAATTATTATCAACTTTCATTTTGTCAAGCTGATGACAAAGAAACTAGTTTTGGCAGATGTTAAAACAAGGCCAAGGTTACATGTACAAGCCAAACCACTACACAGCACACTAGATGTTAGGCAGTGCATTATTTATTTGGAAGGCTGTGAAACTCCTAGTATTATAAGCGGAATGCAGAGTTCCGTTATTCACATTTGTTTTGCCAGATCAATACTTGAAAACAGGTTTATTTCTTTACGAGAAGCCAGACAGGCAATGAATGCAACAGTATTTTGTAACCAGAAAACATAGGTTCGACCTCATTCAGGTAAGAGGCAATTTATTAAATGCACAATCTCACACTTTAGCTTGTATCGGAAGCCTTCATGTTAATTCATAGCGTTGTTAGAATGTGTTTTCTACACACATAACCTTTATGACCAGTATTTAAAACGTGTATAATTCAGGGATCCACACTTATTGTAATTAACATTATTATGGTATTATTGATATGAGTCGTGATGGTGGATTTATACCTCCGACATGTTATTGTGGTTATTCAGGTGGTAACGAGCTACTGCAGTCGTACCTAACCGATGGAGCCAGGATACCAGAGGTACCAATATCGAAGGAAAATAAACTAGAACATTTTGTAATACAGGTGAGAAGTAATATGCATACGTTTCCCACCTTTTTGAGGTACATAGGCCTACTAAGCTTCATGGAAAGCAAAAAATAGCACCCTTATATATAAAATCTAATTTGATTTGGACACGGAAAATAAATAAATATAAAAAGGACCCATTAGAAAAACAACCCATAGTTATCATAGTACAATAACTCTTATAAAGTATAATTTTAAAATTTCTGAACAGAGACACTGTGGGACCTCTTAACATGGTGGAGGCTTAAGAAATAACCTTAATAAGCAGGTTATACTTGTTTATACTTTTCAATCAATGTGGGATCTCTGCACCAATAGGAAATGTATTAATTAAATAGGCTATACCAGCTGTTTTACTCAGCATTTCCTGACTGACAAATTTCCCATCTAAGATTTGAACAGCAAATAGGTACGACTAGGTTAGTGAAATATTTCAAAGTGCATCCTGCAGTTCTGAAGGGGACAGAAATATAGAGCTTTAGCTTGTAGGTAACCAGAGTGATCAAGAGAAGGATAATAGAGGGCACAAAGTTAATAAAATTGCAGTAGGTTGGTCACCGAGGAATCAGTGGTAAAAAAAATAATGTTGTGTTGGTAAAATTCTACCAGAGTTAGTGGAAAACAATGCAAAAACTTGCCAATAAAGTGTACAGGTGTTTGACCATACACTGAAATATGATTTTAAAAATGAAGCAATGAAGCCTATTCCCATATGATGTGTAATTAGGGATTTTGCCTCCACCAAGCCTTAAGCCTATGAGAATGCACACCCTGACATTGCTCTGACATTGGGGAAGTGTTACATAATGGCAGTGCCTGCTAACGATGACTTTGTGACTGCTAAAATAAATAATACCGTATTTAAGATTTCGAACTAAAAATAAAAAAGCAAAACAGCATGACTGAAGTGTATTTGTTCCCATTTCACTTAGGGAGTTGAGCATCATGGTTCATGATCCTATGTTCATGGGTTTATGACATGTGTTATTTTGGTGTCTAGTGTGTGTATTTGTAATACAGGCTCTGATTGGGAAGAAGGCAGCCATGCCTTAAGTTAGGAACCATCCCAGTATTTACCTGGAGTTGAAATGGGTAAACCACTTCTACGATGGCTCAGGTGGAAATTAAACCCGCTTAAATTTCTTGGTGGAGCTGGGAATTGAAGCCAGACCTACAGGGTGATAATACAGTATGGTAGCCACTACACCATGAGGTGGTGAGAAGTTTGTAATTACATTTCAAACAAACATATCATGATTTGAAGGTTCTCTTCTATATTTGTACCTCATTATCCTTAGACAATATTTTAAAATGTATGCATTTGAGGGCAATTGGTAGCTTTAAAAGCTTGTGAGCAAAGTGCTGCAAATGAGAAATAATTGAAGGATGGTAGGCCTATTTAACAAAATTAGCAAGATCAGGAGATTAACCTTCATTTAACTTGCCACTCATCTCTCCTAGACAAGGGTGAGGATGCACCACTGCTCCATTTTACAGAATGTGTTAGGATATTTAGGGTGTGTTAGCAATAATATATATTTACCCCACTAAGGTAACACCAAACCACCTCAGAAAAGTACTAGGGGTGGTGTATTCTTGGAATACACGGTATGAGAGAATATAATTTTTAATGCTCTTTGCTTGTTCATTCCTTCCTCTTTATCAAACACCAACAGTGATCTTCTATTTTCTCTTTGATGGTCATGTCGCTTATATCTTTTGTGAGTCTGTTCTAGATATATATCTTCCATGACCCACCTAGCGTCATCTAGCAGCGAATCTCTGAAGCTCCTCAATTCTTTCTGGTGTAAGAGGATTTACTTATCCATCTGGCCACCAGATTTTGCTACCATCGCCAGCTATCTTCTCCATGAGCAAGAGAACTTCGTTTACTTTTTCACTCACCATGCTGTGTTGTATCGCCTGTTATCAACTCTTTGAAGACCATCTCCTCAAGAGAATTTCATTTCTTATGTTGGTTATGCTGATATGTATACCTTTTGTCTCCTACCCCCACTCTTTCCCTTCCTTGGACCCTCCGCGCTTTGCTGAGCAGGTCTCACTTCTAAGTCGGCAGTTGACTCGGTCAGTTAAGGCTCAACTAGAGCCAGTCTCCTCAAACCAAGAGGCACTCTCTACTCTCTACGCCATGTTGGCACATTAGGTATCCGTCAAAGGGAACTTCACCTTCGACATGCAACCAAGATAAGTACCTACTTCAAGTTTTAACTTCATCTTCATCGGTTTTAACTTCTACATGCTTTTAACCATATTTTATAGACAGCGTGAGATTATTTATTTGGGGCAAAAATCATTCTTCGCGGGATTTGCCATGTTGAGCTTTTGTCTGTCTAGCCAACCTTAATAGAAAGTAGCTTTTCTTAAGCTAATTAATGAGAAATCTTCTCACCACGTGGGATATTATCTAATACCCGCTGTCTATAAATCACCAAGCTAGTTCCCCCGCGGGATTAACTTTGGCCCCATTCTTCTATTAAGATCGTTCTGGAACCTTCCAGATCCTATACTTTATCTACAAGTCCTGCCGTCATGTATTTTTCACTCACTTGTGAGAATACTATTTAAAATTGAAGAATCTTACTTCTAAATTAAAGCTCAATAGCGAATTTTCTTCCACCGCTGGAATGTTCTATGGCGCATTTAATTGTAATTCACAAACTTCTCCAGAAATAGACTCTCGCCTACCTAGTGCAACCAGTTATTTTCATCATTGCAATAACTTTCTTTCCCATAAACTTTCGTGTTACTAAAGTGAACTTTTCATCTATTCAACAAACTATAGTGAGAAACAGTGATTTCAGTATTTCTTCCACGTCGCGATCGTCCGTTTACATTAAATAAGGCCATGAACATTTATCCTCAATCCCAATTGATCCTTCCTAAACCTGCTACTAACAAACTATATTAATAAAATTATAAATCTGGATCATTTCCAATAAGGTGTCACTCTAGCGAAGTGCCCTTCCATCTTGCTTGTTTATCATTACTTAATTTCTGCATAACTACGTGTTTTATACACGGTTCAAACTTACAGGGAAAACAATTCTTTCAACTCTTGAGTGAGTTATTTCTAGGTCTCACGAAATGGAAACTGCCCCATTTAGCTCGTGATTCCTATTTAAACATAGGAGGTCGAGAACCTTCCTTCTGATTTTCTCTTCAGGTTTCACAGTAAGTGACCTGCCCTTATTTGTATATCAACCAACAGTAATTCTGTATAAATATAAGAAGTTGTAGGAACTTCTATCTTATTCTTCATGTTTTTCTTATTGTTATTTTCGAAGTTGTAACTTTTTTCTTAAATAGTTACCTGGAAATTTCTTAAAGTACACTCCTTGTACTCAATTGAATGTTTAAACTTTAATCACTTCATTTGTCTTTTTTAAATCTTACAAAGATTTTAGTACATATATAAGGTTAGAAACCTAAAGGATTGTTATTTGCCTGGAGCAATCTCTAAATGTTAGGAGGTCTGCGACCCCATTTGTTAAGAAATTTAAATGATCTATATTTGTCAAAAAGATATTACATACTTGTTAAATTCATTAAACTTCTTTGAATTGTTAAATAAATTAAATATTTGTTTTTGGATTTATCATTTCGCAAATACTACAGTTAGGCAAGATCCTGGCTTTCCTGACTCTTCCTCAGTTCATGCCATCGTTAATACAAAATAAATCTGTTACTATTTGTCTTGCCAGACTATCACCCTTCCCCATAGTAATCTCATGAATGCTTGGGAGGAAATACACTAAAGCCTTTCTCTGGCAAACCGCCCAAGTCTTAGCTGCGGTTCCCGTCAGCTTCGACCAGGTCCGTACCCACTTTAGGTATCAGAGGGCGGATTTGCAGTGGCAACCGCCTCTGAGTGCATTTAAAGTTAAATTTATAACTTTTGTGGGACTCTCATCCTATTTCTCTATCCTTTCTCTCCAGTCCGAAACCCACCTCCTCTTCTTTATCATCTTCCCTTGGTGGGTAGGTTATTCCTCAGCCAATAATCTACCCAAAATTTGGCCCCAGAAACCCGGGAGAGTCCATTTTCTATTCTTATTCTTTTTAAAAGTGTCATTTGACAATACTTTGCAAATTATTAATATCTGCTTTGAATCTTTCAGCTATAACCACATCGTGCAAAGCCTGTGAAGGGGAAAGGGGCCGCTCCTGTCTCCTTTGGTGTGTCCCGTTCTTTCTACTTATTTGCTGCTGCCAGCTTGACAGCATTTCCAATGTTCCACAGTTTCGTGAGTTGCATTTCAATCTATTTTCTTTAACATGGCTCCTACTGAAAAGGATAAGGATGAAAAACTTTCTTCTAAACGAGCATCCTATAAAGGGCAAATTACCCGATTCAGAAAGTACATAAAAGAGTTAGATCCCTCAGAAGCTCAATTAGACTTGTTGAAACATCGTGTAAGGGATTTTGAACGTTCTTATGAAAATTATTGTAACATTCAAACTGAAATAGAAACTTGTATGCTCAATCAAACCGAAGATCGAGTCGAAGTAGAAAACCAATATTACGAAGGCATAGGTTCTTCTTTCAAAATAATACGCCAACTCGAAGAGGAGCAGAAAAAGGACGCTTCTGTTCTTGGTTCCCTTCACGAACCACAAACTTCTTTCCGTGATGGTACTTATAAGCCCAAACCAATTTTACCTAAAATTGATTTACCCCATTTCTCTGGAGATGAATCTAATTGGGATTCTTTCTATGAATTATTTTGCTCCCTTGTTCATGACAATGAAGACATTCAAGTCATTTACAATTTTCATTACTTGAGATCTATCCTCCGAGGTCAAGCTTTGCAGTTAGTCGAAGCACTTCCTCTACGTGCCGAAAATTACCCCATTGCCTTTAACTTATTAAAAGAAAGATATGGAAATTTACGGTTACGTGTTCAACGCCATATGAAGGCTCTATTCAACCTACCTGCGTCACAGCACAATGACGTCACTAGTTTGCGTACTCTAGTTGACACTACACAACTTCACGTTAAGGCTCTGTCCCAATTAGATCAACCTACTGAACATTCGGATACTTTCCTAATACATTTAGTGGTTTCTAAAGTTGATGCTGCTACCCTCAAAGCTTGGGAAATTGAACTTCCTAAGGAAGACGACTACTCTTACGAGCATTTAGTCACTTTCATAAACGCTAGATGCCAACTCTTAACCGCTCTAGCTAATCAAAGTGAACCCTCTTCCCCGAGTTCCAAATTTGAATTAATGTCTATCAAACCTAAAAGCGAACGCTTAGCGTCCAATACCCAAAAACCCGGGTCCAGCTCATCTAAATGTAAATCAAACTCTACTGGTTACCCAACTAGGTCTAGTGAACGTCGTGTTGCTAGCTCTATGGTTTTAAACACTCAAAGCGAACCCCGTAAGAGTTTAAACGAACCTTTAAAGTGCATACTTTGTAAAGATCCCCATGCCCTATACCTCTGCAAATCCTTTAAAGAAATGTCAGTCGACGACAGAAGAAAATTAGTTTCCCAGAACAAACATTGCTTCAATTGCTTAGCGCCTACTCATTCTGCTTCTAATTGCAAGTCCACAAGACTTTGCTACCATTGTGAAAAGGCTCATCACACTTTGCTACATCGTCATGATCAGGCAAGGTCATCGACAGCATCTACTTCTCCGAAAAATGATAGTGCTAACAGTTCTAATGCTTCATCGTATATTCAAAATGCCAAGTCCATTCGCAGTGCTCAAGTATTGTTGTCTACTGTCCAAATCGAAGTTCAGGATAACTTTGGCAACTGGGTCCGTGCACGCGGTCTTCTAGATTCAGCGGCAACTCATGATTTTGTGTCTAATTCCTTGATTAGAAAACTAGGCCTACCTGTAAACCCCACTTCTATCAACGTGTCGGGCATCAACAGCTCAAAATCGCAAGCTTTACAATTCTCGAAGCTAACCATAAGAGGTATTTGTCATAGAAACAACTTCTTTAAACTTAATTGTCTAATTCTCAATAGCATTGGAGAAGACACTCCAAGTCACTCTGTGGATATTTCAGGGTTAAACATTCCCTCGCATTTAAGGCTAGCCGATCCTTTGTTCAACATGCAAAATCCTATTGACATACTCTTTAGTGCCAATGTTTTCTGGAATTGCCTTCGTAAACAGGTTCGCAAGTTATCCTCAAACGTGGTCGCCAGAGACACTAATTTTGGATGGATCGTCACAGGTCAACTTCCCCATTATTCTCCCCAACCCGCATCGCAATGTTACTTCTCCAATACTGACTTGGAACAGTTTTGGAGGCTTGAAAGCGTTGATCCTCCTAGTGTAACCTCTTCAGAAAATGAATTCTGTGAGCAATTTTTTTGAACACCACCACTCGTTCTTCTGATGGCCGGTTCGTTGTTCAAATGCCAAGATTACATAATCCTCCCAAACTTATTAACTCTCAGCCCAAAGCTCGAAAAGCTCTCTTTGCTATCGAGAGCAAATTCAAGAAAGAACCTCTTGTTAAACAGCAGTACACTGATTTCATGGATGAGTATGAAAGCTTAGATCATATGGAAGTTGTTAACAAATCTGATGATGAATTGCTCCCCCCAATTGAAACGGTTTATTTAAACCATCATCCCGTGTGGAAAAACCCTCTTGTAAAAGATAAAATCCGAGTTGTTTTCAATGGTTCATCACCCGACGTTAATGGCAACAGCCTTAACGACACTCTTTACTCTGGTCCTGCTATTCAGTCAGATCTATCTGCTATACTCTTAAACTTTCGATTATTTCCCATAGCTGTCATAGCTGATATAAAACAGATGTACCGTCAAGTTTTAATTCAACCGGAACAACGAGATCTCCAAAGAATCTTGTGGCGTGATGAAATCAGTAAGCCCATTAAGGTATTTCGCTTAAAAACGGTTACTTATGGCTTAAAACCCTCTGCTTTCCTTGCTATCCGATCCCTACACTTGCTAGCCTCACAAGATGGTCATTTATTTAATTCCAAAGCCTCTGAAGCACTAACTACGTCATTCTATGTTGACGATTATTTGCAGTCCTTCCCCACTTTGGAGGAAGCTTCTTTTGTGTCTTTAGAACTTCAGGAATGGAGGTTTCCCACTTCATAAGTGGAATTCCAACTCCCCTGAGTTTCTCGCCCAGTTTCCCATCGAAGACGTAGATCCTTCTTCTGTCGAAATTTGTGGAAACTCCGAATCCATAAAAACTCTAGGAGTTCATTGGTGCACTAGCGCTGACACTCTCATCTATAAAGTTTCGCTCGCAGAAGAGCTTCCTAACACAAAAAGACAAATTCTCTCTGAAATTGCAAATTTTTTTGATCCGCTTCAATTCCTTGCCTCAGTTATCGTTATAGCCAAACTCTTCATGCAAGAGCTGTGGTCGCTCAAATGTGAATGGGATGACACTGTCCCTCTTTCTTTTCTTAATCGTTGGCTCTCGTTTCGCAGCAATTTGCTGGATCTTTCCCTTATTGAAATTCCTAGGAATTTAATTAACGCTCATTCTAATGCATCCTTTTTCCTTCATGTGTTCGCGGACAGTTCCGAAAAAGCTTACGGTTGCTGCGCATATTTAGTTTATCACGGTTCGTTCTATGGATCTTCATTTTCCAACCTTGTTTGTGCCAAATCGAAGGTCGCTCCTCTTAAAACTATCACTTTGCCTAGGCTTGAATTGTGTGCTGCACTCATGGCTGCAGAACTTGTTAAGAAATTACGGGAGGTATTAAAAGTCGAATTCTCGCAAATCTATCTCTGGAGCGATTCCATGATCACCCTTTCTTGGATCGCCAAGAACCCCTCTCACTGGCAAACTTTTGTTGCAAACAGGGTTTCCAAAATTCAAACTCTTTCTTCTGGATGTCAATGGAGGCATGTGCCCAGTGCTGATAATCCAGCCGATATTATCTCTCGTGGTTGTTTACCTTCTCAATTGGCAGCTTCCCAGTTGTACTGGCTTGGGCCCTCGTGGTTACTCGAAGACTCTTCTTCATGGCCTTCTAAACCTCCAGCTACAAACTCCAACTTGCCTGACGCTAAAGTACCTCTATCCATTGCTTCGTGTCTTGTTTCCAACGCTTCTCATCCCTTGTTGTCCTGCTATTCTTCTTTTCATAAATTAATACGAATTGTCGCCTATCTCCTTAGATGGAAATATTTTGTGGTTGACCAACCTCTTCTCCCCAAACCACACCTTACCAATCATGAATTGAATCTCGCAACCATTAAGGTTTTACAACTGACACAGCAAGAAGCCTTTTCTTCTGAATTGTCTTTACTTTCTTCTAAAAGGGATCTTCCCAAATCCAGTCGTCTTCGTGCTTTGGCCCCGTTCCTTGATGACCATGGGTTACTCAGGGTAGGTGGAATGCTCTCGCCATCTTTGCTCTCTGAGGACAAAAAGCATCCCGTTATTTTGCCTTCCAAACATCACGTAACTTCCTTAATTATACGTGACTTTCATTATCGCAATCTGCATGTTGGTACACGCACTCTGCTTTGCCTCTTAAGGGAAAAGTACTGGATTATAAATGGAATTCATGAAGTTTCTTCTGTAATTCACAAGTGCATTCCTTGCTTCAAAGCGAAACCTAAAATCAATACTCAATTAATGAGCGATCTGCCCTCTTTTCGCTCTTCTCCTATACGCCCATTTGCTTTAACTGGTGTGGACTATATGGGTCCGTTCCAATATCAACGAAATTCTCCTGAAGCTAAACGCAAATTGTTTGGTAAGCTTTATGTTTCTCTCTTTGTTTGCATGGTTACTGGCGCAATCCACTTGGAACTAGTAACGAATGCTTCTACTTCTTACTTTTTATCAGCTGTCTCTCGCTTCACTGCTAGGCGTGGTGTTCCTTCAGAAATGTTCTCTGATAACGCTTCAACTTTTCAGGGCGCAGCTTCCCTGTGGAAGAAAGCTCTCACTTCCTCTCCTGCCATGGAACAAATTTCTAATTTTTCCTACTCAAAGGGTTTCAAATGGCGCTTTATACCTCCCTACGCTCCTCATCACGGTGGTAGGTGGGAATCTTGCGTAAAGCTCACTAAACGTCATTTAAGAAAAGTCTTAGGTAATCGCATTTTGACTTACGAGGAATTCAATTCACTATCCGTTCTGATTGAAGGTGTTGTTAATACTCGCCCTTTAACTCCGCTTTCCAATGACCCTGATGACCTGCTTCCACTTACACCTGGTCACTTCCTTATCGGCACTTCTCTTTCTGCCCCTCCTCCTCTTCCCAATTCTTACAGGGATTCCAATCTACCTATCGTTTGGCGTAAACTTGAAGCCCTCCGTAATTCTTTTTGGAAGAGGTGGAACTTGGAATATTTAACTTCCTTGCAACGGAGACAGAAGTGGTTTCTTTCCAGTCCCGACATTAAAGTGGGGGACTTGGTCTTGGTTAGGGATGTTTCACCCCCCGTAGTCGGGACTTCCGGTAGAGTGACCGAGTGTTATCCTGGAAGAGATGGGAGAGTCAGGGTGGTCAGAGTTTTGACCACTAATGGTCCGATCACAAGACCATTGTCTTTGATCACTCCATTACCTTTAAATGTTTAACTGCTTATTTGTTCTCTGTTGGTGTTTCACTCCTCCCAGTATGGTGTATTCTTGGAATACACGGTATGAGAGAATATAATTTTTAATGCTCTTTGCTTGTTCATTCCTTCCTCTTTATCAAACACCAACAGTGATCTTCTATTTTCTCTTTGATGGTCATGTCGCGTATATCATTTGTGAGTCTGTTCTAGATATATATCTTCCATGACCCACCTAGCGTCATCTAGCAGCAAATCTCTGAAGCTCCTCAATTCTTTCTGGTGCAAGAGGATTTACTTATCCATCTGGCCACCAGATTTTGCTACCGTCGCCAGCTATCTTCTCCATGAGCAAGAGAACTTCGTTTACTTTTTCACTCACCATGCTGTGCTAGTATCGCCTGTTATCAACTCTTTGAAGACCATCTCCTCAAGAGAATTTCATTTCTTATGTTGGTTATGCTGATATGTATACCTTTTGTCTCCTACCCCCACTCTTTCCCTTCCTTGGACCCTCCGCGCTTTGCTGAGCAGGTCTCACTTCTAAGTCGGCAGTTGACTCGGTCAGTTAAGGCTCAACTAGAGCCAGTCTCCTCAAACCAAGAGGCACTCTCTACTCTCTACGCCATGTTGGCACATTAGGTATCCGTCAAAGGGAACTTCACCTTCGACATGCAACCAAGATAAGTACCTACTTCAAGTTTTAACTTCATCTTCATCGGTTTTAACTTCTACATGCTTTTAACGATATTTTATAGACAGCGTGAGATTATTTATTTGGGGCAAAAATCATTTCTCGCGGGATTTGCCATGTTGAGCTTTTGTCTGTCTAGTCAACCTTAATAGAAAGTAGCTTTTCTTAAGCTAATTAATGAGAAATCTTCTCACCACGTGGGATATTATCTAATACCCGCTGTCTATAAATCACCAAGCTAGTTCCTCCGCGGGATTAACTTTGGCCCCATTCTTCTATTAAGATCGTTCTGGAACCTTCCAGATCCTATACTTTATCTACAAGTCCTGCCGTCATGTATTTTTCACTCACTTGTGAGAATACTATTTAAAATTGAAGAATCTTACTTCTAAATTAAAGCTCAATAGCGAATTTTCTTCCACCGCTGGAATGTTCTATGGCGCATTTAATTGTAATTCACAAACTTCTCCAGAAATAGACTCTCGCCTACCTAGTGCAACCAGTTATTTTCATCATTGCAATAACTTTCTTTCCCATAAACTTTCGTGTTACTAAAGTGAACTTTTCATCTATTCAACAAACTATAGTGAGAAACAGTGCTTTCAGTATTTCTTCCGCGTCGCGATCGTCCGTTTACATTAAATAAGGCCATGAACATTTATCCTCAATCCCAATTGATCCTTCCTAAACCTTCTACTAACAAACTATATTAATAAAATTATAAATCTGGATCATTTCCAATAAGGTGTCACTCTATCGAAGTGCCCTTCCATCTTGCTTGTTTATCATTACTTAATTTCTGCATAACTACGTGTTTTATACACGGTTCAAACTTACAGGGAAAACAATTCTTTCAACTCTTGAGTGAGCTATTTCTAGGTCTCACGAAATGGAAACTGCCCCATTTAGCTCGTGATTCCTATTTAAACATAGGAGGTCGAGAACCTTCCTTCTGATTTTCTCTTCAGGTTTCACAGTAAGTGACCTGCCCTTATTTGTATATCAACCAACAGTAATTCTGTATAAATATAAGAAGTTGTAGGAACTTCTATCTTATTTTTCATGTTTTTCTTATTGTTATTTTCGAAGTTGTAACTTTTTTCTAAAATAGTTACCTGGAAATTTCTTAAAGTACACTCCTTGTACTCAATTGAATGTTTAAACTTTAATCACTTCATTTGTCTTTTTTAAATCTTACAAAGATTTTAGTACATATATAAGGTTAGAAACCTAAAGGATTGTTATTTGCCTGGAGCAATCTCTAAATGTTAGGAGGTCTGCGACCCCATTTGTTAAGAAATTTAAATGATCTATATTTGTCAAAAAGATATTACATACTTGTTAAATTCATTAAACTTCTTTGAATTGTTAAATAAATTAAATATTTGTTTTTGGATTTACCATTTCGCAAATACTACAGTTAGGCAAGATCCTGGCTTTCCTGACTCTTCCTCAGTTCATGCCATCGTTAATACAAAATAAATCTGTTACTATTTGTCTTGCCAGACTATCACCCTTCCCCATAGTAGTCTTATGCATGCTTGGGAGGAAATACACTAAAGCCTTTCTCTGGCAAACCGCCCAAGTCTTAGCTGCGGTTCCCGTCAGCTTCGACCAGGTCCGTACCCACTTTAGGTATCAGAGGGCGGATTTGCAGTGGCAACCGCCTCTGAGTGCATTTAAAGTTAAATTTATAACTTTTGTGGGACTCTCATCCTATTTCTCTATCCTTTCTCTCCAGTCCGAAACCCACCTCCTCTTCTTTATCATCTTCCCTTGGTGGGTAGGTTATTCCTCAGCCAATAATCTACCCAAGGGATTAGGAGAATACATATAAATGATAACTTATTTAACCCCCTGCAATCACACTTATGTGTCATCATGGCATTTGCAAAAACCCTATTCAAGGAGCCGAGTTAAGTCAAAGCTACATTTTCATAATACCCTGACCTTTTAGCTGTCTAAAAGCTAAAAAATATTACAAAGTCAGCATGGCACAGCTTGTTTATAACCTATTCAGTTTAACTTATTTGTGTGGTAGTGTTGTTATTATTATATCACCTTCCAAGGCAATCAAATCATCAGGTCTCCACTGCACATAGGGTCGAAAGAAACGTAATTTCTTGTAGGCCTATTGGCAACTCCAGCTATCTGATATGACATCTAGCGGTAAAAATGAGAAACTTACCAAGTAGGGTACATTTGTCACGTGGTGACTGTTTGCATATCGTTTCTTGTATTGGTAAGCAGATTGTGGTAGATTCTTCGTGTTTATACATAAGTAAAAAGTTTTACTCGTTGATAAGAGTGCAAAATGAGTAAAAGCAAAGTATATTGCTCAGTTTACGGCTGTAAGTCGATGTATAAGAGGGCTGCGGATATACGTTTTCATCACTTTCCAAAAGATGCAAATAGCAAAGGCCGAAATGTGACGATGCCAAATAAATACGAGCAACAAGAGCGGGTTGGACCACTCACCACTACACTCACTGACGACAGGACGGGTTGTTCACTTACGCCGAGCCAAGCCGCACCTAGACAGCCAAGCACAGTCTCGCCGAGCCAAGCCGTACCAAGACAGCCAAGCCTACACCAGCCGAGGACAGCCAAGCTCCATCAGTCAGGTATCCTTCCCCACTCCCTAGTTCATTTCCAATAACCCTACCAACCACCATCACCTCGCTCTGCGATATCCGAGCCATTCCACTACGAGTCATATAGGCCTAATTTGACTTCGCAGGGTTAATATCTACCATCGAAATCAAGCAATTCTTGTTTACCCCGAGTATTAATACAAGTTAAACTAATCCCTTCGCCCTACCAAGCAGCAAATAATTTCTAGAGTCTATGGTACAGTGAGCAAACTCAAATATAGCTTTTAAACGTAACAGCGCCATGACTCGAACTGCACAAAACAAATACCAGCAGACAACCGATGCTTGGTAATATGCAATTGACACATAAAATCCAGTGGAACACCCAAATTATATCACGTGTATCGCACAGTTATACATATATACAATTGAAAATAACACTGTCATTATTTTAGGGACCACATTTACTGATTATAACCGAAAAATAAAAAAGTATTCCATATCAAACGCGTGTTATTGAGTATTTTTACCCTACTTATCCAGACCGACCGCAGCGCCCCAAGTGTTAGTTTGAGTTGCCAATAAGTTAGCTATTTATAATTTTCTCACATTGATTCCTGTTTACAAAACTGGAAAAGTTTAAATCAGACAGCTCCTATTCCCAAAGCTATCCGAGAATGATGCTGTCATGAAAGGAAGTGCCCTTAAATACAGCCCAGTATATCTCAAAAGGAAGCTGGATGACACATAAGAGTGATTGCAGGGGGTACAATAAGTTATCATTTATACGTATTCTCCTCACCCCTGGCACTTTTCTGAGGTGGTTTGGTATTAACTCTGTAGGGTAAATTGTAACTTGGATATTCTGCTCTTCATCATTTAACCAACCTTCCCCATAGCAGTTGTCATTTAAATTAGGGTTAAATAAGAGTTCTAATTGCCTAATGACCTTTCAATAGATTAAGTGTATAACCAAATTATAAGCTTACCGTACCTTTGAATTTTGTGTTAGGCCTACTTGAAAATCTTCCCGATGTATCCATTTGGACCGATGATCGTCTCATGGAAGCAAAAAGACTGTAACTTTGGACCCTCTATCATAATTTCCTCTGCATCTCGGGAAACAACACTTATATAAACACCATATTGAATATAAAATATAATGAGTTACGAAATCGTTCATAACGGCAAAAATATATTAGACTATAAATCTGGCCCACAAAACACCACCAATCTAACAAGACAGCCATTACTGTTTACCATAATAATCATTGGTGCCAACGTGAAAACTTCCTTTGTGCACTAGGCCTACCTGCATAGATAAATAGTACTGCATCTTAGTGACATATCGATTATTAATCGAATATTTTACTATAATGGACATTATTTACTCCTGAAAAATCAGTATCTTGTATAGGTTAGAGATAAAGACAATTCACTGGACGTGGTGTTGAATCTTAGAAGTTGGTACTTGTGATATTTCGATAGTTCCAACTTTTGCCACCTACAATGAACTGATTGAGTCGCAGAATTTAGTGTCCTGAACCATTGCCTACTCGTGTGACGTCATATCCCAAAACTGAAGCTGGTTGTGCAGCCTGGAGTATTAGCATGTGTTGGTCCAACCAACACAACACCTTCTATATCCAAGGCCAGCGTGCTCTGACGTAACTGGTCCACGCCAAGGAAAGTGTGGTCCTAGCGTCCTAAACAGCGGACATGTTGATTTTCTTTCGGGAGTGATTATGTTGTGCCGCAGTGTAGTGAACTTTCTCTAATAAAAAGTGAAAGATGCCTCATCGCTGCTGTGTACCAGGTTGTCGTGGGAATTACGCTATTGGACCAAAAGTCCGTGTCTTCAGATTCCCCATGGAAGAAGAATTTAAAGTGAAATGGATACATGCTATTCCTAGAAAGGACTTGACGCCTACTCAATACACTAGAGTAAGTAGGCCTAAATACATTTTATGTTATCTAGGATTTCAATAAAAATATTGGGGTTTTAATATAGCCTACCGTAATTTTAATGTTTTATTTTTATAATTTTATATTACTTACACTTGCATCGTTGTAGAATGAATAAATAAATAACTTAAAAAGTAGCCTAGATAAATAAATAAAATTATGTTTCCTGCATATATAATAAAGCATTTGGAGATTACATTTCCTTAGGCTTACTTTTCTAATACAATACACTCTTATTTTGGATTGTTTAGGACTCATTCTAAGCTATAACGTACTGTTAGGTTATTTGTAAATATGTATTATTTTTATACAGTACCGGTATGCTATATACATTAAAAAAATACCATAGTTAATATAGACTACACTGTAATACTAGGCCTACATGTAAATTTTATGAATATGCAATAGATGATGCAAACTAGTTTAATCATAAATAAAGCCTAGAAGTGCATGTTTAGGCCTAAAGTTAATCACATATTGGCTTCTCTTTTAGGTGTGCCATATACACTTTAAAGAAAGTGATATATAGTGGGAAACCAGTTCCTTTAACGAAAATGGGGAAAAGTGTATTATTCCTCTGAAATCACCTCTCCTTGCTAAGGGAGCTATTCCATCCATCTTTCCTGGGTGTCCATCATATTTTACTTCAGAAAGTACATCTAGGGAATGCCCAAAGGACAAGCGAGAAAGACTAGAAGCAGATGGATTACAACGTGCCATTGCAGCAAGCTGGGATTCATATATAGAGTATGAATCCTCACGTAAGTTTACCACTTTTCAGCAGCTTGTAGTGTGTAATAAGGCACACAAGCCTTCATCTTTCTGGGATGTTGTTGAAAGAGAAAATTCAAGTTTTTATTTAAATTTAAATTATAGCAGGGTTTTGGAACTTGGTTACTCTGTTGTTAAAAATGAGCAACTGGAAATTAGAGTTAATTATAAAGGCACAGAAATTGCAAAACTAGGGAGTTCTTTTCAGTTTCCTCTGGTAGTGAATAATGTGACTGGTATTCATGCAGTTATAGACTACATAGAGAATTTAGAGCAGTCCAAGCCATGTAGTGTGTCTCATTTATGCAGTATGATGCAAGATATTTTAAAGCCACTAGAGGATATTACAAAAGAGAGGGCTTCTATGATTCAGTCATCTCATCTCAGCTGGAACTTTTACAGTACCATAAGGAAAGATTGAGATACAGCACTGATATGATGCTTTTTGCCTGTTTATTACATTTTATTTCACCACATGCTTACAAATTTATTCGACATACTGGAAATCTCATTCTTCCCCATCCTAGTAGTATATGCAAGGTATGTTCCTCATATGAAATAAGTCCACAATTGGAACAACATGATAAATTCTTTTTGGGTTATATAAAAGACAAGGTAGCATCTGTACCTCTACAGAATCGTTTTGTTAATTTAATGATTGATGAAATTCACATAAAGCCATATTTTGACTTCAAAGGTGGTAATATTGTAGGTATGGCCTATGATTCTGAGAAGGCAGCACGGAGTGCTCATGTGTTTATGATACAGAGTATAAGGTCACCTTTTAAAGATGTAGTTCACATTCTACCAGTAAATACATTAAATGCAGAAACTTTGCATTCAGTAACTAGGAAAGTTATTTTAGGTTCAGAGGAAATAGGTTTTAAAGTGGTGTGCATCCTTACTGACAACAACTCAATTAACCGTAAAACCATGTCTTTATTTGCAAAGCCATCAACATTGAGCATTGTATATCCTCACCCAGCTGATCCTAACAGGCCCCTTTTTATGTCATTGATCCTGTACATATTCTGAAATGTTAAGGAATAACTGGATAAACCAAAGGAAGACAGTTCATTGTATCTTTTTCCCAACCTTGAAGGGGAGGACAGAGAAATACCTAATACTGATTCATTTTCAACTCTAAGGAGAATGTATACATTAGAAAGTGACAAGTTACTCAAGTATGGATATCAGCTATCACTGAAAGCATTATGGCCAGGGAACTTGGAAAGACAAAGTGTGAAGCATGCATTACAGGTGTTTGATAGGAATGTAGTTGAAGGTTTGAGGGAACTAGGGCCAATTCACAATCTCCCTCACCATGAAGAGACAGCTGCTTTCATCATGATTGTTGTAACTTGGTGGAGCATTGTCAATGTCAAGAGTCCAAACAAGGGGAAAAGATTACAAGATGTGATGTAGGAACCAATGACAGATTCTCTCTCAGATGTCAGGGCTCAGTTCTTGCAGAAGGTTTTAGAGTGGCTGGTCAAGTGGGATAGCATGAAATTGGGTGCTGGTACCTTTTCTAGAGAGACACACACTGCATTGAGACACTCGACTTATGCACTTTTAGAGTTAACCACCTATTGCACTACCGACTTGTCAATGGACTATGTACTTCTTGGGAAATTCCAGACTGATACACTTGAGGATCGTTTTGGGCAGTACAGACAGCTCGCTGGAGCACAGTAGGCATGAAGTTGAAAAGAAGCTTAGACTATCGAGGGTCATGAATCTTGAACTTTCCCTAGGAAAATCTCAAAATGTAGTTTTAGAACAATCAGATGCCAATATACAATGGTTTGCATTAAATGAAAATCAAGCAGGGGAAGAATTTTCTGAAACTGTTGTGGTGAGTGCTGATGACATAAAAAGTGTTGAATGTGACCTACCTATCATCACTTACTTATCAGGCTATTGTGCATACTCTACACTGAGAAAACTGAAATGTGATTCCTGCAAAGAACAACTTGTTGTGGAAAGGATTATGAACCATGGTACAGCAGCCAGGTTAATTAGAAATCTAGACAGGGGTGGCTTACTTTATCCACAGCAGATTGTTATAGATGTTGTAACACACAATTATGTGATTGTAAAGAAACTGAGTTCTGATTTGGAAAGGCAATTTGCAAGAGTAAAAGACCATAGAGGCCCTTTGTAACAAAGCTCACTACAGATATTCTGTCAAGGAAAGAATTGGGGAATTGGTAGGATATTTGCGAAGGTAATCATGTCTGTGAAGATGTTTTAACAAGATGTTCAGTAAAGAACATATAGCCTACTTTCTCCTAAATGCATGGGTATAGTTATAACTCTTTGTCCTTTTCAACGAGTATGATTGAATGTTGGTTGTAGTAGCTTGTTGAAATACAACGTGCTATAGGGATATTAAACATGAATATGAGGTGCCCTTTGCTAGTGCTACCTCTGTACCAAATTTCGTTCAATTCGGTTTCACCGTGTTTGAATTGATAGGGGGAATCGATTTGCACACATACTTGGCCACCATCTGCAAACTATTGGGCTGATGTTCTTGCAGTTTGGTCTGAATATGTTTCCCACATAAAGATATGGTGTTGCAAAATTTGGTAGAGACTAGATTATTAGGTTGGTCGTAATTACATTTTAGCTTTTAACATTTGGGTGGCCGCGATTACGTTTCCGTCAACATAGCGGTGATATAAAACATGACACTGAGGTGCCCTTTGCTAGTGCTACCTCTGTACCAAATTTCGTTCCATTCGGTTTCACCGTGTTCGAATTGATAAGGGGAATCGATTTTCACACAAAGATGGCCGCCATCCGCAAAATATTAGGCTGATGACCTATTAGATTGGTCAAAGGATGCTTCCTCCATAAAGGTATGTTGTTGCTAAATTTGCTAGAGATCGGATGATTAGGCTAATCGTAATTTGATTTAAGCTTTAAACATTTGTGTGGCCGCCATTACGTTTCCGTCAAGATGGCGGCGATATAAAACATGACACTGAGGTGCCTTTTGTTAGTACTACCTCTGTACCAAATTTCGTTCATTCGGTTCCACCGTGTTCGAATTAATAGGGGGAATCAATTTTGACATAAAGATGGCCGCCATCCGCAAACTATTAGGTTAATGGCCTATTAGATTGGTCAAAGGATGCTCCCTCCATAAAGGTATGTTGTTGCAAAGTTTGGTAGAGATCGGATGGTTATGTTAGTCGTAATTTGATTTAAGCTTTAGATATTTGTGTGGCCGCCATTACGTTTCTGTCAATATGGCGGCGATATAAATCATGACTCTGAGATGCCCTTTGCTAGTGCTATATCTGTACCAAATTTTGTTCCATTCGGTTTCACCGTGTTTGAATTAATAGGGGTAATCTATTTTGACACAAAGATGGCCGCCATCCGCAAACTATTAGGCGAATGACCTATTAGATTGGTCAAAGGATGCTCCCTCCATAAGGGAATGTTGTTGCAAAGTTTGGTAGAGATCGGATGGTTATGTTAGTTGTAATTTAACTTAAGCTTTGAACATTTGTGTGGCCGCCATTACGTTTCTGTCAAGATGGCGGCGATATAAAACATGACACTGAGGTGCCCTTTGCTAGTACTACCTCTGTACCAAATTTCGTTCATTCGGTTCCACCGTGTTCGAATTAATAGGGGGAATCAATTTTGACATAAAGATGGCCGCCATCCGCAAACTATTAGGCTAATAACCAATTAGATTGGTCAAAGATGCTCCCTCCATGAAGGAATGTTGTTGCAAAGTTTGGTAGAGATCGGATGGTTATGTTAGTCGTAATTTAACTTAAGCTTTGAACATTTGTGTGGCCGCCATTACGTTTCTGTCAATATGGCGGCGATATAAAACATGACACTGAGATGCCCTTTGCTAGTGCTACCTCTGTACCAAATTTTGTTCCATTCGGTTTCACCGTGTTTGAATTAATAGGGGGAATTGATTTTCACACAAAGATGGCCGCCATCCGCAAACTATTAGGCTAATGACCTAGTCATTTGGTCAAAGGATGCTTCCTCTATAAAGGTATGTTGTTGCAAAATTTGGTAGAGATCAGATGATTAGGTTAATCGTAATTTGATTTAAGCTTTGAACATTTGTGTGGCCGCCATTACGTTTCCGTCAAGATGGCGGCGATATAAAACATGACACTGAGGTGCCTTTTGTTAGTACTACCTCTGTACCAAATTTCGTTCCATTCGGTTGCACCGTGTTCGAATTAATGGGGGGAATCGATTTTCACACAAAGATGGCCGCCATCCGCAAACTATTACGCTGATGACCTATTAGTTTGGTCAAAGGATGCTCCCCCATAAAGGTATGTTGTTGCAAAATTTGGTAGAGATCGGATGATTAGGTTAGTCGTAATTTGATTTAAGCTTTGAACATTTGTGTGGCCGCCATTACGTTTCCGTCAAGATGGCGGTGATATAAAACATGACACTGAGGTGCCTTTTGTTAGTACTACCTCTGTACCAAATTTCGTTCCATTCGGTTGCACCGTGTTCAAATTAATAGGGGGAATCGATTTTCACACAAAGATGGCCGCCATCCGCAAACTATTACGCTGATGGCCTATTGGTTTGGTCAAAGGATGCTTCCCCCATACAGGTATGTTGTTGCAAAATTTGGTAGAGATCGGATGATTAGGTTAGTCGTAATTTGATTTAAGCTTTGAACATTTGTGTGGCCGCCATTACGTTTCCGTCAAGATGGCGGCGATATAAAACATGACACTGTGGTGTCCTTTGCTAGTGCTACCTTTGTACCAAATTTCGTTCAAATCGCATTCACCGTGTTCGAATTGATAGGGGGGGACAGACATTCAGAGTACACACACTCACACACACACACACACACACACACACACACACACACACACAGAGAGACTCACACACACACATACACACACACACACACACACACACACACACACACACAGACTCACACACACATACACATACACACACACAGACAGACACACTTTTTTCGCCCTGTGTTGATCTCATAAGTCTACTTTCATTTTTTGCAAAAATCGAAAGTAGGCTAAAAATGATTGTGTGGGTATCAACTAATGCACTTCTGAAGAATTACTGCACTCTAAGGAATGATCGGAGTCATGCTGAAACCTGTCCTGGTAGAAGGCGGAAACTCCAGTCACTCCATAGTGTGTAGGAACTGCCAAGAAAATTCATGTATGATGTATTTGCTGCAAGGAGCTTGGATTTACTTTTCTTTCATATTTACATTTTGAATTAGGCAAGTTTCTTGTGCATTTTTTTAACAGTGTGAAATAATGTGTATTCTGATTATTCAGGTGGATAACTTATGTAATCTCAGGCTAGTTTCTGATTATCTTTGCTGAAGGTTTATCAGGCTTCATATACTGGTAAATGTTCATTGCAAAATATTTTTGGCTAAATGTACCATTCAATATCATCAGTAGTGGACTTCCATAAGATGAATAGGCCCTCTGTGAGGTTGATATCGAGTAGGTCAGTTTCAATATTACTAAGTTATGTGAACAGAATTTACTAGACTACAGTACTTCGACATTCTTTTCATGTCCATATTTCACATTTGCTGCAACAATTTTGATTTGGTGTCTTTTCATTCTGGTCTTCATTTTCAGTAATTTCAGTGGTCAGTTCTGTTAGGATTTATTAATAGTTAAATTTCTCTTTTCTGAACTTTAATACATGTCTCACGGATATTTTGTAGCTGTGCATCAGAGATTTAGGAGGTCTGCTAAGCAAAATGTCACTATTTTATTAATTTCCATTTCACAAGAATACATGCCATAATAACAGGTGAATGTAGTGGATGGATAGCTCTACAAGGCAGTCCAATATGCTGTTTGTCTGCATATACCTGGTGTCTTGCTCCAAACATTGCTGTCTCAATTGATGAATTATGTGACTTGTTTCAAGACACAACATAGCGTTACAGCCAAGCTAGATAAAAAAATATACAAAGGTTTGCATTAAATGAAAATCAAGCAGGGGAAGAATTTTCTGGAACTGTTGTGGTGAGTGCTGATGATATAAAAAGTGTTGAATGTGACCTACCTATCATCACTAAATTGTTTGACATTTTGAAGACGATTGGAATAAAGTACAGGGACAGGAGGGTGATCTACAATCTATACAGAAACCAGACAGCAGTCATTCGAGCTGAACGACATGAGAGAGAAGCTGGTATTCAGAAAGGTGTAAGGCAAGGCTGCAACTTATCACCCATACTTTTCAATCTTTACATTGAACAAGCAATGAGGAAAATGGAGAAAAATTTAAAGTGGGAGTGAAGATTCAAGGAGAAATAATTTTAACTCTGAGATTTGTCGATGACATAGTCATCTTGGCCGACACGCCTGAGGATTTGAATGAGTTTTTGAATGGTATGGACTCCGTCTTGAGGAAAAATTCATGATGAAAATTAATAAATGTAAAACAAAAGTATTGGAAAGCAGCCGAAATGAATCAGAAACCTCTATGGGCATCAAATTGGCAGGTGAAAAACTAAAGGAAGTAGGAGACTTCTGTTACTTAGAAAGCAAAATAACCAGTGATGGACGAAGCAAAGAGGATATAGAAAGTAGGTTAGCTCAGGCAAGGAAAGCATTTCTACAGAAAAGGAATCTGTTGACATCAAATATAGATTTAGGTATTAGGAAGTCATTTTTGAAAACCTTTGTCTGGAGTGTGGTGCTCTATGGAAGTGAATCTTGGACAATTGGTGCACTAGAAAAGAGGAGAATTAAAGCGTTTGAAATGTGGTGTTACAGGAGAATGGTGAAGATTAGATGGGTAGATAGGGTTACAAACAAAGAGGTATTAAGACTAGTGGGAGAGGAGAGATGTTTCTGGCGACTGCTAATGAAGAGAAGAGATAGGTTGGTAGGACACATACTCAGACACCCAGGAATAGCAAGCTTAGTTATGGAAGGAAGGGTCGAGGACAAGAACTGTAGGGATAGACCAAGGTTAGAATATGTTAAACAGATTGCCTCGGATGTAGGGTGTGGTAGCTATGTAGAGATGAATACAATAACATACACCGTCATTTATAGACTTGGCAACCCACTAAAGGTACACCTGCACTTGGCACACAAGAATGACTTTATACTGAAGGAAGAAAATAGTTTTATGCCTATGTCTGCATAGTTTTTTTTCTGCACAGGATATCTGAGAATATAGATTTTTCTTCTGTAGCCCTGAACATTACTTTTCATGTCACACTGATTTATAGGATTGAAGTATTTGGATCACACCTGTTGGTGAACAGATGAGTATGAATGTATTTAAAATATGGTATGAATTTCTAAAGCATTAGGGAAAGGAAATTTGCAAATTAAGAGTTAAAAGAACATAATGTTAGTGTTACCGTATATCATATTTCCACATGATACTGCAAATTTTGTGGCGAGGGTATCATTACTCCACGATTCCCTTACAATGTTGCCTTCAGGACAATCTATATTGCTGGAGAGGGTTTACATTTCCTACATTAGGTGTGCTAACACACTCTATTTTGGTGGTGGTTCATCCTGATATATCTTAAAAACATTGACAGGACCTGTAGTATTTGTCACTAATATGAAGAGTCATGCTGGAAGTTCCATACAGATGAGATACAGAGAAATTAGCAACTATGTAGAGGTAAAAATACTTGCTAATATAATGATGAGTAGTAGTGTGGCATTCAAAGGACAATGTGAAAACTTTCATCTAGAAGCAATAGTTGTGATCACGCAGTTCCTTGGCTTACGGCAGCTTAAAATAAAATTACTAAATTCCAATATTCCTCAGAGCAAACCTTTAGATATTGTGAATATTCACTTATGTTTTTCACTTTGTTAGAAATCCAATTATAAATACTGTTTCATGTTTTTATCTGGCACCTGCCATGTCACCAATTTGATGGTGTCAAAAAAATAAAATTAAAACTACTTGCACAGCAGCTGCTTGATATTAATATATCATCATCATCATCTTGAGCAGTTTCCAACCGCTGGTCGGGTCTGCTTGGAACATAAGCCTCTCCATCGTTTCCTGTCCATCCACCATCTCTCGTCATTTACTGTGTCCCAGCATACTCCTCTTTCCTCCACACTCTTCTTAACTCCTTTTGTCCATCTGTCCCTTGGTCTTCCCCTTGGCCTCCTTCCCGTCATTTCCATTCCAAACATCTTCGGTATCCTCTCCTCTTCCATCCTCCTCACATGTCCATACCATTGTAGCCTAGATCGCTCTATTCTATTTTGCAATGGTTCCTCTCTTACCATCTCCCTGACTCTCTCATTCCTTACTCTGTCCATTCTTGTCACTCCTACCCTACTCCTCTGGAACTTCATCTCCACTGCTCGTATTTTATTCTTGTCCCTTTCCTTCATCACCCATGTTTCTGAACCATATGTCAAAATTGGCACAAAGTAGGTCTTGTAGATGATTCCTTTACATTTTTGTGGTACATCCTTATTCCATATCATCCCCCTAACACTCTTGAAAAATCCATCTGCGCACCTTCCCCTCTCATTTATTTCCATCCTATTGCCTCCCTTTTCTTCAATTATGCTTCCCAAGTACTTGAAGCATTCTACTTTCTGCAACTGCTGTCCTCCAAGTGTTATGCCCATATCCAGTCTGTTCTTCTTCCTCGTTGTGATGACCACTTCACTCTTTTGTGCTGAGAACTTCATCCCATATGATAACACTACCTTCTCCCACTCATCTAATTGCTCTTGTACTTCTTCCTCATCCTCTCCCCATACCAGAAGGTCATCAGCAAACAACATTGCCTTCATTTTCCTTTCCCCAATGCTATTTACCACTTTTCGTATGATTTCATCCATCACCACTATAAATAACAGGGGTGAGAGGGCACTTCCCTGTTTCAGACCACTCTCCAGTTGAAACCATTCCGTTCTCTCTCTTCCCACCTTTACACAGCTTTTGCTTCCCTCGTACATTGCTTTCACTCTTGCCACTGTCTCCTTGTTCACTGCTTTTGCTCTCATTGCTTCCCATACCTTGTTTCTATTAATACTATCATATGCTTTCTCAATATCCAAGAAGGTCATCACCAGATCTTTCCCATATTCATAATGGTGTTCTTGTAGCTGTCTTACTGCAAAGATGAGGTCAACTGTTGACCTTCCTGGCCTGAATCCATACTGTTCTTCCCTCAGCCCATCTTCAACTTCTGTCCGAATTCTTCTCTCCAGTACCTTCTCAAATATTTTGGCGCAGTGGCACATGAGTGTAATTCCCCTGTAGTTCTTGCATTCCTTCCTACTTCCCTTTTTAAATATGGGTATTATTATCCCTCTTTTCCAGTCCTCTGGTATTTTCTTCTCCCTCCATATCACTTTCATTACTCGAAAGAGCCACTGTGTTCCTATCACCCCTGCGGCTCTCACCATCTCCACACTCACTTCGTCTATTCCCGGTGCCTTTCCCCCTTTCATCTTCTTTAATGCTTCCTCCACTTATTTCCATGTCAATTCCTTCTCTGAAATGTCTTGGTCACTGTCTGTTTCTTCCTCCACAATGTCCACTACGCTGGTTTTAGTTGGATTTAGGAGTTCCTTGAAGTATTCTCTCCAGATAACCTTTACTTCTTCCATATTTTCGACCTCCTTTCCATTCCTGTCCACCATTCTGACATTTTCCCCTGTATCTCTTCTCTTTGCCTTTATCATTCCATACAACACTTTCTTACTGCCATCACAGTCCTCCTCCATCATTTCTGTCCATTTCTCCAGCCATTTCTTTTTCTCTTCCTTCACTACTTCTCCTGCTTCTTTCTTCCGCTCTTGGTATTCTTCTCTTGTTCTGTCTGTCCTCTGTTGGAACCATTTCCTGAATGCTTCATTTTTCTTTTTCACTGCTTCCTTAGTTCTGGGGTTCCACCATGGTGTTTCCTTCCACCTTTTCTTTCCACTAGTTCTGCCACACACGACTTCCGCTGCTTCTACCAACACATCCTTGAACCTATTCCATTCTTCTTCACCTGTTTTCGGATCATCCTTCGGTAATTTGTTCCTCACTAATATCTGGAACTTCTCCTTATTTCCATCCTCCTTCAGCTTCCATGTCCTTATTCTTCTTTCTTGGTTCTCAGTTCTCCTCTTTTCCTTCAGTCCTCTCACCTTGGCGACCAGCAGACGGTGGTCACTGTCCAGGGCTTCTGAAGGTATTACCCTTATATCCGTGATACTCTTCTTTGACTCCTTCCCGCATAGAATATAGTCCACCACTGATTTCCTAGTCAAATCCCTGCTGTACCAAGTAATTTTATGGCTCTCTCTCTTCTTGTACCATGTGTTTCCAACCATTAGCCCATTTATCTTGCACAGTTCCAACAATCTCTCTCCTTCCTTATTCCTGTTTCCCCATCCTTCACCACCAATCACTTCCTCAAAACCTCTTCTATCAGTTCCGACATGGGCATTTAGGTCTCCCATGACTATCAGGTCTCTCCCCACTAACTGCTTCTGCAACTCCTCTTCAAACTCGTCCTTCTAGCCTTCTGTGCATCCCACCTGTGGTGCATAGACTTGCAGAATGTCCAGGTTTCTACCTTTCACAGTGATTCTGGCTCTAATTATTCTATCACTTACCCTCTTTACTTCCTCCCTCAGCCCTTCTCTCACCACCATTCCCACTCCATTTCTCTTCCCCTCCTCATTTCCTATCCAGTATAGCTGCAAGCCATTTCTCAGTTCTTTTCTTCCTTCCCCTCTCCATCTGGTCTCTGCCAGTCCGAGTACATCCAGATTTCTCCTCTCCATCATATCCACAACCTCCTCCACTCTTCCCGTCAATGAAGTTATATTCAAAGTTCCGATTCGTAGTCCATTTCCATAGCCAGGTCTGCTTCCTTTAGATCTGTCCTTTCCGAGGCCCGTTCCGGTTTTAAAAGCAGTTTCATATCCACTACTGGCTTGCTAGGCCTAACGTAGCTTCACCATAACCCTGGCGAGGGGCCTGTTTTTGGTCCGCGAGAGGTATTTTATTTCCCTCAAACCCTCCGGACAAGTCCGGCGAGCCCCCCTATCCGCCACCTGGGACGCGCCCGATAGAGGAACAGGCAAACCCCCACGGGATATTAATATATAAGGCTATTAAATAATTTCAATCCCCAGATAACAAGCTTCTTAGATTAATTATTAACCTGAAACTTTATAGTTTTTGTTGTCATAGGCAAATATACATCCATAGCGGCCTTCTCTCCTCGCTACCTCAGTGAACTATCTTCGCCTATAAATGAAGAATGGGATTTTGAATTCATTTCTGAGGAGCATAGAACAGTGCACAATTTTATTGTACATATGCTATAACAATCCTTAGCTGAATTATGATATCTTGTATGATGTTGTTAAATGGGTCATATGATGGGTGTGCGTGGCTCTTAATTCCTGTGTATAATGGATGCAGGAATACATGTTATTAGTCACTGGCAAAGACTCTTAAATGACATTTCATGCTTTTGGAATTTCCTTACCATATATGATAGCTAAGTTGCCCAGATATTCATTTATCTCAGTGGACATGATTCCATGCTATAGCAATTTAATATAAATATTTAAATTGTTACATTTTTCTCTTTTATCTCTCTTAAAAGAGTGAACCAAATGCATTGCTACATTCGACAAGCTGTATGAAATTGGAAACTTGCTTGAGGTAATTATGGAAAGGTTGGAAAAAGCAAGACTTCATAGCAGGCTACAATGGGTAGAAAACATTTGAGAGAATACCTACAAAAGTTCCAATTTCCAATAGAATAAAGTATTCATAGAAATAGTAATTCTTAATTCATATAACTGCGCAGAAAAGAATAAAGTATTTCTTCACCACAGAGTTTCAATCTGAGAGGTGGGGGATTTATAAAAGACCTTCTTCCAAGATTATATTGTAATTCTATCTCAGTTTGGAAAGAGAGCAGTCATATTAAGTATGTCGAGAAAGGAAATAAGTCTACTTACAAATACATCTTGCTTTTTGAAACTATCCCTATATATAATCCCTCCAGTCATTACTTTGACATGGTATAATATTTCTCCTCTGTGCCAATTTCTCTTGTTCTCATGTCAGTCCTGTACCTTCTGTAGGATGTATGGGTGGGTGTCCCTTGAGGATGGGTATGGCTGATGGAAAACAACTGATTTGATTAATTTTAGGAGTATTGATTGCAGTTAAATAACTTTGCTCGTAATAATTGATTTGTGGTTATATTCAGAGCAGTTGCTATTTATAAGTGTGAAAATTTCTGTTGAAGATGATTCAGTGTAAAAGACCTCAACATCTAGGTCATTATTTTCTGCAATGGTGGGGTTAAGTGGAAATTTACTAAAATATTAGCAAGAGGGAGAGTTTTTCTACCATACTTGTAAAACACATCTCCTAGAATTTCTTCAAGGAAAAGCATGCACATCAGTATTTACATGATGCTAGATGATGGTGAGGGGTTGGTGGGAAAAATTGGTTTGTTAATACGGTCCCCACAAACAGGAAATAATATCCTTAACCCACAAAAGACAAGGGCATAAGACTTTGCAATCAATAGTGTCAAGAGGGGCAGGGCATGAAACAGTGTTTCAACCCAAGTCACTGGAGAAAGTGTTACCATTTTCCATAGTCAGCAGTTGTGAGTTCCGGAGTTCTTGGCCTCGTGTAGAATCAACATTGAGTTGCAGACTGTCATGTGCTGAACTGTATACTGGTTATGGTCTGGAGAAGTTAAAACAATACATCCAGGAGGGACCACCATCCTCCCCTCTGTCATTAAAGAAAGGAATTGGTGATAAAGAAGGTTGACAATTGACATTTATAGCAGATAAAATATTCCCCTGGTGCCCAAAGACTACAAGATGTGACTTAATTAGGATGAAGTTTACATTAGTAGTAGTGTTGTCTTAGATTTCAGTGACATTTATTTGATTTACTTGTTGACACTGCAATGGTAATACTCATGTAATGGAAGTGTATAGCAAATGTCTTGTTTGTCATTTGTGCAACATCTTATGCAAGAAAGAAGTGGAATAGTGTTGGTCATCTGATGGAAAAATCTCTCTTCTCACAAATATTATTGGACATATTATTCTTTCTACCTAGAGGCCTACTGAGTTTTTAGAGGGATTTAATTAAGAGATAAAGTAGCAGACATTGAAACAATGCTAGTCTGTCCTGGTGGATAGATTTACCCTGAAATTTCATTCTCTTGTGCAATTGTAGCTCTCAAAACAGCCACTTACATTAGCAATGAATTAAATTATCCATTTTTCTTGTTAATCTTTCATTTCTTGTAACTAATTTATTTTATAAAATAGCCCACTTTTTAAAGCAAGGCTCAGCAAATGTTTCAAATTTCTAAAATATGAGTGTGGAATATACCATTTACTTTTTAGCTATAACAGCAAAAACAAGAGGTAATAATGGAATCACAGATCTAAAGTTGAACAAAGTTTTGTAAATTAAAGTATGCTACCCTGAAAATATCTTCCAGAACTTAATGTTTTCATTTCATAACAGCTGAAAATTTCAAATGTATACTCTTAAATGTTGGTAGATAAGAATATTAATAACTAACAAACCTATTTTTAAGTTTTAATGTGTAATCCTACCATGAATTTGGAGAAATCCATTCCATTTTAAGCAGAACATGATTGAAAATATCTAGGTGATACCAATCAATTTGTGAAGTAGTGTGGTACATATATATTGTTATGTGCCACCCCCCTAGTGGCACTTTTGTTAACTGGATTATGGTGGGTTGAAGCACAACACAGATTGTTCCTTTAAAGAAATAATTAACTTTATTGCGGCCAGAGAGATACACCACTCATCAGCAAATACAAGCAATTAGAACCTTACTCCAGTTTCCTCAAGTCTCTTCCTTATGGAGCGCTCTTGCCCCCTTTCACTTGTCAACAAACCAAAGAAGTTAATCCGTGCTAATGAGTCCGGTGGCCTTGACAGAAACTACCTGCACCTCTCCCTTATGTACACAAACTACCGTTACTTACGATAACCTGCTACACGCTGCTTCGCTGCCCACGAGCCGGGAAACAATGTCACTGGATTTCGTAACTCGCACGGCACTCCGCCACAATACCTCTGTCGCTCAGTGAAATCACACTCGCTCAAAACACAGGCAGTCCCCTGTATGCTTCTCACTCCCTCGCTGTCAAGGGAATCGGCTTCACTAGGGGTTTCGAAAGTCACCACACTTCTGTCGCTCAGGATAAACGCTCGCACTAGCTCGTAAAACACACACTCACTGCTTGACAGGTCCCTCTTATATAGCAGGCCGGTGACTCAATAAATGCTTCTAGACCCATCCAAGGTTCACGGCTTCTCGAGGGTTCCATCGCTGGCTGGGTCACGAATATTCTGGACCATCCCTTTGTCCTAGTAGACCTGTTGCATAAGGCGCACGCAATACACTGAGGCAGAGCACAGCCCAGCCCTGGGGAAGTTGTGACTCATGCGGCGAGCGATGAAACAAACTCACAGCCGTAACACCACCCCCTTCCTAAAAGGCTGATCGTCCCGATCAATCATTGGTCCGTCTGTGTCCCCCCGTAGGCTGGCAGGCGATCTCGATGCACGATCTTCATCTTCGCCCTCGGGCTCCGCTGGATCCTGTAGACGACATCGTTGATCCGTTTCACGACTCGGTACGGGCCCTCCCAGGACTTCTGCAGTTTGGGTTGAAGAGCCAGACCAGGTCGTCCTCGTGGAATCCGCCGGCATCCGTCTGTTGGTCGTATCGGGTCTTCATTCGGTCGGTCTCGATCCGCAGTTTCCTCCTCGCGAACGCGTGCACGTCCTCCAGTTGGTCGACCAGTTCTTGACAATACTGGCTTACCGGGACCGGATCATTCCCAGGTCGGCCGAAGGCAAGATCGACAGGTAGACGGAGCTCCCTCCCAAACATGGCCCGGGCTGGTGTGCATCCGGTGGCTTCATGCACGGCGGCGTGGTGGGCCAGGAGAAATAGTGGAAGATGTTTGTCCCAATCACTCTGGTGCTCGCTGACGACTATTCGGAGATGGTTCTCGATTGTGCGATTGAATCGCTCTACCATCCCGTCGGACTGAGGGTGTAGCGGCGTTGTCCTTGTCTTCCGGATTCCCAGCAGCTGGCATAGGTTCTGGAAAACCTGCGACTCGAAGTTCCTCCCTTGGTCGGAGTGCAGCTCCAGGGGTACTCCGTACCGGCTGACGAATTCTTTCACCAGGGTCTCTGCGATCGTCGCGGCTTCTTGGTTAGGGAGCGCATACACCTCCGGCCATTTGGTAAAGTAGTCGCTGACGACCAATATGTAACGGTTCCCTGCCTCGCTTAACGGGAATGGCCCAGCAACATCGATGGCCACTCTCTCCATGGGGCCGCCCACGTTGTAGGTCTTCAGTGGACCCCGTCGTCTACGTCTTGGGCCCTTGCTGGCTTCGCAATCGTGGCACCTCGCGCAGTGGTTCTCCACGTCAGATCGGCATCCGATCCAGTAGAACCGTTCTCTCAGCTTCTCCAGGGTCTTCTTTATTCCTAGCTGTCCACCAGATGATCCTCCATGGACTTCCTTCAGAACTTCCTCCGTCATAGCCTTTGGAACGACGACTTGTTCCCGAGATGTCTTCCCGTCGGTGCTCTCCCAGGCGCGGCAGATGAGGCCATTCCTTTACATTCAGCGAGTCCCACTGCGCCCAGTAGGACTTAAACTTTGGGCTGCAGTCACTCACAATGTTCCACCCGGGTCTGGGGACACAGGCCCTCTTCCATTCGGTTATCAGTCCCAGGTCATCATCTTCTGCTTGTGCCCGCGTGAAAGATTCGCGGCTCCAGTTCCCTTGAAGTTCCACAGTAGTCCGTCGGCACTCTATCCCGGTGTTCTCCTCCCTCCTAGTACAGAAGGTGCAGTCTTCGGGGCACGGCCTTCGTGACAGGGCGTCGGCATTAGAATGCAGTTGGCCTTTCCTGTGCTGGATCTCGAAGTTGTACTGTTGATGCCTCTCTAACCACCGCACGAGTCGACCCTCGGGCTGTTTGAAGTTCAGGAGCCACCGCAGGGATGCTTGGTCGGTCCTGATGAGAGATTCTTGCCCATACAGGTACTTGTGGAAGTGTTCAATGGTCTTCACGATGGCGAGCAGCTCCTTCCTGGTGACGCAGTAGTTCCTTTCTGGCTTTGACAAGGCCTTGCTGAAGTAGGCCACTACTCTCTCCTCGCCGTCCACTACTTGCGACAGGATTCCCCCTATGCCAAAGTCGCTGGCATAGGTATCGATGATGAACCTTGTTCCAGGACTGGGGTAGGCCAGAATAGGCGCGGTGCACAGAGCCTGCTTGAGTTGTTCGAAGGCACTGTGGCATTCTGCTGTCCACGTGAAGAGTTGGTCCTTCTCAGTCATTCGATGTAAAGGTTTGGCGATGTCGTCGAATCCTTTCACGAAGCGACGGTAATAAGTGCAGAGTCCCAGGAAGCTTCGTAGTTGGGACTTGTCCTTGGGAACTGGCCAGTCCCTCATAGCTGCGGTCTTCTCTGGGTCGGTGCGCACCCCCTCCTCGGAGACGATATGCCCAAGGTACTGGACATGCTTCTGGAAGAGCTGACACTTCTTGGGGCTCAACTTCAGCTGGGCAGCCCGTAGCTTCATCAAGATCTCCTTCAGGTTGCTGTAGTGCTCCTCGAAGCTTCTCCCCAGAACGATGACGTCGTCTAGGTAGACCAGGCAGGTCTTCCAGTGTAGTCCCCTCAGAATGGACTCCATTAGCCTTTCGAAGGTCGCAGGGGCGTTGTACAGACCGAATGGCATGACGGTGAACTGCCAGAGCCCGCTGCCCACATTGAACGCAGTTTTCTCACGGTCCTTAGGGTGGTCCTCCACCTGCCAGTAGCCACTCTTCAAATCCAAGATGGAGAACCACCTTGACCCTGATATGGTGTCCAGGGTGTCGTCGATCCGGGGTAGAGGGTAGCTGTCTTTCTTCGTGACGTCATTCACCCGCCTGTAATCCACGCAGAACCTTGTGGAACCGTCCTCCTTCCTCACTAGCACGACCGGAGAACTCCAAGGACTAAGTGATGGCTCGATCTCTCCTTGCTCCTTCATCTCTTCTACCAACCGGTCGACTTCAGCTTGCTTGGCGAGCGGGACACGTCGGAATGGGGCCCTAATCGGTGCGCTGTCCCCAACGTCGATTCTGTGCTGGACCAAGCTTGTCCTGCCGAAGTCTTTGCTCCCCACGGAGAAGACATCCTGGAATTCGTGTAGCAGGTCTCGAAGTTGGCGTGATTGTTCCTCGTCCAAATGGTCCTGGGATCCTTGGTACAGCTTCTGTAGTTCTTCTGGCAGGGCGCGTCTTCTTCGGTTGTCCGTCTGCAGGTGTCCGTCCATCGTGTCTGTGATGCGGACAATCCAGGTAACGGGCTCGCAGACTCCTAGGTTGGTGTCCCGGTGAACCGTAATATCGTAGTCGTTCAGGTTGGACAGGCGGACGTACGGCCGAGATGTCGTGTTGATGAGAGTCTTGGCACCTAGCAATCCTTTTGTCTGGATATCCTCATATTTTGGCTCGATGACAGCCGCCACTCCCTCAGCTGTTCCGTCGACAATTACGGCAGCGCTGATTTCCGTCCTGGCGGGAACGATGACGTCCTCTCTCAGCCTTACTCGTCGTGTGGTGACGGCCTCGTGTGATGGTTGCAAAGCAAGTTCCTCACTTCTGAAGTGCAGAGTGTTGGTACTCAGATCCAAGATGATGTTGTTCTGGTCCAGGAAGTCCAGTCCGATGATCACTTCGTTTGATACGTCAGCCACAAGCACTGGATGCTTTATCGCCCGTCGACCAATGACGAACTCCAGTGATGCTTCGCCATGTACCGGTGCGGTCTCTCCGGTCGCGGTTATTAGCTGGAGGTTCCTTTGTGTGGGTTGCACTCTCCACTTCGGTATCACGGTGGGACTGACGATGGTCCTCGATGCTCCCGTGTCGATTAGCATGTGCCAGCTCTCACCGTTGACGACTCCGTCGACCATCAGGCTGCTATTATCCCTCCGTAACTGCGTCACACGAACTTGGACTGCCGGGGCTTGACGATTGTCACAAGATAACCTTTGCCCCCCAAGGCTGGCTGATACTTGCTTTCCTGGGCCGCGCGGTTTCCCTACGACTGACTGTCCCGATGGAAACCCTTGGCGGCGGCGATCACCGCAGTCCTTGCTCAGGTGGCCTCTCTTACGGCAGGTCCAGCAGGTCGGTAGTCCTCTTCTGGGCCACCTCTCCAGATGTCCTTCGGCTGCGTTTTTGTTGGTGGTACTGCGACTCTTGAAGAACTGGCCTAGCGCCTCCATCAGTTCATCGGCAGGGGCTTGTTCTTGTCGGCTTTGGCTGGTTCGTCGACGTCCACCTGACGCACCCGCGCGCGCATTCTAGATACCTGCTTTGCCGTCTCGAACTCAAGTGCGTGGCTCAGCGCATCTGCCAGGGTCTTATTGCGCGCGAGTCGCAGCGCCTGTTGAGTGTCAGGGTCCCGTAGCCCGTCGGTGAAGGTCTGCGTCGCAATCTGTTCCTGAAAGTCGGCCGGCGCTGTTGGATAGGCGAGCCTTACGAGGCGTGCGATGTCCATCTCGAACTCCTGCAGGTTTTCCGCGTTCTTTTGCACCCGGGTCCGGAGCTGCATCTGGTAGGCCTGCTGAAGATGGCTATCTCCATATCGGGACTGCATATGGGCGATTAGTGAAGCGTAGTCCTGGGATCCAGTCGGGATGGCCTGAAGGACGTTACGAGCGTCCCCCCTCAGCGCTATAATGAGAGCTGTTGCCTTTTCCGTGTTGTTCCAGTTGTTTATGGAACAGGCTGCCTCGAACTGACGTAAATAGGTGCTCCACGGGACCTTTCCGTCGAAGGTTGGGGGCGTCACTCTGCTCTGTCCCGTTCCTGATATTCCCGGTGTACCTGTGGGCGGGCGTCGGCGCAGCTCGGCAACTTCCTCTTGAAGAGCGTTAAATCTCGCTTCCATCCCCGACGGCGGGCGTTGGTTCAGCTCAGCAATTTCCTTTCATAAAGCGTTGAATTTCTCTTCCACCCCCGTCAGTGGGCGTTGGCGCAGTTCGGCAACTTCCTCTTGTAGAGCGTTGAATCTCGCTTCCATCCCCGTTGGCGGGTGTAGGCTCAGCTCAGCAATTTCCTTTTTTAAAGCGTTTAATTTCTCTTCTATCCCCGTCAGTGGGCGTTGGCGCAGTTCGGCAACTTCCTCTTGTAAGGCGTCGAACTTCTTTTCCACTGCTGCGATTTCCTCACGAAGGCCCTGTTCTAATTTCCTTTGGCTCTCCTCTAGTTTCGTCAGCAGACCCTCTTCCAGATTTTTCTGGCCATTCAGAAATTTGGCGGTTAGGTCCTCTGATAACTTATTCTGGCCGTCCTTCAGGTCCTCTGCTAACTTCTTCTGGCCGTCCTCCATCTTCTTCTGGCCGTCTTCCATCTTGGTTTCCATGCCGCTTAACTTTTCTAGCAATGCTGCCAATTGCGCTTCCATTTTAGATGCTTGTCTTGTAAAGGGCATGCACTCACAGGAAATTAAAAAAAAAATGACCTGCTCGGGTTTTGAAACCCGGACCGGCAGGTGTTGTGCTTGTGTTTGAGTTCGTAATCCGGCTTCTGACACCAGTTGTTACGTGCCACCCCCCCTAGTGGCACTTTTGTTAACTGGATTACGGTGGGTTGAAGCACAACACAGATTGTTCCTTTAAATAAATAATTAACTTTATTGCGGCCAGAAAGATACACCACTCATCAGCAAATACAAGCAATTAGAACCTTACTCCAGTTTCCTCAAGTCTCTTCCTTATGGAGCGGTCTTGCCCCCTTTCACTTGTCAACAAACCACAGAAGTTAATCCGTGCTAATGAGTCCGGTGGCCTTGACAGAAACTACCTGCATCTCTCCCTTATGTACACAAACTACAGTTACTTACGATAACCTGCTACACGCTGCTTCGCTGCCCACGAGCCGGGAAACAATGTCACTGGATTTCGTAACTCGCACGGCACTCTGCCACAATACCTCTGTCCAGGGGGATGACAGTTCATAGGGAGCGCGTGGGTCGGGGTAAGGCCCTGTAGTGGATGTTCTGCCAACCAATGAAGAATTAATTTTAGCACTAAGGTTCCGTAGTTGGCACTCATGAACGTTCACATCAAACCGACTAGCGGAAGCGGGAATAGTCTGTTTTGATTGATTTTCCTCGTGGTGTTGTTGGTTGTTTTGATTTGTTCAGTATTTTGATTGTTTATTTGAATTGAATTGGGAGTCAATCATGCCACTGCAAGGGAGGAAAAATTGCCAAGCACCGGGATGTAAGAATTATAATGATAGTAAGAACAATACGGCAATTTTCATCTTCCTGGTGTTGACCATGTGTAGCCTAAAACTAGTGGGCAATATGGACTACTCTCGAATAAAAATATATAGAGAATAAATGTGTGCATTTCATCTCTTGTTTGTTTTCTTACCCATTCTCCTTTGCATTGCAATACAATTTGTGGTTTAGGGCTACGGGGAGGGTTGGGTGGCAGCGGGCATGCTAGGCAAAAAGTGAGGTTATGGCAATGTAGTGTGTGCATTTGGACAGTTTTCTTTATATTCATCGAATATCCCAACAATTCTGTAGAGTATGAGAGAATTTTTAATTAGCCTAGAGGTGAATTAAGCTCTAGAACGGCATAACTGTGTCCTTCGTGACAAATCTATTGCCAACATTGATATATATATCAAAATGTAGTCTATTATTTTCCTATCTGGACGTATATTTCAGCGCCTAGCGAAAGGCGCAGTTATGTTTGTGTTTTTTAATCAATAACTCATCGCAGAACATACTGTTCATTTACGTGTAATAAAGGCTACATTCATATGGCTTTTTACTTTTTATGTTGCCAGGCTTGCCAGTACAATCCATAGCCTCAGGCGGTGTTCTCTCTCGGATATTCTATAACCAAAAGTGACGAATCTCTTATACTTACATGATCCTTGCCTCTGTCGCTCAGTGAAATCACACTCGCTCAAAACACAGGCAGTCCCCTGTATGCTTCTCACTCCCTCGCTGTCAAGGGAATCGGCTTCACTAGGGGTTTCGCAAGTCACCACACTTCTGTCGCTCAGGATAAACGCTCGCACTAGCTCGTAAAACACACACTCACTGCTTGACAGGTCGCCCTTATATAGCAGGCCGGTGACTCAATAAATGCTTCTAGACCCATCCAGGGTTCACGGCTTCTCGAGGGTTCCATCGCTGGCTGGGTCACGAATTATTCTGGACCATCCCTTTGTCCTAGTAGACCTGTTGCATAAGGCGCACGCAATACACTGAGGCAGAGCACAGCCCAGCCCTGGGGCAGTTGTGACTCATGCGGCGAGCGATGAAACAAACTCACAGCCGTAACAATATGTACTTTTAAATGGCACTTGGTCTTACTGTCATAAAATTTACTACACTATAATATTACTTAACCCTCCTTGTTTACTTTCCTCTGTATCCTTCATTCAGCCAGAAGACAATCAGTAAGTAATATCAATTCACAGAGTTTTATGACTAATGGTCATAGTGATAGTAATAATTAGGGCTCGGATCGATATGCTCGATAAAATCTCCAGATATACTCGAAAACTATGTGTTTAATGCTCGATAGATATGCTCGAAAAACCCATTATATGCTCGAAAAAAAAAACCACATTAAAAACCCATTATATGCTCGATAGATATGCTCGAAACCCCCATTATATGCGGTTAAATATGCAGAATATGCTCAAAAAACACCGTTAAAAACTATAGAAAGGAAAGTGAAACGAAAAAACCAATAACATACCGTACCTTTAAATACGAGCTTTATTTTCTAATTGTATGTATGATACACTGCAATATACTCGCATTCAAGTTTTACAAGTATATAAAAGAGAAGTGCTCTTATAAAAGATAGGTCTACAGTTTAAAAGTTCATTTACAAAATGTTCAGAACTAGGCGAGTCAATGAAGTAGATCTGCATTGGTCTGTACAACAAGAAATTTTCTATGGTTTCAGTTTTGAATGATTTCTTAAATCAGTCAATAAAAGTTTCAATGACGAGAACGACCTCACAAAAGGTTAAAAGCCTGCTGTTCTATTATTCGCACCAGATAGGCTTTTCAATAATTATTTCTGTTTTCGAACCTTAAGGATTGTCAGGGCCCGAATTCGGGGGAGAATTCGAAGAAAAACAAACTATTTAGACGAAAACCACAAGAATATGCATTTATATGCTTCTATTCTGAAAACCGCGGTTTTATGCATTTATATGCTCAATAAATTTCAATTCTGTTGGTCCCAGAGTGGTGAAAATACCACCGAAAGGCTTCTTTCAATGTGTACTATTCAGGAAAAAAATATGCAAAATATGCTCGAATCCGAGCCCTAGTAATAATAAATATTATTAAAATAGAAATATCGTACATAACATTATGGTGTTTGAAGCCATTTTTCACTGTTGCCTTAGTAAACGAAAGTTTGATGCTTTTCAGTCCGTCAACACGATTGTAACGAAATGTTGACTGACTGAAAAGAATCAAACGTTCGTTTATCGTACATACATTGCTTCTTATTTTACCATACTATATTTTCTTCCTAGTGATATCTTACATATTGTTCAGGTAAAGAAGCTTATAGGCTACAGCGAGGAGTAGATTTTGTCGCCGTCTGCTCATGCGTTACTTGTAACTGTATTCGCAGGTATATTTCTAAGATGGGATCCAATAATGATTCCTGGCGAAATCAGCAGTACATATTTTGTCCTAAGACTTTCTCTTTACGAACGTTTGTAGTCTATGTACTGCCATTTTCTGCCAAACATCACACACACAGAGCATGAAAGATCTATAGTTTCGTATGCTTCTCGGCCAAGTGAAAGAATATCATACTTATCGTTGGTATGCCGAGTCCAGTGGAACATAAAATTTAACATACTGAGAACAACGCATATACGAAGCGCACTTACTGCTCAAACCTTCCGGACCACACTTGTGACGTCACGCGCGGAGCGAGCAGGCTTGAAGTCTAGAAGGTGTTGGTCCAACAAGTCAGAATTTCAACCATTAACATTGGTACTCTTACGAGTCGAAGCCGAGAACTGGCAGATACCTTGAAGAACCGACAAGTAAATATAGCCTGCATCCAGGAAACCAAATTGTCTGGCTCAAAATCCAAGGATATTGGTGAAGGGTACAAGTTATTCTACCACGAAAAGATATCAGGCAGGAATGGCGTAGCTATAGCTGTGAGTACTAAGTTCAGAGATCATGTCTCTGAAGTAAACCGTCTTTCTGACCGATTGATATCTATTAAGATCGACACTGGTACGAAAACCTTACGTCTGGTTTCATGCTATGCTCCACAAACTGGGTGCACGGACGATGAGAAGGATGAGTTTTCGAACAACCTCGAAACTTACCTACAGTTTGTTGAAGAAGAACTCATGTTCATTGGTTGTGACTTAAATGGCCACGTTGGAGGGAATAGAAATGGTTTCGACAGAGTACATGGTGGACAAGGCTTTGGAGAGCGAAATGAGGATGGAAACAGAATCCTGGAATTTGCTGAGCCCTTAGACATAGCTGTGCCTAACACCTTTTACAGAAAGCGACCATCGCACCTCTTTACCTACAGTAGTGGTGGAAGAAATACGCAGATTGATAATCAGTAGGTATGAAGGAGAGATCTGAAATTTGTCACTGATGTAAAAGTCATACCATCAGACATTATTGCACCCCAACATCATCTGCTTCTCCTCAATTTTAGGATTCGCCTTGACCTCGGCAATAAAAGTCTTAAATCTACATCGGAACGAATTAAATGGTGGAAATTAAAACAACAACACATCCAGCTGAAAACATCTATAGGTTCTTTATCTATGCCAGAACAAGGTCAACACGTTGATGAAATCTGGACAAAGGCCTCCACACATATTAAGACTTGTGCTACTAACATCATGGGTAAATCAAAACCTAGATGCAGTTTTATCAATAAAGAGAATTCTCATGTCCAAGATGCCATCAGGATGAAGAAGGTAGCGTATAAGACGTGGCTCCAATCGGGACTGGATCTTGATCGTCAGCAATATAGAAGATTGAAGTCAGTGGTAAAACAGGAAGTGGCAAAGGCTAAAGCAGACCATTACAAGAGCATGTACGAAGAGCTCAACACAGTAGAATAATTTTCGTAACTTTGTTTTACTGATTGTCAATAATGGCAGATTTCTTACTTAGCTTTTTTCACATGCAAGTCCAGAAGTGAATAGCTAGTATTTTTGAAATGTTATTCTATTTTACTGGTGAGTAAGGATACTGGCAGTTTTTGTGGGTGAGATCCAGAAAGGAAGTTACCTTCTCTGTTGATTTATTTCTGGTAAACAAGGTCTAGAAGTGAACATTTCTGTTATTTATATATATACTACGGTATATAATGATTTTTGGGGGCATAGTGTTCAAGCTGCAGTAGGGGGAGGGGGAGAGGGGCTGTTTCTCTAAAAGAAAGGATAATAAAATACAGAATTAGAGATGAACATAATAATTTGGTATCTTATCCTTGCAAGAGATTCTGAATTTATGTCGAAGTTTATAACTTAAGCTCAGTTCGAACTTGAATGTTTTTTTTTCTGGCAGTAGGCACATAAAAGTGTACCTGTCTATGTATTGTTTCTGTGGGTACATATATTTATTTTATTAACAAACTGTTCCTGAAAATTGTTTTGTGTATTGAAATATTCGAATGTTTCCTTCCTTCAATCCCGAGTTTAGCCATATGCGATTTATCGACTTTGTAGTATATCTTGAGAAACTAGAGTTTAGTGCTTTTCAGTCGGTCAACACGAATGTACCCAAAAGAGATGGGTTATGCCCTAATCCTGAGATTAATCTCATGTAATTTATTTCAGGATTAGGGCATAACCCATCTCTTTTGGGTACATTCGTGTTGACCGACTGAAAAGCACTAAACTCTTGTTTACTAAGGCAACACTGAAAATATGGCTTCAAACACCACAATGTCTTGAGAAACTGTTTCAATGCCTCTTTTTTTTTATTGATATAACATTTACAGGACGTCAAAATGCTGCAATTTTGCCCTGTCTGTGTGCGTCAACGTCCTAGTAAGTTCACAGACGATGTGCCATTTTGTTCACCCGTAAAATGCCCGCTACAATGGCAGGATCCGAACTAACGGAGCGATAATTAGGCATATTTAGTGGTAACTTATCTAACTGCCAGTGAACTCCAAATAGTATTAAACTTTCCTATAAATATGAATTTATATTCGCTTTGGAGTGACTGCGTGTGAAAGGACCCGTCTGACATGCTGCTGCGGCTGACACGACCCTAAGCGTGACGTCACTACAGGAGCCTTGCGGCCTGGACATTAAGATGGCAGTGGCACAGTACGAGTTGCTACTTCGAATATACGCAGTTTGTTTATGGCTGGAAAACAGAAAGATTCAGACTGAAAATAGACATCCTTGGATTGAGTGAGGTAAGGTGGCCTGGATCTGGAATTCAGAACACCGAGGAAGGATGCTTGTACTTCTCTGGAGGCAAAGACAACAAACACAGGTACTGTATGGAGTTACCGTGGCTTTTTCATCAGTAGGTACATACCATTGCTGAGGTTACAAACATCACACCGGATCATGAATAGTATTCAGGTCCATGCACCGACAGCCGATAAAGATGATGACGAAATAGAGTCATTCTATCATCAAGTCTCTTAAATGTCGCAGTCACCGGTGGTTGAGTGGGGCCTGGATTTAAATATTTATTGGATAATTACTTTTTATGAGTAGATTTGGTGGAGGTTTTAATAGTCGTCTCAGCATCCGGTGCGACGCCCGACGGCGCCTTTTGTTGGTTTGAGTTGACGTTTTATAATAATGACACGATAATCTTATATTGTTGTTAAGTGACGTACGCTTAGGATTGACTGATCTTTCTCTTATGATTTGAAATGGACTTGTTAGTTGCTCTCACTCGCGTATCCCACCGTAACCGTTTGCAGCAGCTTCAGTTTAATAATAATAATAAATGAATGATAATCTAATATTTAAAAGATACACCTCAGAAGAGGCAATAAGACGGTAGCATTGTGCATGACTGCCTGCCTCTGACTGACCCACCCTCGTGATGTTACTATAAATGCTAATCAAACAATGAAGACAGAGTGAACGATCAGGATCTGGAACAACACCCCAGAAGAGGCAATAAGACTGTAGCATCGTGCATGATTGTCAGGGAGTACGTATGACTGCCTGCCCTCTAGGACTGTCTGCCCCTAACTGACCCACACCAGTCAGCAGTTCGTGCTGTTACTATAAAAGCTAATCAAACAATGGAGATGACCCAGTGAACGATCAGGATCATGGCCGCGATAGCGGGCCTGACAGCTGCGGTAGCGTTAGCATCCATGCTTATGCTGCCATCTTTTGGTCCACCGATAGAACTTACTGATGACTATGCAGAACAGAATGAACCATCTCAGCAAAATAAAGGTTAGTGAACTTAACTTGCTCAAGAGCTACCTATTAATTTCTATAAATATTAGTTGTTGATTCTTTGAGGGGGAAGGTACACCTTTCGCATAATAATTTCTACTGAGTAAAAAAAAAAAACTAATGAACTATAAGCTGCCAAAAAATAAAACTTAGCAGGATTATTAAACACAGTTCACTCATTATTCCTTACTCTTAATGGAGAACATCTGAAAATTGTCAATCAATTTAGGTATCTTGGAATTACCTTGCAAACTACTACAAAGTCGTTTAGATGCCATATTCAGGAGAGAACTGCAGCTGCCACAAGAGCAATCTCAGCCATAAAGAACCTTCCAGCTCTGTCCCTAGTTACAGCAATGAGACTTTTTAACGCCGCCATATCCCCTATAGTAACGTACGGATTAGAACTGATCTGGGAAAGTCTAAAACTTAGTGACTTTGAAAAAATAGAACGGGTCAAAGCCCGCTTCCTCAAAAATGCACTGAGAGTGGGAAAAGCAGCACCAACAAGAATGGTCTATAGACTAACAAAGGAGACCTACTACGCAGAAGACCTAAGGACCCAACTGCTTCTACCAGCTACAGAACATTACTCGAAACATCTGGAGAGGAGGAAAGCCAAAAGCGAAGATATAGATCCGGACTTCTACGCTACAAGCGCCATGGTGGACAGGAACTGGATGAAGGAAAACCAGGAACTGAGACATGTCGTGACGAGACACGCCATCCACGGTTTTCATCACAGAGTGTGTGCAACAAAATCGTACCATAACCCAAGCGAAAGCTGTGTATGTGAGCTGTGTAACAAGAAATGTGACAGGTACCACCTATCAAAGTGCTCCAAAAGAACATTATCATTGACTGAGTACAGTAAGATGTAAATTCTCTCCTTTTGGCCTTTCGGCTGCAATAAATTCTTATTATGCACAAAACACATTTTATTATTTGCTTGCAGTTACACATTTTTATACCACCAAACTTTCAGCTGATTTTTGTACAGTTGGACAGCGTTTAGATGATAAGTACCCCGCAATTTGAAATATTTACATGAATGTTCTTTTGAGTCGTTAGTAACATCCACGGCTGCAACATACACCAAAATAATTGATACATTATGGGGTTTGAAGCCATTTTTTCAGTGTTGCCTTAGTAAACAAAAAGTTTGGTGCTTTTCAGTCGGTCAACACGAATTCACCCAAATGAGTTGGGTTATACCCTAATCCTGAAAAAAAAACCATGAAATTAATAAATACACTAGTGTACACTCATGTAATTTTTAGAATTAGGGCGTAAACCAACTCTTTTTGGTAAATTCGTGTTGAACGACTGAAAAGCACCAAGCTTTTGTTTTATAATTGATACACATATTCAGGAAATATTTTTTCTTTACATATTCTTACACTAAATGCATATCTTGGGGAGGTACACCTTTCAGGGTCAAAATAGTTTAATTTTTTAATAAATTATTTGAATGACTAATCTTTTATCTTTCACTAGCTTTGCCTGGTGGATTTATTTGTTTTATGGGTGATAATGAATACTACTACAGAACTGGCACATGATACTTTAACTACGGTACCAGAAAATAAATATTTTTTAAATATAACTTTTTGTTGTGGTGGTGGTGCTGGTGGTTGTAGTGGGGGGTGATAAGTAGTACAATATAATGGACGTAACATTCAGGTCATTTTTCCCGTAATGGCAATAATGATAATAATGAATATGGAAAAGGCTATTTACTAACTACAGCACTGACACATGTAATTTACAAACAAACTTCTAAAAATGATTAGAAAGAGGAGTAAGTGAAATAAAAGACTCTGTCTAGGGCCTATATCTCATTGGCTGTTAGAAATGTAGAAACCAATAGTGTCGTCTTTTGCCGCATAGCGCCGTAGGAAAATCATCAGAACACTTTGGAAACTTTCGGCTGTCCCGAGCTCCTGAGGTAGCAATAGTATCATTTATCGCCACATAGCGCTCAACGATAATTTTCGGAATAAATTAAGGTAAATTTGAAAGCTTCAACGCTTATTGCAGCTGATAACCTCAATGTATTGCACCAACACCATTGCACTTATACAGAGGCATAATATGTTCATGATGATAACTGTTTTAAGGGGCTTAAGAAATATTTTTGCACTAATTACCTCCCGTGACTGCAATTTATAAGCAGCGCAAGATTTAACTATTTTCGCAATTCTGCACCAGAACACTGATGGGGGCGGCGTGAAAATGAAAATCCACAGCCTGCTTCCAGTCGATCGACCGGGTCAGGGAATGGAATGAATGAAGCCCCCATCTAGCGGTGAGGATATGAACTGTGCCGGCTGCCGAAGCCGGAGGGGCGACGTGATGCAGCTCGAATTGCCAGTCAACAATAGACTTATTAAAATACTCTTACAGTTACACTACTACGGACATGAATGGTTCTAGGGCCTTAATACGTGGTTTTCAAGTTCATTTTGCTTGTTATTCTAAATGTAGGGAATGGAGAGCGTTGTCCAAACTATCAAGTGGACAGTGTTACCAGCAGGGTTTCAAAGTGTATGTGAAATTTGGTACAATTTTGAGAAACGGTGTAGATTTGTGATAAAGTGCCTAAATTCAGGGAATGAAGTGGTCTGTCCGAAATTTAAAGTAGACAGTGTCACCCGCAAGGTTCCAAAGGGTAAATGTACAAAATGTGGTTCAGATCGGTGAAACGGTGTAGATTTGTGCCAACGGACCTACATGCAGGGAATGGAGTGGTCTGTCCGAAATTTCAAACAGACAGTGTCGCTCGTCGGGTTCCAAAGAGTAAGTAAGTTATGTGAAATATGGTTCAGATCGGTGAAACGGTGTAGATTTGTGCCAAAGGGCCTAAATGCAGGGGAATGGAGTGGTCTGTCCGAAATTTCATGCAGACAGTGTTACTCACAGGATTCCAAAGGGTAAGTAGGCTATACAAATTTTGGTTCAGATCGGTGAAACGGTGTAGATTTGTGCCAAAGGGCCTAAATGCAGGGAATGGACTGGTCTGTCCGAAATTTCATGCAGACAGTTACTCGCAGGGGTCCAAAGGGTAACTATGCAAATTTCGGTTCAGATTGGTGGAACGGTGCAGATTTGTGCCAAAGGGCATAAATGCAGGGAATGGAATGGTCTGTCCGAAATTTCATGTAAACAGTGTTACTCGCAGGGTTCCAAAGGGTAAGTATACACATTTTGGTTCAGATCGGTGAAACGGTGTAGATTTGTGTCAAAGGGCCTAAATGTAGGGAATGGAGTGGACTGTCCAAAATTTAAAATGGACAGTGCAACCGCAGTGTTCCAAAGGGTATGTATACACATTTTGGTTCAGATCGGTGAAACGGTGTAGAATTGTGCCAAAGGGACTTAATGCTGGGAATGGGGTGGTCTGTCCGAAATTTCATGCAGACAGTGTTACCCGCGGGGTTCCAAAGGGTAAGTATACAAATTTTGGTTCTGATTGGTGAAACGGTGTAGATTTGTGCCAAAGGGCATAAATGCAGGGAATGGAGTGGTTTGTCCGAAATTTCATGTAAACAGTGTTACTCGCAGGGTTCCAAAGGCTAAGTACACACATTTTGGTTCAGATCGGTGAAAAGGTGTAGATTTGTGCCAAAGGCCTAAATGCAGGGAATGGACAGGTCTGTCATAAATGCCATGCAGACGGTGTTCTTCGTAGGGTTCCAAAGAGTAAGTATACAAATTTTGGTTCAGATCGGTGAAACGGTGTAGATTTATGCCAAAGGCCTAAATGCAGGGAATGGAGTGGTCTGTCCGAAATTTAACATAGCCTAAACTATTCCTCTTGAATACAAAAATATTTCTTCGAATCCGACTGGTAGTTCCAGAGATTAGCGCGTTTAAACACACACACACACACACACACACACACATACACACACTCTTCAGTTTTATTATATTATTAGTATAGATTTGGTGAAAACAAAATGAAGACAAAATGATACACGAAATATGTTGGCATATGTTGATCATATTAGTACAATACACAACCATGCAACATTTCATTGATATATCTTGAATAGATTTGGGTTATCATTTAAACGCTGTGTGAAATTAAAGTTTTCGGGAAACGAGTTTCAAACTTACCTAAGGGTAGAATTATTGAGGAGACAACTTAAGCGGCAGCAACTAACATTTAGGGTATATCTCTGGAAGTATTGAAGATATTTTCATTTTGTTTTCACCAAATGAAATAAAAAAGATTAGTCATTCAAATAATTTATTAAAAAATAAACTATTTTGATCCTGAAAGGTGTATCTCCCCCCTTAAGGGGCTTCGCGATATCTCTGTCATGTAGCCCCGTGTGTGTGGAATTTGTTTGATAACCTTTGTTATTGCGACGGCTGTATTAGTGTCTGTATTCGACATTGAGATCAGGATTGCGAAGGAAGCGGCCAGTGGCCTTAATTTAGGTACCATCCCGGCATTTGCCTGGAGTAGATGTTGGAAACCATGGAAAACCACTTCTAGGATAGCTGAGGAGGGAATGGAACCCATTTCTCAGTTCATCCTCACAAGGCTGAGTATACCACGTTCCAGCCCTCATGACTGACAGCTAAGATTGCTAGCCACTGCGTCATGAGGTGGTCCGTATATCAGATAGATACATGGAAGGGTGTTGCAATTGGAGTCCTTTCTGGCGAGGCGTATGTGTGTATGTCTACTCGCTGTTTGACTCCCTATTATTATCCTAGCGAATCCACGCGAGGAATCTCGCATGTACCTAATAAACCACCCATCCGGCTTTATTGGTATGCGGGCTGGGCGCGACACAGTTTTGGCAGGGGCTATCGTCTTGTTTATTTCTTTAACCCTAAAATGGTAGCTTTCTTCTCCACGACGAAAACGGGATCCACATTTGCTTTCCCCACTTCTCCCTTTTGTCCAATCCCCACCAGTGTTTGGCAGCCCTAAAATACAAAGCAAATTAGTCAAACTAGTAGCCTATATAAAAACGCAAAAAAAATCAAAATCCACAAAACCCCAAAAAACAATGAAAATTAGTAACAAATTACAAAAAAAGCTCAAAAAGTAAAAAATAACGAAACATTACTTCAAATCTGAAAACCACAAAAAAAAAAAAACCAACAGAATAATAGACAAAATTAGTCAAAAAAAGCTAATAAAGTCCAAACAAACAAATAAGAATCAGTCACAATACAAAAAGAAAACAATCACAATTAGTCAAAATTAGTGAACACTAGCACACAAATTCAAACAAGTAGTTCCGTGAAGAACTAAATAGCCTATTTTCATATATCCTACTGATTTTAATTGCCTCTATCAACATACAAATTGTCAGTTTGATGGCTGCAATAGATTCGTGTGTGTGTGTGATAGGTAGTCAGCTCGAAGGCTGGTTGGATCCTCAAAAAGCACCGCCGTTACGTTATGTGAGTAGATACCCACAAAAACCCAAGGCAGCGCTATATTGAGGCGTTCTAGGCAAGAAGAGGAGTGAGGTATTTTGCCATTGCTTTCCTCACTGAGTCAGAACAGTAGTACTAACCCTGTGAGTAGAACCTTTCACAGCATCCACAGGCACTGACTGTGCCCTGAATGCCATTACTAAGCACCACCCATACCTCAGTAGCTTCCATACAATCACAGCCATGAGTGAGACAGACATCGGTGAAAAGCCACCTTTTACTCTAGCCTGTGCCAACTGACAAATGCAAATGTACTGCATTCATCAAGAGATGGCAAACAGGCCAATCTTCTTAGGTAGTGGGCGTATATTCGCACACTTCCAGAGCGTCGGGTATACTCCGTTTTGTAAACAGAAGTTGAACAAGTGTAAAATGTCAGGCAGGAATATATCGAGACAATTTGAGAGAAGGGATATTGGAATGTTGTCCGGACCTTTGGCTTTAGTACGAATAGACCTGCTCGCATCCACTATTGTTCTAGGTATACGTATTTGAAGTAGAATTTTTCATGGTTTGGCGGCGGAAGTAGTCTATAATGCTCTGTGGTCTGGGATATTATTGTTGCGTTACTGTTGGAAACTACGTTTAAGTGGGAGATGCTGAGAAACATTGACGGTATTAGATTGGTTAGAAGACCAAGGAATAGATGGATGGACCTAATCCGATAAGACATGTGGTATTGGACTGGATATGGCAGAAGTAATGGAACATGAGAATTGGAAGAATAGACAGGAGTGGAAGAGGCTAGTTTAAAACACCCGGGTGACTGGAGTTGGACGTTATCCGCTTTATAAGTGAGAGTGGGTTAGGGCCAAGAATCTAAATTTTCCAGTACAAATTGACTCAACGACTTGTTTGTTTTTGAATGATAATTTTTGTTTATTTCTATAATTTTTATTTTTATTTAATTTTTTGTTTATATTTGATTAATTTTTGGTCTTTTTAAATTTAGATGTCCACTTCAAAATTTTAAATTCAATTCCAAATTTGTATTTTTTAATCTGTGTTAAGAGGGGCAGATGACCTCGTAGTTCTGCCCCTTAAAACAACAAATATTAACTAACTAACTAACTAACTGGAGTTGGAAAACGATGATAATGATGATATAACATACTTTGTACCCCACCCAGTCTTTGTGTTGATCGACTGAAGAGCTATGCATAACGGTTGGTATTGACGTCAGAAAAGTTGGATGGCGCAGCCACGCGGCAGAATGTTGAAGCTGTAACATTGTGACTGGTGAGGTTTATTTAGATGGTGAAGCATTGACGTCATGATGGAAACAGAAAAAATTTGTCAAATTCGAGGAGGTACTGCTCTCTATACGGTTGCAAATCGTATAAAACGGCTACGAAATATCTTCACTACTTTCCTGTCCAAAAGTTCAGAGAGAAAGATGGGCTTCGGCGCTGTCAATTGGAAAACGTGTTACATGTTACATGACAGTGTGCAGTCTGCATTTTTGTGAAGACGACTTCTTTCCACCGGTACTGTTGAATATTGATAGTTATTGTCTCTAATTTGTATTCACATGGATTTAGCTACATCAAAAATACTGATAAACTTATAGCCTATTACTTCTGTGCCGTACAAAGAATGTAATCCACTCTTCGTAAACTTATTTTAGGAGTTCTTCCGATTGACAATAGCCGAATGGTTAGAAAACTTAAGAAAAATGCTGTTCCTAGCCTTAATTTGCCAGAGAATTTATATTCTTGCCTTTGAACAGCAAGTATGCCTATATAAGTCATTGAAGTATGATTTGGCTCAAATTGTGTTTTTGGCTATGATCTCCCTACTGTTGAATTTAGTTAATTAAAATGGAAAATCTTAGTGTTAAGTACCAGTCTGGTGACCCATCATCCCAGGCAGGCCGGCAACACCCATACTACTCAGGCAGATAGGTCACTTAGCCGTAATTTTGAAGTTATAGTGATGTTAAGTATACATATGCGGTAATGTAGCATGAGACCGGATCGGCCTAGGCTATTCAAACTTTAATTAGTTCCCATTTCAGGGTTTTACAGTTTTGAGTGCGAATAGTTAGTTTGAAAGTTGTACAACAGTAAGGAGAGTATGTTTTGTATACGTTTTAATTGGTATTATGGTTTATGTCGAGCTGAGGAGTGAATTTGGTTTGGCTTTAAGTGTAGTTTTTGATCTGTTCCGTTTGCTTAGGACAAGTTCAAATGGAGACTCCAGCTTTGTTAAATATCTGTATTTTAAATATTTAATTAAATATATTGATAAAGAGGATGTCTCCATTTTAACTTGCCTGTGGCAAGAGATTAATAAATTAATATTCTTGCCTTTGAACAGCAGGTATGTAGGTCAATATTTGCAATATTGAAGTATGATTTGAGCATCCCAAGTAACGCTTCTTTGAACCCAAAACATTCATGGAAATTCAGGGTTGCTTGATTCAATTTATTATCAGGGAGTCGTCCTTAGTGTTATGTGAGATATATATATATATATATATTGTGAAATTAATAAAAACATCGATACCGCTAGGCTCCCAAGTACAGGCTTCATATATGTAACAGCAGACAGTAAATTAACTATCTACATGTGGGTAATATTTTTAACTGGTAGTAATTAGGCACTGCATTTAAATTGTTTATAAAAATATTTCTATCAATGAAAGGAAATATGTAGTATTTTGCCATCATAAATTAGAAGCCATAACAAACGCACACCCAATTACTTCACGTCACTATATCGCCGCCATATTGCAAACAGCTGGCCGTAAGCTCCTCCCCCGTTTCGGACGTCAATAGGCAACAGTGAAATAAATGGCTTCAAAACTTTACATTATATATTTGTTGTATATGCCATTCTGTTCCTTTGAAACTGCAATTTGCTCTGAAAGACAGAGGTGAAATTATGCTAACTGATATGCAAGTGAGCATGTACATATTATATTATTATTATTATTATTGGCCACATTAGACCACTTGAGTCTTCCATGTACACTTTTTCGTTGAAGGTTGTATTGTAGATTCTTCTTATCTGCCAAGTACTTCTTCATTCGTTCTGACCACAGTGTTCTTAATTCGTCTGAAATCTCTACAGGCCGTCTGTGCATCATTTCTGCTGAAAATTTGTGATTCTTAAGATGGGTGGTAATTTTATTCTTGTTCTCTGCATCTGCAATTTCGAGTACAACTGTTTTGAGATCCTCTTGAATTTCTTTGATCCAATGCCCTCCAGTCTTCTTTCCCAGATTTCTCATCAATGATGCAATATTATTATTGTTATTATTATTATTAGTATTATATTTATTATTATTAGAAGATGAAGCAGAGCTGCATCTGTCAGAGCTATAAAAGAATGATCGTAGATATTGAGAAACGTCTAAGTATTTTGGATGGTCACCATGTTGGATTTTTATATTATAGGCCTTATATTTATGTACTATTACATGAAGATTATTGTGTAGGTGTTTTATTCAAACTTCAATCGCATTAATAGGACACAAGAAATACTAGTCGGATTTTAAAATTTCGCTCAGCTGCCATCTTGTGGTAATGAAAATAATTTAATTGAATTAGATGCCAGTCGATTAAAATTTGTATAAGCATATTCCTACCGTATCAAGTTTCACTGCGCTCGGATGGTTAAAACGCAAGAAATGTCCATTTGAATATTTAAATTTCGCGTCGCTGCCATGTTGGATTTGTGCTCGCCAGGTTATTGAACGTCCCATACGTGAACTTATGCTTATAGCCTCTATACACTTACAAAATTTCAGTTTGATTGCTGTAGTAGATTAATAGATATTGAGAACCGTCTAAATATTTCGGATGGTCGCCATGTTGGATTTTAATATATGTAGGCCATAGAGTTATGTACTATTAGATGTTGATTATTGTGTACGTTCATTATGTAAATGTTGATTTCGATCGCATGATTAGAACACAAGAAATAAATACTTAATTTTCGAAATTCGCACAGCCGCCATCTTGAAGTTCCGTAAACAATTGAACTAAATTATATACCAGTGCATTACAATGTGTATAAACATTTTTTGTACGAAGTTTCATTGCGTTTGGATCATTAAATCGCGAGAAAAGTCTACTTAAAACTTTCAACTTCGCTTGGCCGCCATGTTAGTTTTGTAGTTAACTGTTTTTTTAAGTCTTTTAGATGAACTTCCAGTAGTACCCTTTATCTCCGTACATAATTTCACGGTTATACCGGTAATGGTTTCAGAGATATAGAATGCCGATTAAATATTTCGCACAGCCGCCATCTTGAGGTTATGTAAACAATTGAACGAAGTTAGATGTCGGTGCATTACAATGTGTATAAACATATACTGTACCAAGTTTCATTGCGTTTGGTTGGTTAAATCGCGAGAAACGTCTATTTAAAAGTCGCAACTTCGCTTGGCAGCCATGTTGGTTTTGTAGCTACCAGGTTTTCAAAAGTCACAGGTGAACTTCTAGTAGTTCCCTTTATCACCGCACAACATTCCAGGGTGATTTCGGTAATAGTTTTGGAGATACTGAATGTTGGTGAAATACTTCGCACAGCCGCCATGTTAGATTGGTGAGACGTAACAAAATTTGAAGGGAACGGTCTGGGTCGCCCGGAATAGTGCTATGAACTTACCGAGTTTCATTGAAATCGCTCCAGCCGTGTAGAAGTTATTAGGGGGGGGGGGTTGGCACACAAAACTCATCACACACACAGACAGACACACGGACAAAAGGTGATCTAATAAGCCTATTTTTCATAAATGAAAATAGGCTACAAATAAAATAAAAATAGAACAATTAGTAAAAATAAATAAATAAATAAAGATACAGTCAGTCTGAGAAACTAGACTGTATATCATTTCAAATGACGCATGCTACAAATGCTACACATGTTAGAAAGGCTCAGGAAGGCTTCTCCAGGACTCTTTGCACTCTGCTGCATGACGTCACGCACTCACCGTCTCCGTTCGCATAACGCCAGACCCCAGGAGTAAACTCAGAGTCAACAGACTCCATTACCCTTTAACTTAGGCTTCCCGCGCGGGGGCTGCATGACGTTACGCACTCGCCGTCTCCGTTCGCATAACGCCAGACCCCAGGAGTAAACTCGGACTCAACAGACTCTATTACCCTTTAACTTAGGCTTCCCGCGCGGGGGCTTCATGACGTCACGCACTCGCCGACTCCGTTCGCATAACGCCAGACCCCAGGAATTAACTCAGACTCGGTGCATATGCACTGAACATCATGATGACGTCATACACGCCGTAATCGTGACGCATAACGGTAGACCTAAGCATAACGATGAAGTCGACAAGATCATTTGAAATGATAAAACAAAATTATTCAGTCTCCATTCTGCTAGCCGAGAGAGTGAAATAAAAGTTGACATAAGTGGTATTTATTATCAGTTTCTAGAATCGTACTCGTCGCCAATGCAAAGCGCTACCAATAACAACGTTGCAATTGGCGCTAGAATCTAAGTTTAATAATACATTATGCAACGAGCCTATAATGGCAATAATTAACGCACGAGTATTTCCATACGAGTGTCTTAATTACCATTGTAGGCGAGCTGCATACAACTGTCTATGTTCGACGATAATTATAACTATATTATATGTTTTAACATAAATATTCATAAATATAGGTGGGATTCAGTAACTTCAGTTAGTGAACAGAGTGCGCTGGGTGGTTTGCTGACTGAAGAGAGCGCATGCGTGGGTCAAAGAATTTCGAAAGCAGAGACCATTTACTTTGCTAGGCAATGCTATTGTTTACAGCCTGCATAATGTCTAGTGCTGATCAGAATTAGCATTCCCTAATATTGTCACCGAAGTTGTTTGAAAGCAATACGCTGTGTAGAAATTGGAGTTGGAGATTGTATCATATTCGCCAGTTTATTTACGCGAACATATGGGACGGTGCACTTTCCATGTCGGTAATTTATATAGCAGGATGCTGTGTTGCTAACTTCTGGATGTAGATTCATAAATTTCTTGCATATGTCATAGTATTTTCCTGTTACCTTAAAGCTTCTTGCTGATTTTGTCTTTGTGTTTGGGAGTGTAACTACAATGGTTAATCCGATATCCAATTGGAACTTTCAAATCATGTAATTCATGTCCGACATGTTGAATTTTGAGTGCATGCGCGAAGCTATCCTTACCCAATTGGTCAATGAATGAGCTCTGATTGGCTGGAGAAACTGTTTCATAATGAAGAATAGTACTATAATGACCCTCATTATGATACATATAATATTTATATTTCGACATCGTCGAACATAAACGCAATTTTTAAACGAATTGTAGATATATATGAAATCATAGTGTAATTCGTCACTTTTCGTTACGATCAGTTACTTGTGAGTGATCCTTGTTACAGACCACACACCTGAGTAAGAGTATATGGTTACCAGCAGTGGTAGCTAACTTCACTAAGGCGCAGGGCTAGGCTTTGGGGCCAAGTCATCAGTGGATTCGGTAGACGTAGGTTTCGAAACCCCTTGTATCCTATCCTTGAAATAGTTCTCCGTGGTCCCCCATTTGCATTAATAGGTCACGGGTGATTTCTTCCAACTTCTAGTCCAGTTTCATTCACATTCACTAATTTTATGTACATTAACTCCTCTCACCAGATTGGCGTCATGAAATTCCGCAAAATGTACCCGCCACATAGAAATCCATCACACGTCATCCTCGACCTCACTGAAACGAGAATAATAAGGGGCGGACGTCAACTATTATGATTAATGTACTGTTTCGGGCAATTAAGGACCACGCCACTTTAACAATTTCCTTTGAGCTTTAATGTTGGTCTAATATACCTTCAATCGCAGACGGTGTTGTTCCTTTCTCTCGTTCATCCAGGCTTTTCCAGATTTCAGAGTCGGCTTTGGTTGGAAACTGGCCACGCCCCTGATTATCTTCTCAATCTCTTGTAGATCTTTCTATACCTCACTGAACCAGGCCCATAAAAAGTAAACCTCGTTTTAACGCATCGCGTTAGTTATTTTCTCCGCATGCATCTACAACTCCTGGCTGAGACGTCTTGTAAACTCTTTTATCTCTTTTTCTTATTCTTTTTCTTAATCTTTTCCTTATTTTTTACTCTTAATCTTTTTCTTTTACTTATTCTTTTCTTTCACTTATTTTTATACTCTTTCTTCTTTTTTTTTCTTTTTTCCCTTTTGTTTTTCTCATTCTCATTCTCGTTTTCGTTCTATTATCATTCTCGTTCTTATTTTGTTATTATTATTATTGTTCTTATTCCTGTTCTTATTCTTATTCTTGTTCTTATTCTTTTATTATTCTTGTCCTTGTTCTTATTATATTCTTGTTCTTATTCCTTCCTTATTCTTGTTTTATTCTTATTCTTGGTCTTATTCTTTTCTTATTCTTGTTCTTGTTCTTATTATAGGCCTAATCATGTTCTAATTCTTGTTCTTATTCTTTTCTTATTCTTGCTATTATTATTATTACTATTATTATTATTCTTGTTCTTATTCTTATTCTTGTGGTTTTCTTATTCTTGTTCTTATTCTTGTTCTTATTCTTGAACTTATTCTTGTTCTTATTCTTATTCTTGTTCGTATTCTTGTTCCTAATCTTATTCTTATTCTTGTTCGTATTCTTGTACTTATTATTTTCTTGTTCTTTTAAATTATATTCTTAGTCTTATACGTGTTCTTATTCTTGTTCTTATTCTCATTCTATGGGAAATACGAAAATATTTCCTGGTGGCAATAAATACGGTCAAGGAAGCACGTCAATATGATTTGAATTACTCTATTAATACAGAAATGTCAAATATGTGCAAAAATAGAACTAAAATGAAATATCTTAATATGTTCAATGGACAGATTGGTTTTAAATATTATAAAGCATTAAGGAGCATTTCAAGACCTATTATCGTACAAACAGAGTTCTAATGTACTGGTCTGTTCTGTGTTGCAGAAAAGCCTCTGAATCATAGTGGACTCTATGAAGACGATTTGCAGCAAAATGCCTCACTATATTCCACGAAGGTACCTGACCTCTGGCCGAATAAAACCATGCCCTACATCATCGATAAGTCTTTCTGTAAGTATCCTGGTTGTTCTGAATAACTAAAGAAGGCGGTTATCTGCAGTAACTGTCAAAACATTAATACCACTGTAAAACAAATGAAACATCACCTAAAACCGAAAATTTTACTGAAACAACTAGACGTATTGTTTGTGAGAACTTACATACTGTAAGTAAGCTAAATTTCACATTATTTTATCAAAGTTGAAAAACAGCCCAAAACTAAATACAGCAATTTTTTCTAGGTTGGGGATTAGCCCAGATGTACCAATTGGGCCCGGTACACCTTGCATGGACCCCTTAAGGGATAGCAGCCACAGTAAGACCGCTATAATCCGGTATGTATGCTCGGGAATCTGTTAAGGCCGGATTATCGAACATGTTAGACCAGCTAGTCATCTTTAAAAACCTGGTTTAAACAAGGAGATATACATAAAACTACAGTTTTAATGTTGTTTGAGTCTTCAATCTTTGGACTGGTTTGATGCTGCCCTCTATGCCTGCTTGTCCTGAGCGAATCGTTTCATCTCTACATAGCTAGACACCTTACATCCAAGGCAATCTTTTTAACATATTCTAACCTTGGTCTATCCCTACAGTTCTTGTCCTCAACCCTTCCTTCCATAACTAAGTTTGTTATTCCTGGATGTCTTAGTATGTGCCCTACCAACATATCTCTTCTCTTCATTAGCAGTCTCCAGAAACATCTCTCCTCTCCTACTCGTCTTAATACCTCATCATTTGTAACCCTATCTACCCCATCTGATCTTCATCATTCTCCTGTAACACCACATTTCAAATTTTCTATTCTCCTCTTTTCTGCTGCGCCAGCAGTCCAAGTTTCACTTCGACAGAGCACCACGCTCCAGACAAAGGCTTTCAAAAACGACTACCTAATACCTAAATCTAGCCTTTATTCGATGTCTACAGATTCCTTTTCTGTAGAAATGCTTTCCTTGCCTGAGCCAACCTATATGTTCTCTTTGCTTCGTCCATCACTGCCTATGTTGTAATGGGTTATAGAGAACTGGAATCTTGCCCCATTCATTGGGCGCTATTGTAATGGGTTATGTTACATAGAATAGAGTTAAAAAAGAAGGAAGATTGTAGTTTTACGTGACCGTGAATCTTGTGATTATGAGCCACGGGACCTCCTTTTTTTTACGTGGAATCCGAACCACAGGACATGGCATTTCACTTCGAAAATCTCACATGCATTGACCAGGAATCGAACCCGGACCGCCTTGGTGAGAGGCATACAGCTAGACCGCTGAGCCACCACGTCCCCAGAATAAAGTTAATATGCAAAGCTAATTATTTAAATAGTCGCCCACTTTTGGGTGATCAATATGAAACATTTAATGGTGTATTAATTTAATAGTGTATCTGTATTGTTGTCAGCATCACTAAAAAAAATACATAATGTGTAGTATTATGTGTTTCCAGGGCGCCAGACCATTCATATATATAATGATCAAAATACTATATTAATCCTCGGTTAAACAGAGGTAGAGCAGCGAAATTCCTATCTCCAGCCGTAGTGAAACTTACGTAATCTAACCTTTCGATAATTAGTTCAGGAGTGTGGTGTTGCCTTATAATAATTTCTAGCTACTAAAGGAAACCAGTCAAACATTTGAATTTAAAAATGAATTTAATATATAAAAACAACAAGTGCAAAAAGAATAAAATACTAAAGATAATAATAATAATAATAATAATAAATGAAATTAAAGAATCTACTGAATTTACTTGTATTATGGGTCTTGATTGGAAATTGGAGTATACTGAGTTAATTGAATAAAATATAGATTGAATTTAATAAGCATGAGAGCCTTCTGATTTGACTGGAGTAAAACTGTTTAAATCGCTCACCGCATTGAAGATCATTGTAGTTGGATTGTTGCGTAGAGAGTTCCTGATGGCCCTGATCTTCCTCAACGTAATGAATTTATATGTGGATGACGGAATAAATTCCAAAAATCATCCCTGTGACAATAGCCTCGTACACAACCATGTCACAGTTTGATGAGACAGAATGTCTTATCAAATTCACATACTTAAATAGTTAACTGTATTATTTAGCACGCGTTACAAATGAATGTTAATTTCCCAGTCCATCTCGCTACACGTTCCACTTTTCTGCTCCACACAGCACCATTCCGTCTTCTCTCAGCAATTCAATAATAATAATTCCTTCAGTTGGGCGGCCGTCATATATATATATATAACGTTGCCAGGCACGCGCCCACCCCCACTTCTGAAGTCACTAGGCAATTTGCACGCCTTTCACATATCAATAACGACAATACTTCTTTGTAGCATTTCTCGGGAGGTCCAGCCCACCTTTTGTATAACGTTGCAAAGGACTCATTCACAGGTCCAGCAGCCCCATTCATTACCTTGCCTGCCAGGTATTGATAATGGAGAGTCTTCAAAGAATCCATTCTTAGTATGATTTGTATACTGGTAGAATACTTGATGTGAAAGACATAAGTGTCTATTCATGTCGTTACCAGGAAGCGGTAGATAAGCCAGCCTTCCGCGAACACCCTCTTCTTCTCTTTTTCGTATTTTCTTCAGAAATAATATTCAGTCAAGCGTCTTATTTATTTCAAATATAATGTGTATCGCTCCAAATCCTTTCAATTGCCATAATATTCTACATTACCGCATAATAATAGATATAAACATATTAGTTGACATAATAACTAATAAAAGGTAAAATGTAAACTTAAAAAATATTGATAATACTAATACTAATAATAATAATAATAAAATATATAAAATTATTTCATTCTGGTCACAAATTGGGACCATCACAATTCGCCCCAGAGAATTATGGTATATGTCAACAATCATATCACCATACTTCTCTTCAACACTTGTACAAATATGAAATATTATACCCTACTAAGAAATTACAAACATCGACAATATTATACCCTTCAAAGCAATTACCAACATCAAAAAAAGTATACCCTTCAAGTTTTATATATATATATATTTATATTTCATCATTCCAGTCTTTCACTGTTCATAATGTCTGTTTTTTTCTTCTTTACATAATTAAAGCGACCTATAAACAATGTACATCAAAATACCCTTTACTTTTATATTCTTGTTTTGGACATAAGTCATCGTTGCACTTATGTATATTTGGGTGGCATACACCTTTGCTTTATATCTTGAGGACGTAGAATTCAATTTTAAGCCTGGTGTCGAACTGAATACACTATGGCCAGTTTGTAGGACTGCCAACTGATCAATTCACTTAATCACTTCACAACAAGGAAGGAAGATTGTAGTTTTACGTGACCGTGAATCTTGTGATTATAAGCCACGGGACCTCCTTTTTACGTGGAATCCGAACCACAGGACATGGCATTTCACTTCGAAAATCTCACATGCATTGACCGGGAATCGAACCCGGACCGCCTTGGTGAGAGGCATCCAGCTAGACCGCTCACTTCACAACACTTGGTATGTGATGCGAATAACCAGATCTACTCCAGTCCCTCAGGAATTATATGTATCTAGTAACACAGGCATATTATAGAAAAATGAAACTTTATTAGCTTAGGCAACATCGTTCAGTGCAAATGCAGTGCGCTAATTTATCCCACATATGTATATATATCACACTCAAATACACAAGCTTCTAGCCGACTAAATACGCTTCAAATTTCCTCTGTGCTCTTCAAGACACACAATATCATAGATCGGTGCAACTCTTCGCCATTACCTGCTCGTTCAGACCACAATCATTCACTTAATATTAAGCGACTTTCCTTACTTACCATCACTTATACTTCTATTACTCATGATACATATTTCCTTAAGGATCTCACATTATAGGTCCCGCATAATCGTTTTACTGCATCGTCTAATTACTCACCTTTTTGACCTGAGTTACTCACCTTTTTAACCGTAGTTACTCACCTTATTTCTCACAATTACAGTCCATTCTACTCAAGATCCCCTTATTTCTCACGATTACACTCCATTCTACCTAAGATTACACCTCTTAATCACTTGTAGATACTCACCTTATTTCTCAAAATTATACTTCTTTCTATTCAAGATTACACCACTTTATCGCCCGTAGTTACTCACCTTATTTCTCAAAACTACACTTCTTTCTACTTAAGATTACATTTCTTTACCACCCGTATTTACTCACCTTATTTCTTAAAATTACACTTCTTTCTACTTAAGATTACCATTCTTTCGCGGAATCCATATTCACTTACTTTATTTCTCAAAATTACACGTCTTTCTACTCAAGATTACACATCTTAATCACCTGTAGATATTAACCTTATTTCTCACAATTACACTTCTTTCTATTCAAGATTACACCTCTTTATCACCCGTAATTACTCACCTTATTTCTCAAAATTACACTTCTTTCTACTTTAGATTACCTTTCTTTATTACCCGTAATTACTCACCTTACTTCTCAAAATTACACTTCTTTCTACTTCAGATTACCTTTCTTTCCCGGAATCCGTATTCACTCACTTTATTTCTCAAAATTACACTTCTTTCTACTTAAAATTACCTTTCTTTCGCGGAATCCGTATTCACTTACTTTATGTCTCAAAATTACACTTCTTTCTACTCATGATTACCTTTCTTTCGCGGAATCCGTATTCACTTACTTTATTTCTCAAAATTACACGTCTTTCTACTCAAGATTACCTTTCTTTCGCGGAATCCGTAGTTACTCACCTTATTTCTCAAAATTACACTTCTTTCTACTTCAGATTACCTTTCTTTATCACCCGTAGTTATTCACCTTATTTCTCAAAATTACACTTCTTTCTACTTCAGATTACCTTTCTTTCGCGGAATCCGTATGACCGATAAAATTTAATTTCTCCAGTACAAAAATGACTTACCTTTAAATCCTTTTATTAACCATCCTATCTACTGACATATTAACTGCTCATAAAAATCTGCCTAATTAAATTACGGGCATCAAAATATAGCTTTACTTTCCTTTCTGACTTGGGAACTACCCTTAACGAATTAATATATGGGCTAATATAGGGTTCTATAATTTTATCCTGCAACATGCTTTCAATCTGCCTACTCACAGCTTCCTGAAATTTGTAAGGCACGGGGTAGCGATGACCTACAAAAATACTGCGATCATGTACATATAATGAATGTTCGTAGCAATTAGCTAATCCAATACGGTTCTCAAATATATACTAATTCTCTTACAACACCTCCAACAATCGATCCACACGATCACTCTCTAACGCACTCTGTAATGCAGCCTCACACAAGGAATCCTCTAGATAATCCTTCGTCATCATACTGCCTAAAAATGTGAAAAAACAAGGTTCCCCTCTCAAGAGATACCCCAACAATCTCACCAATAACCTCACTACAAATATCGACTCCTTTAGTCGTTAATACCTCCTCAATCATACATATCTTCTTAGAACCACCATACAACTCACTTGAATTATTAAATGACATTATCATATCTCCACCCATTCATGTGAATTTAACACTACCCTGCTTATAACATAGCTGTGCAGAATGTTGTGACATCCTGTCCGAACCCATAATTAGTGAATATATCAGATTTGGAATCAAAAAACATACTTGTGTTCCAATCTTACTTTCTTTTAAAATTTCTGCAACCACTTGTTTAGAAATTATGTGGAATATCTTTCCCATCGCAGTTAACACAATAGTAGTTCTAATTGGAATTTCCTATATTTTTTATACCATGTTCCTTCCTATTATTATAAAATGCTGCACTGATGCAGAAAACCTGACAGCCACTATCAAAAAGTGTATCGATACACGCCCCTAACATTTGTAGTTTTTCGACTGAGTAAACATTTATAACAGTAGGTTCTTTAGATACCTTCATAAATTCACTTAATAAATAATTACGTATTAGGTCATACGGTTCGCTCAAAATAGTAATACCGACTTACATAACAACTCTATCTGGCATTTTAAAGTTCTTATAACCTTCTTCTTCACTTCTATATTTATTTATAGTTACACTCTCTTCTCTCCTCATAACAATAGTTTCTTCCTCCTCCGTATTATATTTATCAATAGTAACACTGTATTTCGCCTTTGCCCCTATTACTTCCCCTATTCTATCTTCTATGGCACGCCACTGCACTTCATAATCTTTCTCGCTCTCTTTCATTATATTCTCTATTTCCTCTAACAACTTAATTTTCTCCCCTTTCATTTTACTTCTGGACTTACTAATTTCATGCCTTTCCTTCATTTCTCCACTACTATAGCTTAACGACCTTTTTAACTATTGCTTTTTGCTTCTGCTTTCTTCCATATCCGTCCTTCGTTCGTCTTGTACACTATCTCTCTCCACCATTTCCTCCACCATCGCGCTCTGCTTGTGCTTTTTCTTCCTATGCTTTCAGTTACTTATCTCAGCTTTCTGCTTTCCTTGTTCAATAATTATGTCTTTCTGACTGTGCCTTAACGCACGCTTCTCTATCTCTGTTAACTTCATATTGACTTCCTTTATATAGGCTCTGACTTCTTCCCTTGTCTGCCTATTTTGTTCCTCTATAATTTTCTGCATTTTTATTTCTTGAGTGCTTATCACTTCCTTATTTTACCTACTTCTATTCCTATCTTGTCTTTAATCTTCATATCTTCTTTCTTGCTACCTTCCATAATCTCTATCTTCACGTCTTCTACTCTTTCCCTTACCTCTTGATTAATCTCTTCTACTTTCTTGCCTATAACTTCAAACATTTCCCCTACTTCTATCATAACTTCAGCTATGGTTTTCTTTAACTCACTTTGCAATTCCTTTCTTATTATTTCTTAGAATTCTGACATATTCTCCTTAATCCTCTCATACTTTTTATTTAACTCCTCATTCACCTTTTCCACCTTATCTAGCTTCTGATTAATTTCTTTATTATCTTTACATCTCGCCTCTTTTATCTCCCTACTCATCTCCTGATTTTGCCTACTTATTTCCTCTCTCATCTCCCTACTCATCTCCTGATTATTTTTATTGCTATCTTCTAGCTTCTTGTCTATCGCCTTACTTATCTCCCTACTCATCTCCTGATTATTTTTATTGCTATCTTCTAGCTTCTTGTCTATTGCCTCACTTATCTCCCTACTCATCTCCTGATTTTGCCTATTCATCTCCTGATTTTGCCTATTCATCTCCAGAAACATTCCTATGATCTCATGTGATTTATTTTCCGAATTATCCAGAGGCTTTTGTTTCTCCTGCCCTCCACTAGTCTCAGGATTTATTTCAGGATGTACCTCTATATTCGTCTCAGGGTTAACCTCGGGATTATTCTCAGGATTACTCTCAAGATTTACCTCCGACATCTTGGTATAATCCTCTACACTCTCAGCCTCAGTACCACTATCAACTTTCGTATAATTAGCTTTCTCGCCTTTACCCCTACTCCTCAATTTCCTTTGTTTCTCATCCGTCATCTCGAAGTACGCCGTATAAAGTTTACCGTTCCAAAATTCACCTCACTTTCCCCCAAAATAAATCACTAATAACACACTAATTCACTTCACTTTCCCCCCAAATCACTGTCAATTTGCACTGAATTTACACTCACTCCTTCCATAAATATCGTTAGGGTTTCGTGCGCCACGTTGGGCGCCATTTGTAATGTTTTAGTTTAACTGGATCTTTACCCACGTTGGGCGCCATTTGTAATGGGTTATAGAGAACTGGAATCATGCCCCATTCATTGGGCGTTATTGCTATGGGTTATATTACATAGAATAAAGTTAATATGCAAAGCTAATTATTTAAATAGTCGCCCACTTTTGGGTGATCAATATGAAACATTTAATTGCGTATTAATTTAATAGTGTATCTGTATTGTTGTCAGCATCACTAAAAAAATACATAATGTGTAGTATTATGTGTTTCCAGGGCGCCAGACCATTCATATATAATGATCAAAATAATATATTAATCCTCGGTTAAACAGAGGTAGAGCAGCGAAATTCCTATCTCCAGCCGTAGTGAAACTTGCGTAATCTAACCTTTCGATAATTAGTTCAGGAGTGTGGTGTTGCCTTATAATAATTTCTAGCTACTAAAGGAAACCAGTCAAACATTTTAATTTAAAAATGAATTTAATATATAAAAACAACAAGTGCAAAAATAATAAAATACTAAATATAATAATAATAATAAATGAAATTAAAGAATCTACTGAATTTACTTGTATTAAGGGTCTTGATTGGAAATTGGAGTATACTGAGTTAATTGAATAAAATATAGATTGAATTTAATAAGCATGAGAGCCTTCTGATTTGACTGGAGTAAAACTGTTTAAATCGCTCACCGCATTGAAGACCATTGTAGTTGGATTGTTGCGTAGAGAATTCCTGATATCCCTGATCTTCCTCAACGTAATGAATTTATATGTCGATGACGGAATAAATTCCAAAAATCATCCCTGTGACAATAGCCTCGTACACAACCATGTCACAGTTTGATGAGACAGAATGTCTTATCAAATTCACATACTTAAATAGTTAACTGTATTATTTAGCACGCGTTACAAATGAATGTTAATTTCCCAGTCCATCTCGCTACACGTTCCACTCTTCTGCTCCACACAGCACCATTCCGTCTTCTCTCAGCAATTCAATAATAATAATTCCTTCAGTTGGGCGGCCGTCATATATATATATATATATATATATATATATATATATATATATATAACGTTCCCAGGCACGCGCCCACCCCCACTTCTGAAGTCACTAGGCAATTTGCACGCCTTTCACATATCAATAACGACAATACTTCTTTGTAGCATTTCTCGGGAGGTCCAGCCCACCTTTTGTATAAAGTTGCAAAGGACTCATTCACAGGTCCAGCAGCCCCATTCATTACCTTGCCTGCCAGGTATTGATAATGGAGAGTCTTCAAAGAATCCATTCTTAGTATGATTTGTATACTGGTAGAATACTTGATGTGAAAGACATGTGTCTATTCATGTCGTTACCAGGAAGCGGTAGATAAGCTGGCCTTCCGCGAACACCCTCTTCTTCTCTTGTTCGTATTTTCTTCAGAAGTAATATTCAGTCAAGCGTCTAATTTATTTCAAATATAATGTGTATCGCTCCAAATCCTTTCAATTGCCATATTATTCTACATTACCCCATAATAATGGATATAAACATATTAGTTGACATAATAACTAATAAAAGGTAAAATGTAAACTTAAAAAATATTGATAATACTACTACTACTACTACTACTACTAATAATAATAATAAAATATATAAAATTATTTCATTCTGGTCACAAATTGGGACCATCACAATTTCTCCTACTTCCTTTAGCTTTACACCTGCCAATTTGACGTTCATAAGGGTTTCTGATTACGTTCAGCTGGATTCCATTATTTTTGTTTTACATTTATTATATAAAGACTGTCTAGATTTACACATTCAGTCTGTTTTTTTTACCAGTCTACCACTTTGTGTGGCCAATGGTTTGTTCACTGACTCGTTAATTGCATCGGTTGGTATGACAGATTTCGTCTTCATTGGCACACCCAAGTCTGTGTCTGATTCTCTTGCAACTTCTCGAAGTCGTCTGCCGATGACCTGACTGTCATTCTCTGGCTTCAACTCCAGCTCCAGGGGAAGTTGGTGCCATGATCACTGTATACTGTGTGAGGTCTCCCTCTTCGACTCATGAATCTTCTGAAAGCTAGTAGAAAACTATCCGTAGATAGCGAAGACACAAGTTCTAGGTGCACTGCCCTATACACACCACACGTGAAAAGACAAATCCATGCCTTCTTATGTTCATCTTTTCCTGCTTTTATGTATAATGGACCGGCTATGTCCACTCCCGTTATCTCAAATATCTTTGCATTGCGTACTCATTCTTCTGGAAGTGGAGTAGGTATTGTTTCAATCTTCTTGGCAGTGTGCCTCTTACATCGAACACATGAATTAACAACTGCTCTCACAGTTCGCCTGCCTCCCAGAATCCAAAATTGTTCTCTCAGTAATGATATGATCATTTGTACTCCTGCGTGACAGCTCTCCTGATGTACATCCATGATCATATGTCTGACAACGGGGTGTTCGTGGTTTGGAAGGACAGCTGGATGACGAAATTCATTGGCATCCCTATTGTTCGAGATTTTTGTCGTTAATCTAATGACCCCATTATCATCAATAAAAAGGAGGAAATTGGATAGCCTTGGTTCATAAACTCCTACAAAAGCTTCTTATTGTGTCAGAAATATAACGTTGTTCTCTGCTAATTTAGACTCATCAGCAGTTAGATCCTGATGAATCCGCTCAGTCCTAGCCCTCTTGCTATTCATTCCAAAACGTAGAATCCATCCTACTAAACGGACAATTTTCTTGTAGTGTGAGAAATACTTGTAATACCAGTCTTTATTTCCATACTCACATACCATAGACGATACAATAGTTTCCTTTCTTTCTCCCGCGATCTCTTCTTCATCGTACGTAGGATCTACCTTAGGCCAGTGTCTGGGAGATTCTCTGATCCAGTTTGTTCCCTCCCACCAACGAGATTCCAATAATTTCTTAGCTGTGCAACCTCTCAATGGAAGATCTGCTGGGTTCATGTGTCCAGAAATATGTCTCCATTCACAATTGCCTGTTAGTTCCCTAATCTCCTTCACCCTATTAGAAACAAAAACATCCCAGGGCTCCTCTCGTTTAACCCAGGCCAGCACTGTAGTTGCATCCGTCCAAAAGATTGTCTCAACTTTTGCCATATCAAAGTCCTCAACAATGGTAGTGTACATTCTTGCTGCTATTGAAGCAGCCAATAGTTCAAGTCTTGGTATAGTCGTCTTCTTGTTGGGTTTGTTGATAGGAGACACTCTTGCTTTAGCTGTCACAAGTTGGACCCTGACACTCCCTTTCAGTTCCACACGCAGGAATGCCACTGCTGCATAAGATGTTTGACATGCATCTGATAAAATGTGCAATGTCCATGCGTCTCGCTCATTGCATCCAGGTAACCATCGAGGGATCCTAATTTGTTTGAGATCGGGTACACCCTTCATCCAACATAAGAACTGGGACTGTATCTCTGCATCAACTTCTTGATCCCAGCTAATACCGCTTTTCCAAGTTTGCTGCAATAGAAGTTTGTTTACTAGTGTGACACTACATGTAACACCTATGGGGTGAAATATTCTATGAGCAGCACTCAGCATGGTTTTCTTATTGACCCGCTCTGTATCTAACGAAGAAAGACTTGCCATATTTATCTCCAGTGTGTCTGCAGACGGATCCCAGGAAAGCCCTAAAGCATTGACAGGTACGGAAATGTGTACAGGGGAAGTCACCTCCCACCCCCTTAGTTCAAATTGTCGTTCATCCATGACTGAAGTAGCCAAATTGATGAATTTCTGTGCTTCCTCTTCATCATTCATGCTGGACACACAGTTATCAACATAAAAACTACGAGCGAGTTCCTCAACCAACGAAATGGGCCCTTTTAAAATTCCTTCCTTACAATGGGCTAATGTGGTCTCAAGGTGAAGATTCAGGCAGGCTTCTAAGAGAAAAGGGCTGGCAGAAACCCAAAATACAACACGACAGTGTCTGTAGACCTTAAGGGCGCCTCCTTCCGTTATCCATAAAAACTGCAGGAAATTACGGTCATTAGGATATAAACTGATTTGGAGGAAGGCACGCCGGATGTCCCCAACTACTCCTATCTTCTTGAGACGAAACCGAGCGAGGACAGCAGGTATCTTCTCAATCAGATTTGGTCCCTTCTGTAAGCAATGATTAAGGCTTGGGTTCTTCCCATTCCGAGCAGAGGCATCAAAGACTGGACCTAACAGGTGTCGTACAGTTCGGCTTCACCACATGTCGATGGGGTAGGTAAAGCCCTGGCAAATTCATATCATGGAGAGGCACTTCATCGATGACTCCTTCTGAAATCCATTCATCCAAAACTTGTTGGTAAGCTTCAAAAAATCCCTCGACTTTCAATTTCTTCACTGTGGAATTCATCCTCTTCAGAGCTAAGTCGTAGTTGTCAGGAAGAGTTGGATGACCTGTACTCCAGGGTAAGTGAACTTCGCAGCGCCCTTCGTCTGTGATAGTCACAGTCTCAATGAAATGTTGCTGAACAGCGGCCTGAAGTTCCATCTTATTCAACTTTTCAGAAGCATCTGTTATTCCAAGGGTGTCTGGTGTCCAGAGATCTGATAACGCAGCATCCTTAACAAACATGTTTGTTACAACCGTGGCAAGGTTATCTTTGGAATGATGTTGTGCTGGAATCCTTCCCATTAATGCCCACTCAAGTTTGGTCTCGATCGCCACTAACCCACAAGTGAGCATTCTCCTACCTCCAGTGAGAATTTTCCCAGCAATGTCAGCTCCAATTAACATTTCTATAGGCCCTGAACATTGCAAATTACTGAGTCTGATATTTTTCTTAGCAAGCTCGTCAATACATGGTCCTGGTTTGACAGGAGAAATATCACCACATATTGTACTTTGATCTAATGCTTGAAAATTACATCTATACTTATTGTCTGAACTTGAGAGAAGAACGCTGAAAACATTGTGCTGGACCACACCCGTACTAGTACCCCAAAAATGAATGCTGGTTTATTTCCTTGCCTTTCGATTGGTAGCCCATTTCTGTCGCTGTGCTCGACAGAATATATGAACGTTGAGAAGCGGTGTCTATCAATGCTCTAGCTGGACGATAACCATTGTCACTTCTTACATTGACTACAAGCGTTTGCATCTGAACGTTACAATTGTTTGATAGACTTGTGAGGGCTTCATCATGCTGTAGTTTAGACCCTGTAGGACTATTCTGAGTGTTTGTCTTTCCCTCCCTAGAACTAGGTCTATCAAGCACCTGAGGTAGGTTATCACAAACAATCACAAAATGTGACTTGCCACAAACAATACACTTTGGTCGACTTTTGCACCTTTTAGCTTGATGACATTGTCTCAGACAACTAAAACAAGCCCTCTTACTGTCTAAAATGTGACGTTTCTGCCATACACATAGCCTGGGCCTTTATACAATCCTGCGCCCTGTGGTTGGATGAGCAGAAGATGCACTCAGATCCTCCCTTGGCAATAGTAATTAACCCAGCAGCCTTAGGAATATCTTTACTAGTGGGAACAGGCTGCTTTGATCCCCTTTTCTTTTCATTGACTTTATTATTTGAGGTCACTGATAAGCCGAACCCAGATAGAGCAAGAGTTACTTTCTGTTCTCCTTCAACCTCCACCCTGAGGAACTGTATAAGCTTCTCTAAGACATCTTTCGAGGACTACTCAGGATTATTCGATCTCTGCGAGAAAAGGGTACTACTCCTCTCCCACACCTTCAAAATATCCTCTGGTAGACATGAGGATACTAAAGGAAAAGGTATGGGGCCACATTTTTCTGATGTTACACCTAGAGTATGAAGATTTCGAAGGTGACACTGCAACTTATCGTACAGAAAGGATAAAGGCATCTTCTTGATGGAAATCCTGTTCTGCGAGATGATTTCCAAAGTTCCCTAATATAAAATTCAGTCAACAAGTCTTCCCTTCCAAAACGATCTTTAAGTGCTTTTATCACCTCTGGATATATCTAGCTGTACCAGGGTAACTCTCAACAACTTCTCTAGCAACTGAGTTGGGAACTGTGGCCATGACTAGATACTGCAATTTATCACTCGGATCCATATTAGGATCACTGTCAATCTTTTTAAACTGGGACCAAAACGGCAACCAATCTTTCAACTCCCCATTAAATTCCTTAAGTTTCAACTGGGGGAGTTTATAAGCACAACTTGAAGCATTTACATGGGATGAAGTTCCGACCGTTGGGTTCGACTGGGTAGACCTAACTTCATCTTCATCTATCTTATTGACTTTACGTTTCATCCCCAAATACTTCATAACGTATTCTTCCCCTTTATCCATTTCCGACTCGAGCTCTTTCTCGGGCAAAGCACCATCATTGATCATATGTTCATAAATGATTGCGTCCTTACCTTGCAATTCCTGAAAACATAACTCGAGCACATCCATATGTGTACGTATTTAAAGATTTAACTCTGCTCCACCGACTAGTAACTCTTCGAGTTCTCTGTATATCTTATTGAAGGATCTTCTTATAATCGTACGTGATCTCTTCTCTATTTCAATCGGCATGATGTCTTGAATTAAACTGATTACTGTGTTCAGAATAACAATTCGTCGTTAATTACACTATCGTGTCCGCAGCGCCAAATGTTGTGAAGTGTTTGCGATAAACGAGAATTCAACTCCACATTATCAAAAAAGTACGACCGCTTTTATTATTCTTCAGCACAGCCTATCAACATAAAACAGTTTAATGTAGGAAGAGGTAACAAGATGTATTGCGAAAACAATGAATGAGCAACTGAGCATCAGAACCCTCAGAACATGCAATTTACGTATAATACATAGAACAAGCGGCCATGTTTGTGCTCAGTAACAAGAGTCCATCTTCAGGCTCAATTAGCCAAACGAACATGAGCACTTATTGCTCACTATGGCGACACTAAAACATTCTGACTGAAAGCTATTATGCCTTGTCGGTTGGAGTTTAAGGACAGAATGTGCCGTGCCTTAGAGTGAGTTGCAAATAGTATCACTATGATTTTTGGTCGATGTATTATTAGATAGGCTTCCTTCTAGTAAAAAGAAAATAACAAAGTAATGCTATACCATCCCCGGGTTCGATTCCCGGCTCCGTCAGTGACTTTAGAAATTGACGTGAGGGTTGGAATGGAGTGCACTCAGCCCCGTGAGGCCAATTGAGTAGCTTTTTGACTGTGAGGCAGCGCCCTGGTCACGGAGACCAAGATGAACGGCCGAGGGGAGACGACGTACTGACCACGCGTCACCCCATAATTTTCAGGCCAAATGGCTAGGCAGTGGTCGCTTGGTAGACCTAGGCCCTTCAAGGGCTGTAGTGTCACGGGGGATTTATACAATATATATTCCAAACCTATGCTAAGAAAGGTCTTGTTTTTTGAACATTAGCCGAGAGAGCACAGACGAGCCAATAATTAGGGTCTTGATCCCACACGGGCAACCAGCAAGTATGTGGTATGTTTCTTGATACCAGCATGTGCCACTGGAGTTTTCAAGATTTGTTGTTTGAAGTTTACACAGTTTGTTGGAATGTCCAGGAATTCTTCTTCTTTTCCCTCTCAAGTGGGGTCGACGTTTCTGGCAAGTCTTCCCCATTTCCCTCGGTCCCGTACGTCCTCTTCCCTTAGATATTTCTCCCTCAAGTCATCTCGTATACAGTCCCTCCATGTTCTTCTTGGTCTTCCCCTTCCTCAGTCACCTTCCACTACCATTACTGTCATTCTCTAGCCAATATACATGTTGTCCCTTCTCATGACATGTCATACCACTGTAGTCTTCTCTCTTGAACTTTCTTTGATATCTCCGTCACTTTAACAATGCCTCTTAGTCTCTCATTTCCAATCCTATTGGCTCTGGTGACGCCACAGATTCTTCTTAACAACTTCATTTCAGCCACATCCATTGCCTTACAATGTGGCTTAGTTGATACCCGTGTGTCTGCTCCATAAATCACTGCAGATCTCACTACTGACTTTTAGTCCTCAGGTTTTGCCTTCTATCACACAATACACCTGACGTTCGTTTCCAGTTCATCCATCCTACCTTCACTCTGCGGGCTATTGCCATGTCTGAATTGCCATCACTGGACACTGTTGAACCTAAGTAGTTAAAACTACAGTATCTACTTTCTTCAAGTTTTGCCCAACCAATTGAATTGTTTCTTCTCCTCGTCCTCGTAGGCACATGCACTCCGTTCTCTTCCTAATGGAATGTCCAGGAATTAACCATGAGAAATGAAACCATTCTAGCAATTATTAAACAATAGCACAGTACAAAAGTGTGTGCCTGATAACCTGCGTCTCAACTCGTACTGTAATTCGTGAAATTGGTGAATGGATTATAACTTAAGTGTATACTCCCCACATAACTTCTTTAATGTTGGAATAGTTTAATGAGAATATGTTTGTGCTCAGCCCCTGAGGATAAGAAGATAATTGCAGAAGTGATTGCCGAGTTTAACAACAGGAGCTGTGTGAAAATGCGGCCTTACCGTGAGGGAGACCCCAACTACATTGTGATATGGGAAAATTACTTCAGAAGCTCATCTCCAATCGGTTTTAAGGGAGGTGTAAGTATAGCGAAAGTTTTAATCTTATTTTATTAATGTTCATCACATCACATCACATCGCATCACGCCACGCCATGCCACGCCACACCACACCACACCACGCAACGCCACGCCACGCCACACCACGCCACGCCACAGCACACCACGCCACACCACACAACGCCACGCCACAACACACCACGCCACACCAGGCCACGCCACGCCACAACACGCCACACCACGCCACACCACACCACACCACGCCACACCACGCCACGCCATGCCACACCACGCCACGCCACACCACACCACACCACACAACGCCACGCCATGCCACAACACACCACGCCACACCACGCCACGCCAGGCCACGCCACACCACACCACGCCACGCCACGCCAGGCCACGCCACACCACACCGCGCCACGCCACACCACACCACACCACGCCAGGCCACGCCACACCACGCCAGGCCACGCCACACCACACCACACCTCGCCACACCACGCCAGGCCACGCCACACCACGCCACGCCAGGCCACGCCACACCACACCACGCCACACCACACCGCGCCACGGCACACCACACCACGCCACGACACACCACACCACACCACACCACGCCACGTCAGGCCACGCAACACCACACCACGCCACACTACGCCACGCCACGACACACCACGTCACGCCACACCACACCACACCACGCCACAGCACGCCACGCCAAGCCACACCAGGCCAGGCCACGCCAGGCTACGCCACGCCACACCACACCACGCCAGGCCACGCCACACCACACCACGCCACACCACGCCACGTCAGACCACGCAACACCACACCACACCACACCACGCCACACCAAGCCACGCCAGGCCACGCCACACCACAGCACGCCAGGCCACGCCACACCACGCCACGCCACGCCACTCCACACCACGCCACTCCACGCCAGGCCACGCCACACCACGCCACGCCACACCACGCCAAGCCACGCCACACCACACCACCCCACGCCACGCCACACCACACGACACGACACCACGCCACAACACACCTCACCACGCCACACTACACCACGCCACGCCACGCCACGCCACGCCACGCCACGCCACCACACCACACCACATCACGCCACACCACGACACGACACACCACGCCACACCTCACCACGCCACACCACGCCACGCCACACCACGCCACGCCACGCCAGGCCACGCCACACCACACCACACCACACCACGCCACGGCACACCACGCCACGCCACCCCACACCACACCATATCATATATCATATCATATCATCCTATAATCGACATCATCATCATATCATCATAACATCATCATTGTTTGCCACGGTGGTTGAGTGGTCAACTTGTCGGTCTACTATCCCCAAGCTTGCAGGTTCGTTCCTGGCCGTGGTGAGTGGTCTTTGAAAGGCGGTAAAAATTACGACACCATGTTATACGATGTTGGCATGTCAAAGAACCCATTTGAATTCAGTAGGCCGTGTTCATAATGGCAAAATTAATATCGGGATTTACCGCCAACACAAAGTTCCTCATTTCTCTACTAGAAAGCGCTATAGTGTTCAAGGAGCTTAGGTATCTAACCTCCTTGACTTTCATAGTGCTTCAAGGAACAACGAAATTCGACATGCAAGCTACCCTCTGGGTGTCAAATAATTAGCTTGCACCTGGCTCCCGAGGCCATACGATATTATTATTATTATTATTATTATTATTATCATATCATATCATATCATATCTTATCTTATCTTATCTTATCTTATCTTATCGTATCGTATCGTATCTTATCGTATCTTATCTTATCTTATCTTATCTTATCGTATCTTATCTTATCTTATCTTATCTTATCTTATCGTATCGTATCGTATCGTATCGTATCGTATCGTATCGTATCTTATCGTATCTTATCGTATCGTATCGTATCGTATCGTATCGTATCGTCCTATGATCGACATCATCATCATATCATATGTATCATCATCAACATAATATCATATCATATCATATCATCATGTCATCATCTTATCTACATATCATCACCATCATCATCATCATAACAACTTACATTATATCAATTTTGTTTGCTTGATTTTTGTTCTTTGTAGTTGTTGATGATCGATTTAGGGGCTATACGACAACGTGTTCATGTAGCCCCATGTACTTGGGTGTGGAATTTGTCTGATAACCTGTGCTATTGTGATGGCTGTAGCCTATTGGTGTGTGCATTTGTAATTTAGGTTGGGATTGGGAAGGAGGTGGCTGTGGCCTTTCATTAGGAACCATCCAAACATTTCCCAGGAGTAGAAGTGAGAAACCACGGAGAACCATTTTCAAGATGGCAGAGATGGGAGTCAGTTTTGCCTCACGAGGCTGACTATACCCCGTCCAGCCCTAAGAAAAGAATTGCATTTCTTGGCAGAGCTGGGAATCAAACCCGGACCTCCAAGGCGAAAACCAAGAGTGCTAGCTGCTACACTACTACTTGGCTATGTGTGGAATAATGTATGATAAGCTGTGTCACTGCGATTACTGCAGTTGTGAGTGTATATGTAATGAGGCTAGGTAGCGGCTGTGGCCTTAATATACTATAGGTACTATCTTGGCATTTGCCTGAAGTAGAAGTGGGAAACTACGGATTACCACATCCAGGATAACTGAGATAAGGATCGAAACTATCTATTCTCAGTTTTGCTTCATGAGACTGGAGGTACAGTACGTTCCAGCCCTCAGAACAGAATTAACATTTATTTGTTTAGTCGGGAGTCGAACCAGGACCTCCGGGGGGACAGCCAAGAATGCTAGCCGCTACACCACGAGGTGGTCTTGAATATTTTTTTTTGCTACATAATGTACAGTAAGATACTGATATTGGTTCGATGGTCTGGGGTACGAATATTTCTCAAATTTGTAACGATACATTTCGTTGTCTTTGCTTCTAGTAGGATCTATTAGCCTTGTAGCGACGTGAATGGCATTTTTACTTGCCATCGCAGAGGTCTGGGCTCGATTCCCGGCTCTGACAAACAATTAATTATGGTCTGAGGGCTGGACTGGTACACTCATCCTCGTGAGACAAAACTGAGAGGAGGTGGGTTCGATTCCCACCTCAGCGATCCTGAACGTGGTTTCCGTGGTTTCCCCTACTTCTCCAGGAAAATGCTGGGATGGTACCTAAATATAGACCACGGTCGCTTCCATCCATATCCTAGCCTCAATTATTAGGTACATACAGTAGTATAACCATCACGATGACACAGGTTATCAATCGGATTCCCACACACACCCAAGTACTTCTATGCCCAAGGTCTCTGGTTCAAACCTGGCCGAAGTCGTCGGATTTCTTAAGAGCATTAAAATCCCTCAGTATGCCTTCCTTCGGAAGTAAAGCCAGCGGTCCCATGTCATAGATTTCATCATCATCATGTTTTTCAGTCAAGCGACTGGTCTGCCCCTACAATGAGTCTTCTCCACGTTGTTCGGTCTTGTGCTGTCCTTTTGACCATTTCATAATTTCGTAGGCCAGAGCTATGTAGGAAAGATCTCATGAAAGTGTTCCGTGGCCTCCCGCGAGGGCGTTTTCCGAGTATTTTTCCTTCTAGAATGTCGATCATCAGGCCACCATGTCGTAACCTGTGGCCAAGCCAGGTGGATCTCCTTCTATATATCTGGCGGATCATTTGCCGTTTTTCCTTTATTCGATCCAGCACCGTTATGTTGGTCATTTTCTCTACCCAGCTGATCTTTTCCATTCGGCGCCAACACCACATCTCAAACGCTTCTAGTCGTTTAATGTCACCTCTATTCATTGACCAGGTCTCACTGCAGTACATTGCAACTGGCCATATGTAGGTCTTAACCAGTTGTTTTCTAAGGCTGAGGGACATCGAGCGTTGACAAATTAGAGAATGCTTTTCACGGAATGCCTGCTTGGCCATGGCTATACGGCTCCTGATTTCAACTTCACATCGTAGGTCTTCTGTGAAGATCTGGCCAAGGTATTTAAAACGATTGACCTGTTGTACTGGTTCTTTATTTATGGTAATATTTAGTTCGTGTTGATACTTACTTATCACCAGAATCTTGGTCTTCTTAAAATTGATTTTCATTCCATATTCTGTAGCTGTATCATTTAAACATTGCAACATGTTTGTTAATGTATGCGGATTTACTGCAAGTAATGCCAGATCATCAGCAAATTTAATATTCTGGATAAGTCTTCCACCAACTTTCACTCCCATATTAGAACCTTTAAAAGCCCACTTAGTTATAGCTTCAGCGAAGGCATTGAACAGTCCAGGGGACAGCAAACACCCTTGTCGCACACCTTTGCGGATCTTAGCGGGTTCTGATACGTCATTTCCAAGCCGAACAACAGCAGTTTGATTTATATACAGATCAAATATTAATCTGATTAATCGATGGGGACAGCCTATTTGATTCAGAAGAGGAAACAGCTTGTGCCAGCTGACTTTATCAAATGCTTTTTCAAAGTCCACAAAGCACACGTAAAGGTTTCTGTTTACACTTAACATCCTTTCTCCAAGACATCGCAAGGACCCGATAGCATCACGTGTAGACATATTCTTTCGAAAGCCAAATTGAGAGTTGTCTAGATACTGTTCGATGTATATTTCCATCCTTTTCCTTAAAATCTGCAGAAGTATCTTTGATGCATGAGGGATGAGACTAATGGTCCGATAGTCACTACATTCAACTGGTACAGTCTTCTTTGGAATTGGAATGATGATGCTGGTGTAAAACTCCTGAGGCCATTTACCTTCTTCGAAAATTCTTGCTACCAATTTGAATATCCATTCAAGTGTACTATCCCCACTATTCTTGATTAGTTCGGCAGGAACATTGTCAATACCTGGTGTTTTACCCATGGATATTGATTTTAGAGCTTCATCGAACTCTGATCTAATAATTCTATCTTCTGCAATTGGCCTGTCTTCCTCGCCACGTGTTGGCAAAAGGTATGGAATTGGTTCTGCGTATAGATCTTCAACATACATCCTCCAGTGTTCCTTCTTGTAATTCAGGTCTGATATAGGATTCCCATGTGTATCACGGAACTGTCTAGTGCGGAATCCTTTTTGTTTCTTAGTAGTTTCCCTGATCTTTCGGTAGGCTAAATCTGTTCTTCCTTGTTTTTGCAGAAATTCGATCTCTTCGCATTTTGACTGCCACCACTCCATTTAGATTTATGGCATGAAAAAGAATCTTCCACTAAAAACACTTGTGTGAAGCCAAAATTTGTAGGTTAGAATTAATAACGCTCTATTAGTTCCAACGTTCGCCAACAGGTGCTGACTGCGATGCCATCTAGTAGCCAAGTCCGCAAGCTAGGTGTCGTGGACGGAGGCATTTGGTAGCAAAAGTAGGAACTACTTGAAATTATTGTCTGCAGCTCTTACTTGAATTAAAACAGGTAACACACACTAATACAGCCATCACAAGTAACACCGGTTATCAGACAGATTACATACACACCCAAAGTACACGGGGCTACATGACCGCGTTGTCGCAGCCCCTAAACTAAGAAACCAACCATCCAACTGAACAACACCCAAGTACATGGAACTAAACGACCACAATGCCGCAAAGCCCCAAAATCAATTAAAAACAGCTGCATGTTAGCCCAGCGTGCTTGCCTGATCACCTGTGATGTTGTAGTGTCTGTAGTAGTATGTGCAATTTTATTTATTGCGACCTAGGAATGTTTGTTTAGGAGCTTGGACATCTTGGCCATTTCAGTCCCGTCCATTTGGGTGTGTGTAGAATATGTCTGATAACTTGTTTTGTGCTTGCCATGGTGAGTGAGTGGTTATCGTGTTGACTAACACCCCCAAGCTTGCAGGTTCGCTCCTGGCCGTGGTAAGTGATTTTTGAAAGGCGGCAAAAATCACAGCACGCGTGTCATACCTTGTTGGCATGTTAAAGAACCCATTTGAATTCAGTAGGCCGTGTTCATAATGGAAAAATTAATCTCGGGATTTTCCGCCAACACAAAGTTCCACCTTTCTCTACTAGAAAGCGCTATAGTGTCAAGGAGCTTAGATATCTCACCTCCTTGACTTTCATAGCGTGCCAAGGAACGGCCAAATTCGACATGCAATCTGCTCTCTGGGCGTCAAATAACAAAGCTTGCACCCAGCATCCGAGGCCATACGATATTATTTATTTATTTATTTATTCGTTAATTCCCCATAAGGAGAGCGTTACAACACAATCAATTTTCTTCTTTTTTCCCAAAAACCTCTCATATACACACTATGTTTGCTCTTTCTCTCTTCTGTCCACCTCTTTGCTGGTTGTCTCTCTTTGGGAAGTTTGCTCAAACTTCTGTAGTCTAAGTTTTTCTCTGTATTTGCTCCTGTCTGCGATGTCTTCTGTAGAGATGTTTAGTTTCTTAAGGTCTTCCACGGTTTCCTTTACCCAATTGGTTTTTAGTGTGCTATTCGTAACTATATTAAAATTTTCTTGGTCAGTCTGTCTTCGGTCATCCTATGCATATGTCCATAAAGTTTGCCCTTCTTTTCCTTATGTTGTTTGTAATCGTCTCTGTCTGTTTGTACAGTTCTATTGTCGGTCTCTTCATCCATATTCCCTCTTTCTGAACTGGCCCGTAGATCTTTCTCAGAATTTCTCTCTCTTGTTTTTCTAATTCCTTGATTTTTGTTCGCCCCTTGATTGCTGTCGTTTCTGAAGCGTATAAGGCCTCTGGTAAGACTACTGTACGATAGTGTCGTAATTTGGCATTGATGGAAATACTTTTTTTTTATTGTAGTGGTTCCATGTAAGTCGGTATGCTTTCTGCAATTTAGCGATCCTGTCTTCATTGGATGCCAAGTTCAGTCCTGTTTTCTGTATAATCCCTCCTAGATATTTGAAACTTTCCACTTGTGTTATTTTTCTATACTTGGTTTCCAGTGGGTGCTTGTCTGTAGATTTTGTGTCCATGAACTGTGTTTTTTCGTATGAGATTTGTAACCCTGTTTTGGCAGAGATTTCATGTAGCGTCTCTAGAGCTTCTTTGGCTTCTTTTCTGTTATTTGTTATAATCGCTACATCATCGGCAAAAGCCAGACATTTAATGTTCACTGTCCTTTTCTGGTGTTTTGCCATTTTTATGCCTTTGACTCCTTTTTCCCATGTCTTGATTATTTTATCCAAAACTGAGTTGAATAGAATGGGTGATAAACCATCACCTTGTCGCACTCCTGTATTAATTTTAAAGGGTTCCGAGATCTCTCCCATGAATTTAACTTTGGATATTGTATTTGTTAATGTTTCTTGGATTAGTTTTCTGGACTTATTGTCGACGATATTATTATTATTATTATTATTATTATTATTGTAAAATTGTTCTATTTAAAGGAGTGGAAGCGCATTTTGCTGCAAGTACAGAGTCTGTCCAGAAAGTAGTCGGACTGTTTTTTTTTCCCGCGCAGACGGACAGACTGCCCACGGTTTCTCCGCCTGGGGCCTGTGGAGGGGGGTGTAAGGAAGGCTGGGATCCAGCCACACAGTTGGTTCTCAGCTGTACATAGTTGAGTGTAAATCGCCCGTCACCATAACCTCTGCAAGTACACTCGTCACGCTGCGTCATTGTTCGTCTGTTGAAACAGTGCGCTATGCCATCACATTTTGTGTTAGGCTCGGCAAAACCGGGAAGGAGACGCACGATATGATCAAGACGGCTTACGGGCAGATTGAGTGCTTTTGACTGACACAAGCTGTTTCGGGAGGGGAGATAAGAAGTTGAAGACGACGCACGTTCAGGACGACCTTCGAGCACCAAAACAGATGAAAATGTGGCAAGAGTGAAGAATTTTTTGGACAATGACCGCAGAGTAAGGTTTTTACTTAGAGATTCTTAAACGACAGAGAAAACGTATCGTCCGTGTCCGCCCAGCGATCGCTAACTCCTGGCGGCTCCATCACGACAATGCGCCGCGCCACACAGCCTTCCACGTGCTGGCGTACCTTGCCCTACACAACTTCGCAACCCTGCCACAGCCACCCTACAGTCCCGACATTTCCCCAGCAGACTTTTTCCTTTTCCCCCACATCAAAACCACTCTAAAAGGACATCGTCACGGCTGCGTGAAAGCGTTGCAACAGACCGTGACGAGGGAGCTCGACAGCATTCCGGTTGCCGCCTTCCAGAAAGTGTACGACAGCGGTGCGTGGATGCAGAAGGGTCCTACTGTGAAGAATATTGAGCGTACTCTGTTTCATTTCTGTCAATATATTTTTTTAAATTGACTCAGTCCGACTACTTTCGTATTTTCAATTTCATTTTAAGAGCACTAGCCTACTTTGTATTTCGTTATTGAATCTTTAAAAATTGAAAATATGTCGTGTGAGTAGGGCCAACCCCGGTTGCAGTCAGAGGCAGCTGAGATAATCAGGTTTCCTTCCTATAATGTATCTTTGGTTTGTATAAAATCCCTGAGAGGCAGCATAAACTGTGGGCCTATCCGAAGCGCTGCTATCCTTTGACCCATGGCGTAGCAGTGCTCGTTAAATCGTGCCGTAAGGGCAGTTGAAGCAAGAATAGAGATAGTAGGTTCGAATCCCGGTGCTGAGAGCGGCTATCCGAGTGAGGTTTTTACACGGGGTTTTCCATATTCCTTCTAGGTAAATGCCGGGATGGTACCTTACTTACCGTACCCTAGCCCATCCCTGTCCCTAATACAGTTACACACACTAATACAGTCTTCACATAAATACAGGTCATCATACAAGTTCAACATACACCCAACTACACGGGACTAATGACCAATATGTTCCAAAACTTTAAAATGTATTAACAACTGTTAACATTGAAATCGTCACTGGGTAGAAAATTTCAGTGTACTTCTCTGAGCAATGTAGAGATTTGATGGCATTCGTTCAGTGTTGCCTATACAAAATGTCATTTGTCTTTACTTAAGACAAAATCCTCGAGATGCAGCATAAACGATGGGCCTATAGGCATTTGATCCGTTACGTATCCGTGCTCGTTTAATCATGTACCATGGTCGCCAGGACAGCTGCAACAAGCCCAGGGCAATTGCCCCATTTAATTGTGACAATTAACTAAAAATAATAATAAAACATAATAACCCCTGGCACTACAGCCCATGAAGGGCTAGGTCTACCAGGCGACCTTTGCCGAGCCATTTGGCCTGCAGATATTGCGGTGACACGTGATCAGCGCATCGGGTCCCCTCCGCCGTTAATCTTGGTTTTCGTGACCTGAGCGCTGCCTCACTGTCAGACAGCTACTCAATTGTCCTCACGAGGCTGAGTTCACCCCGTTGCAGCCCTCACGTCAGTTTCTAAAATCCCCGACGGAGCCGGGAATCGAAATCGGGGCCTCCGGGTGAGAGGCAGGCGTTACCCAAACACCACGGGGCCGGCAATTAATCATTAACTAAGACATTCATTTTTTTCCAGAAGTGGATTTACATATTTATATCGTGTACCCCGCTCATTTATCGAGCACAATCGTGTTTACCGACTGAGAAAGCTACAAATAACAATTCTATGAGCAACACTGAAAATAGAATAGTCTTTATTATAGTGTTATTTGCCCATTGCAACGTAAACATTCCAGTGAAGGACCTTATTTACGACTGTCTCTCGTGGATTCTGGCAGAACAAGGAACACAAATCCATCCTTGGAAACTGTACTTCCTTACCAGTCTATTTATCAGCATGTTGTGTTCTTACTCTTGCTTTGTGATGTGTTGAAGTGATAGAAGTCATTTTTTGTGTTGCCTAGTTTTAATAAAGAAAGCTTTTCAGTCGGTCAACACAAATTTGCTGTGCCCAATTATATTAGGAGGGAAAAACAAGTATTTACATGCCCGAACATGAAAAAACACTACATAAGATATTTATCACAAAATAACACGCTTTGATGTATAACAAGTAGTTCTGTGAAGAACTAAAGCCTATTTTTATATATCCTACTTACGGTATATTAATTGCCTCTATCAATATACAAAATGTCAAGTTGATTGCTGTAATAGATTCGTAGATATTGAGAACCGTCTGAATATTTCAGATGGTCACCATGTTGGATTTTTATATATAGGCCTTAGAGTTATGTATTATTACATGAAGATTATTGTGTACGTTCATTATTCAAACGTTGATTTCAATCGTATGATTAGAACACAAGAAATAAAAACATAATATTAAAATTTCGCACAGCCGCCATCTAAAGGTTATGTAAAAATTGAACTAAATTAGATGTCAGTGCATTGAAATTTGTATAGTCATTTGCTGTACCAAGTTTCACTGCGTTCGGATGGTTAAATCGCGAGGAAAGTCTATTTAAAAGTCTCAACTTTGCTTAGCCGCCATGTTCGTTTTGTAGTTAAAGGGTTTTTGAAAGTCACGTAATTGAACGTCTAGTAATGCCCTTTATCCCCGTACAAAATTTCAGGGTGATACGAGTAATAGGTTTGGAGATATAGAATGCCGGTGAAATATTTCGCACAGCCTCCATGTTGGATTGATGAGCCGTAAGCAAATTTAAAGGGTACGGTCGGGATCAGCCAAAATAGTACTATAACCTTACCAAGTTTCATTGACATCGCTCCAGTTGTTTACAAGTTATTAGGGGGAGGGGCAACACACACACACGGATTAAAGGTGATCTCATAAGCCCATTCCATAAATGAAGATAGGCTAAAAATGGGGATACTTAAAATGGATGACATGTTTCGAACGCCAATTGTTCATCTTCAGATCATGCTCACTTAGGCTTATATAATTACGATGTTTCTGAATTGATTCACGTGTTGGTATAGAATTTTTGACGCAGTGCTTCCTACACTTATTCCGTGGTGAAAGGAATGTTACAACTAATTCTCATGGCTGTATTCTGATTAAGTACATTTTCCCCCACAGGTCCAAGTGGTAAATCTGCTGAATTGCTGTCAAAGGCGAGGACAAATCATCCACGAGCTGCTGCACGCCTGGGGGTTCCACCACCAGCACAGCGTGGTGGGTCGAGATCAGCACGTCCGCATCAACTGGGAAAATGTAGAGCCTGGTTTGTGACGAACAAATTCTTCAATGTTGTGGGGCAGAGGATCTCACTGTTCCTCCCCTTACAACAACAATAACTAACTAACTAACTAACTAGCGGCTGCGGTGGCGTAGTTGGTAGTATGCTGAGCTCCTATGCCCAAGATCAAGGGCTCAAACCCAGCCGAAGTCGTCGGATATTTTAAGAGCGTTAAAAATCCCTCAGTATGCCTTCCCTTGGAGGGGAAGTGAAGCCAGTGGGCCCATGTCGTAGATTTACGGCATGTAAAAGAACCTTCCACTAACTACAATTGTGTGAAGCTAAATTCGTAAGTTAGATTTGATTAACGCTCTATTACTTCCAACGTTCAGCACCAGGTGCCGGTTGCGGTGGTATCTAGTAGCCAAGTTCACAGCTAGGTGTCGTTGACGGTAGCATTTGGTAGCAGAAGTGGGAACTACTTGAAATTGATCGTCTGTAGTCCTTCCCTGAATTACAGATTACACACACTAATACAGCCATCACAATTAACACCGGTTATCAGACAGATTCTACACACACCAAAAGTACACGGAACTAAATGACCGCGTTGTTGCAGCCCCTGAACTGAGTAACTAACTAACTAACTAACTAACTAAGTAACTCCCGATCACGAAAACCAAGATTAACGGCCGAGGGGACCCGATGCGTTGATCACGCGTCACCCCAATATCTGCAGGCCAAATGGCTGGGCAGCGGTCGCTTGGTCGGCCCAGGCCCTTCATGGGCTGTATAGTGTCAGGTAACTAACTAACTAACTTTAATGTTGAATATGAATGTAACATACATATTGCTGAATTTCTATGTTATGTAATACAATATTCTGTTACAGAACTAGTAAAGAACTTCAAACTGTATGATGCTGAGAACTTCGGGTTACCTTACGACTATGACAGTGTCCTGCATTATGATCGCTATGCCTTCACCAAGAATGGAGAGCCGACCATTGAACCTCTGGTACGTACAAACTATGGTCAATTGAGATAGATTAACTCAGAGTCCCCACCTACAAGTCCTAACCACTCCGCACAAATGTTCTCGAGTGACACGATAGTGTTACTTATCGGGAATCCTTTGTTCTTTAGAACTGTACTGATTCTTTGGTAATCTAGATTTTTAGCCTACTTTTTACATTTTATAAAAATGAGGAAAAATTGACTTATGAGATCTATCCGGGTAAATGTGTGTCTGTCTGTCCTTGTGTCTGTCTGTGTGTGTGTGTCCCCCTATCAACTCCGAAACGGCTGCAGCTATCGAAACCAAATTTTGGTATCAGTAAAGACCTATACCTGAATATCGCACGGTCATATTTGAAAATGTCGTCAGTGCTACCAACTGCTGAAAAATCGCAATTGAAATTTGAGCTGCATGTTGAATATCTCAGAAAGTATGCTTGTGAGCTGTTCCAAAGTTAGCACACATATAGATAACTACCTCTTAAGCCCGGCGTTGCTCGGGATCACAATTGGATATTGGGATATCGTAGCTTTGCTCGCTGGGACGTATTGTGTGCAACCCGGAGGAAGGTTATAATGAGCAATATTGTGCCACTCAAAGTCGTTGTGCGTGTTTTTTTTCCTGATAAACAATTGTGTTGAAATTGTTAAGTAGGTGGGTACGACGGCCCTATACTGCGTGTTACTTTTAATAGATTAATCCTGAAACTTCGCTAATATAACTGAATATTTAAGGAGTTTATTTTAATCTTGGTACGCATTATTAACCTAGGCCTAACTAATACATTTTAAGGGCCAATGAATTTATTTTTCTTCATTGTATTTACTTCGCGTTTATTATCTAACAGCAGCATTTCAAGAGGATAATGGCAGTCCGCAGATAAACTCTTAGAATCCCAGCTTCATAATAATATATGCATTTGAATACCAAAAGAAAATACATTAATAAATATCATCTACGAATCTATATGTCCACGCACACTTAAAAGGGAACCACTCATAGGAGTGCAGAGACACCTTGTGGCCACGAGAAAAACTAACCCTATAATATCTTGGTAGCAATCTGTCATATCCGCAGTAAGTAATATTGTGCAAACTACGTATCATTGTCATAATTTAGAGTAAAAGTAACAAAACAAACTGTAATCATTTCAAGTAATAATAACAAAACCATTTTAAATACATCAATATTTCTAAGTTTATGCCGTGTCTTGTGAAGGGTTGACCAGTAAGATTTAAAAGGCAAATGTAATAAACTAATTGGAGAGTCGGTAGAATACGCCACAGTAGTCCGTGAATTTAGTTTGCACATAATGGTAGAAAACGACCAAAAAGCAGTTAAATATTTGCAAATAGAAGCATTTAAGTAAGAAAAATAAATCTGTAAACAGTAAGAAAGCATCCCGTGCAAAATGGAAACAATTAGGCTATACTCTAGGAACCGTCGTAAAGATCCAAATAGTCACATACAATAAGCTACGCAGAGACTATAAAATTAGACTCAAAATCACGCTCGTTTCAGACCCCACATTCCACCTATATAAATAATACAGTTCATGTAGGGATATAAAATTCGTACATTCCCCACTCATACTGTAAAATAACGAATTCTCGCCAATGCTGTAAGTCCCCAGCCTCGTGACGACGCCCTTAAATAAAATTATAAAGCTTGTGGGGCAGGGAAATTCAGTATTTGTGCCAAAGGGCCTAAATGAAGGGAATGGAGAGGGCTGTCCGAATTTTCAAGTAGATAGTGTTACTCGTCTTGTTCCAAATGGTAAGTATGTACAATTCAGTTCAGCTCGGTGAAACGGTGTAGATTTGAGCTCAGTAAAACGGTGTAGATTTGTGCCAAAGGGCCTAAATGAAAGCAATGGAGAGGGCTATCTAAAATTATTGTTGGCAAAAACCTTCCTTGGGGTGTGCACTACAACCCTACAAAATTTTAATGCAATCGGTTAAACGGTGTCGGAGTCCATTAGCTTCGGACAGATATACATTTCCATTTTTAGCCTACTTTTCACATTTTGCAAAAATGAGGAAAAAGTAGACTTATGAGATCGGGCAAATGTGTGTCTGTCTGTCTGTCTGGCTGTGTGTGTGTCCCCCCCCCCTATCAACTCCTAAACGGCTGCAGCAATCGAAACAAAATTTGGTAGGAGTAAGATCTATACCTGAATATCTCACGGCCATATTTGAAAATTTTGTCAGTGCTACCAACTGCTGAAAAATCGCAATTGAAATTTGAGCTCCATGTTGGATATCTTGGAATGTATGAGTGGGAGCTATTTCAAAATTGGCACACGTATAGATAATAATATTGCAGTTAAAATTCCAGGAGGCCACACATGGCAGTGTTGCCAAAATGATTATAAGCCTGCTGATAGGTCTAAATTTTTAAATGCATATAACTTCTACACTATCAATTGGATTTCAATCAATTTTCGTATGTGCTTATACATAAACAGATATGACTGAGCATATTCTTAAGAGCCACCAGGGCTGCCAGCTGTTAATAAATGCTCTCAATTTTTTTAAAATCCAAATACCCATATATCAGAAAGTATGCAAGCCGACAGCTTTAAACTATGCACACGTATAGTACCTGACATTCTATATTAATTTGGAGTAACTTATATACGTCAGTGCTACCAACATGATTCTAAGCCTGCTGAGAGGTCCAACTTTAAATACATGTAACTTCTATACTATCATTTGGATTTCAACCAAATTTCGTGTGTGCTATGTGTACCATAACAGATATGACTATGCCGATTCTTAAGAGTAACCAAGGCTGCCAACTGTTAATTAATACTGTCTCTATTTTTGTTACCCTAATATCAAAATATGAGAAAGTATGCAAGCCAATAGCTCTAAACTTTGCACACGTATAGTACATGGCATTCTAGATTAATTTGGAGTAACTTATATAGGCCTACGCCAGTGTTGCCAACATGATTCTAAGCCTGCTGATAGGTTCAATTTGAAAATGCATGTAACTTCTATACTTACTAATGGATTTCATTCAAAATTGACACAACAATAGATCATATTATTTCAGATGATTTCTGATAAATACATGTATGTCATTGTTGCCAACATGATTTTACGTGCGCTGTTAGATCCAATGTTTAACTGCATGTGACGTCCATGCTATCCATTGGACTTTAACCAAATTTTGTATTCTGTACCTTAAGAGATGGAACTAAGAATATATTCAGTCACCAGGGCTGCCAACTGTAGTTCTCTATTAGGTTACATTTTTCCAGGTATACAGTATTTCGAACTAATTAGAAATTTCGATATTACCAACTTAATTTCGTCATTATTCTAGATAGATCCATATAGATTAATCATTGGCATGAATCTTAAATTTTAAGAAAAGTAGTCTCTTTAGTTCGTCACGGAACTTCTTGTTATTTATAAGATTATATTTCAGTTTCATTTCCAGGAGGCCATACATGCCAGTGTTGCCAACATGATTCTATGGCTGCTAATAGGTCATATTTTTATATGCAAGTAACTTCCATACTATCAATTCGATTTCGTATGTAGTATGTGTACCATAACAGATATGACTGCGTATTTCAATAGCAACCATAGATGCCAACTGTTAATACATTCTCTCTCTATTTTAGTATCCTAATAACAATATATTAGAAAAAAGGCAAGCCAACAGCTCGAAACTTTGCTCACGTATAGTATATGACATTTTAGATTAATTTGGTGTAACTGATATACATAATAATAATAATAATAATAATAATAATAATAATAATAATATCGTATGGCCTCGGGTGCCTGGTGCAAGCTTTGTAATTTGACACCCAGAGGGTAGTTTGCATGTCGAATTTCGTTGTTCCTTGAATCACTATGAAAGTCAAGGAGGTTAGATATCTAACCACCTTGAACACTATAGCGCTTTCTAGTAGAGAAATGGGGAACTTTGTGTTAGCAGAAACTCCCGAGATTAATTTTGCCATTATGAACACGGCCTACTGAATTCAAATGGGTTCTTTGACATGCCAAGATCGTATGACATGCGTGTCGTATTTTTGCCGCCTTTCAAAAAAAAATCACTTACCACGGCCAGGAGCGAACCTGCAATCTTGGGGTTAGTAGACCGACACGATAGCCAGTCACCCTCAGTGGCAAGCTACTGATATACATCAGTGCTGCCAACATGATTCTAAGCCTGCTGATAGGCCCAATTTTTAAATACATGTAACTTCTATGCTAACAAATGGATTTAATCCAAAATTGGCGCAATAATAGATAATAATATTTCAGAATTATTCTGAGGAACACATACATGACACCGTTGCCAACAACATTTTACGCGCGCTGATATATCGAATGTCTAACTGCATGTAATGGCATTACCATTCTTTGGACTTCAACCTAATTTTGTATTGGTATTCTGTACCTTAAGAGATGGAACTAAGAATATATTCAGAGTCACCAGGGCTGCCAACTGAAGTGCTCTATTAGACTAGCCTACACTATTGCAGGTATATTTCGAATTAATTAGAAATGTTAGTATTACCACTTAATTTCGTCATTATTCTCCATAAGTAGTCTATATATAGATACATCATTGGCATCCTAACTTTTAAGAAACGTAGGCTCTTTATTTAGTCACGGAGCTACTTATTAATGTTGCAATCATTTTTTAAATGACACTAAGAACACTCTGACTATAGGGGTCCAGTTTAGTAGAAACGTAAAGCTAGGCTATTTTGACAATTGTGTTAAACGTTGAAAAGCTAGAAGACCCAGAAAAGTGTCGAATTGCGTGTGATGAAATGCTCTATCATATTTCAAAATACAATATTGAAAATTACTTCCGGCTTAAATGATATTTTGAAAATACACGCTAAACACGCGTGTTTTTTTGTTTTTTAAATGGAACTTGTTCTACAGATTTAAATGGAATTAGTTTGATTCTTACAATCTATTCTTTGATTATCTTCAATTTGTGGGAAGCAGATTTTTGAATTTCTCAAAACGGAAGTAGATATTTCTATATGGATTTGATCTTGTATGGGTCAACACTAGCGCTCGTAGTGATAGATTTAGTGTACTACATACCACAAAGGATGTGATCTAATGCTTGGTGTCCGTGACTTGTCAGTCTATTGTGTGTCACCATGCCGCCAACACGTAGCCTAAGATGATGATGATAGCAAACACTCGTCTAGAGTAGGTTGGCCTTCCAATGCTGAATGACTCTTCATCGATGAGTCCGGAGGTGACTAAAAAGCCCAATGCGGGAGAGACACAGTTTCCCGCAGTGATGACAGGTAGTATCAGGTCCAGGTGAGATATCCGCATTCATTCCCTGTCTTCTAATGAACACTCTGTTCTTTCTGCGCTGCCTCCGATCTTCTATCATACGTCGGCGGTTTTCTTCAAAAAGTATCGCACCACGATGAACAATTGATCTCCAGGATGAGCGATCAAGAGCTAAGGTCTCCCAGTTGTTGATATCAATATGGCACATTTGCATATTAGCCTTTAGTACGTCTTTGAATCGCTTCCTCGGACCTCCCACACAGCGCTTGCCCTCAGTTAGTTCAGAGCAAAACACTTGCTTAGGAATGCGATTATTGGGCATGCGGATTACGTGTCCTGTCCATCGCAGCTGACGTTTTAAAAGCATGGCTTCAACACTGGTAGTCTGTGCTTCTTCGAGAATGCTGGTGTTTGTGCGTTTGTCTTGCCATGTCACACGAAGAATTCTCCTCAAACAACGCTGGTGATATTGCTCCAGCTTTTTAAAATGACGTCTGTAGCATGTCCAGGATTCAGATCCGTAAAGTAAGGTGGGAACTACAACCGAATTGTACACAAGGATCTTCGTTGCAGCATTGATATTATGGTTGTCAAAAACTCTAGGCCTCAATCTTGCAAAGGATGCCCCAGCACGGTTAATCCTGTGTTGGATTTCGGAATCTATATTTGCACTTGATGACAGGGTGCTGCCAAGATAAGAAAAGGTGTTAACTTCTTGAAGCTTCGCTCCGTCGATGGTGACATTGATGTTTCTTTGTCCTTGTCCAGGGGCTGATTGGTAGAGGACTTGGGTTTTACTGGTGTTAAGTTTCAGCCCAATCTTTTTGTATGCTGAAGGAAAAGCATTCAGGATTTTCCCAAGTTCGTCCTCTGATTGAGCTACTACTGCATTATCATCAGCGTACTGTAACTCAACCAATGCAGCAGGAGATGTTCGAGTCCTTGCCTTTAGACGGCTCAAATTAAAGATCTTCCCATCCATCCTGTAAGTTATCTGTATACCTGTAGGAAGATCATCTTTGACTAACTGCATGACAGTGGCAACGTACAGAGAAAACAATGTAGGGGCAATCACACAGCCTTGTTTAACGCCGGTATTTATATGAAATGGTTCTCCAATAGAGTCGTTACCAATGACATTTGCCTTCATATCAGTGTGGAGTAGTCTTAAGATGGTAATAAATTTCAGTGGAAAACCATACAATGCTAAAATCTTCCACAAGGCTTCACGGTTTACCGAGTCAAATGCCTTACTGAGGTCTATAAAGGCAATATAAAGAAGTCTATTTTGCACTCTACATTTCTCCTGAAGCTGACGAACAGTGAATATCATATCTGCAGTTCCTCTAGAAGGCCTGAAACCACATTGGCTCTCTGGGAGTATTTTCTCCACCAGGGATAGAATACGATTCGCCAAAATACGAGCAATAAGCTTTCCAAGGCATGATAACAAAGATATACCACGATAGTTGTTGCAGTCTGCACGATCACCTTTCTTAAATATGGGAACTATCAGACTATCTCTGAAATCAGCAGGCATTTTTTCAGTTCTCCAAATTTTAATGATAAGATCATGTATGTGGCTTATGAGTTCCTCACCTCCTTCTTTGAGAGCTTCCGCCGGTATTCCATCACATCCAGTGGCTTTGTGTCGCTTTGCTTGATTAATAGCACACTGAACCTCATCTAGTGTTGGCAGGGTACCAAGTTCTTCCTTGATGGGTGCTTGTTCTAATATATCATACACCTGCTCATCAATAACTGAGTCCTGATTCAAGAGGTCTTCAAAATGCTCCTTCCACCTATTCATGATGGAGTATTGATCTTTTAGAAGTGTACTTTTGTCACTGGACCAAAGTGGATTTCTACCAAACGTGGAGGGGCCATAAATCGCTTTTGTGGCTTGGAAGAACTGTCGCGAATCTTTGTCTGCTAGATATTGCAGCTCTTTAGCTTTTGATGTCCACCATGTATTTTTGAGCGCATGAGTTCCTCTTTGGACATTTGCCTTCGCAAGACAAAATGCTTCTTTCTTAGTACGAGAGTTCATATCTTTTCTCCAAGTTTGCAAGGCTTTTCTCTTTTCTGAGATTAATGCTTCAATTTCTTCATCATTTTCATCAAACCAGTCTTGATGTTTCCTGGTCTTATATCCCAGCGTTTCCTTGCAAGCATTCTGAATAGCGGTCTTCAGACTCTCCCAGTGCAGTGTTACATCTGGATGGTATTCCTGTGGCAGTGTCTGGCTAAGCAACTCTTTATATTGAGAGATATGCTCTGACCTACCAAACTTCTCGGTATCAAAAATATGCCTACGGCTCTTCTGTTGCTTCCTCCTCTGTGCGGATAATGGTATACGCATAACTGATCTGATAAGCCGGTGATCTGTCCAACAGTCATCGGCTCCTATCATTGCTTTGGTGATAAGAACATCTCGTAAATCTTTCTTGCGTACAATCACATAGTCAATAATATGCCAGTGCTTCGATCTAGGGTGCTGCCATTATGTTTTAAAGCGATTCTTTTGGCGAAAGATAGTATTGGTGATTACCAATTCATGTTCAGTGCATTTGGAGAGCAGTCTGATACCATTGGAGTTTTCGCTCCCAACTTCCTCCTTACCAATGACACCATTCCAAACATTGTAGTCCCTGCCCACTCTAGCGTTAAAATCTCCGAGTAAGATGATCCTATCTTCACGGTTGATGTTTGATAGGACGGTATCCAGATCTGAATAGAACCTTTCCTTAATGTCATCATCAGCATCTAGTGTGGGGGCGTATGCGCTGATCACCGTGGCATGCTGGTTGTTATATAACCGAAGTCTTAGTGTCATGAGGCGTTCATTATACCCAGTTGGAAGCTCTGACAGATCCTTGAGAAGCTTGCTCTTAATGGCAAAGCCAACTCCATGTATTCTGTGTTCGTCCTCACGTTTATCCTTCCAAAAGAAGCAACCTTGCTCATTCAACTGACCTTCCTCAGCAAGATGGGTCTCCTGAAGTGCTGCTATGTCAATGTCATATCTCCGTAGCTCTCTACCCACAATAGCTGTTCTCCTTTCAGGTCTCTCATTTGCGGGGTCATCAGTGAGTTGCATCAGGTTGCAAAATAAAATTTGTTACTTATACATTTTCGACCGCATGGAGGTGACACCTTTGGACGCGGCTATCCAATCGGTAGTATAAGTGGCTGACTATGTTTAGGGCACCTTTTCTAGCCCCTTCCCCATGTGGGGTGAGCAGAGTGGACCCTAAATAGGACTGCTCAGTCGTAGTTGCAGCGGCCAAATTGCTCTACAGCCACAACCCTAAGCAAGACGACCGATCACACATCTACCGCCTACGTGCCAAGTTATCACTAGAGGCTCCCAGACATCACAATCCTGCCCCCGTCGCAACTTCTTGATCGCCGCAGGACTTTGAAGAAAGTCAAATGTTGTTGGAAGACTGCTGTGCGGGAAATCTTTTAACGTGAGAATGTTGCTGCACATCAACAAACGCACATTCCTTGATGACTTAGGAATGATGTTCAATGGCAAGCAAGTGCAAGACGATTGAATAAATCCTAGTCACTGCAGCCTTCATCCGCCATTCCAGCCAAGGAGGGACTCATTGCCCTTATGCCTGGTCCGCCGTTGAGGACTTTCTATGCCGTTGACCACAGGTGGTTCATCCGCCTTTAGGGAAAGTTTCCTGTCCCAAGGGCAAGAGAGTGCCCTAACCACTACCAGCTCATTCGCCTCCCTGGGGAGCCAGTGGCATGATAGTGGGGGACTCCTTATCCCGGGAGTCACTCGGTCTTCAGAGCCTCGTTAGTCTAAAGCAGGGTGCACCACGTGCAGGTGAGGTTGACATTTGAGTAGAAAGCCTACCCCTTACACCCTGTAGCCTAAGAGGCGTTTGGCTACTACACAAAATATTCAAAAGTGGGATGATAATTTGTAAGATGCAGAAAGTAGTAAGATTCAGCGATGAACCTAGATTTTTAGCCTATTTTCATTTATGAAAAAATAGGCTTATGAGATCACCTTTTGTCCGTGTGTCTGTCTGTGTGTGCGTGTGTGTGAGATGGTGTGTGTTCTCCCCTAATAACTTCTAAACGACTGAAGCGATTTCAATGAAACTCTGTTAGTTCATAGCACTATTCCGGGCAACCCAGACCGTTTTCTTCAAATTTTGTTACCTCTCACCAATCCAACATGGCGGCTGTGCGAATTATTTCACCAGCATTCAATATCTCCGAAACTATTACCGATATCACCCTGGAATGTTGTACGGTGATAAAGGGAACTACTGGAATTTCACCTATGTGACGTTTAAAAATCTGGAAACTACAAAACCAACATGGCGGCAAAGCGAATTTGCGACATTTAAATAGACGTTTCTCACGATTTAACCAACCAATCGCAATGAAACTTGGTTCAGTATATGTTTATACAAATTGTAATGCACCGACATCTAACTTCGTTCAATTGTTTACATAACCTCAAGATGGCGGCTGTGCGAATTATTTCACCAGCATTCTATATCTCTGAAACTATTACCGGAATCAACATGCAATTTTGTCCGGTGATAAAGGGCACTACTGGAAGTTAATCTATGAGGCTTTCAAAAACCGGTTAACTACAATACGAACATGGCGGCCAAGCGAAGTTTAAAGTTTTAAATAGATTTTTCTCGCGATTTAATGATTCAAACGCAATGAAACTTCGTACAGGAAATGTTTATTCACATTGTAATGCACTGGTATCTAATTTAGTTCAATTGTTTACGTAACCTCAAGATGGTGGCTGTGCGAATTTCGAAAATTAAGTTTTTATTTCTTGTGTTCTAATCGTGGGATCGAAATCAACATTTGCATAATGAACGTACACAATAATTATCATCTAATAGTACATAACTCTATGGCCTACATATATTAAAATCCAACATGGCGACCATCCGAAATATTTAGACGGTTCTCAATATCTATTAATCTACTACAGCAATCAAACTGAAATTTTGTAAGTGTATAGAGGCTATAAGCATAAGTTCACCTATGGTACGTTCAATAACCTGGCGAGCACAAATCCAACATGGCGGCTACGCGAAATTGAAATATTCAAATGGACGTTTCTTGCGTTTTAACCATCCGATTGCAGTGAAACTTGATACGGTATATGCTTATACAAATTATAATCGACTGGCATCTAATTCATTTAAATTTATTTCATAACCACAAGATAGCGGCTGAGCGAAATTTTAAAATCCTGCTTATATTTCTTGTGTCGTAATCATGCGATTGAAGTTTGAATAAAACACTTACAAAATAATCTTAATTTAAATCTAAGGCCTATAATATAAAATCCAACATGGTGACCATCCAAAATATTTAGACGGTTCTCAATATTTACGAATCTATTACAGCAATCAAACTGACAATTTGTATGTTGATAGGGGCAATTAATATTAGTAGGATGTATGAAAATAGGCTATTTAGTTTTACACGGAACTACTTGTTTCATTTTTGTTATCCTAAAATCTTAATTCGCAACTTAGGCTTTCAACATTAAGTTCCTAGCCTGAAGGGCTAGAACTGTGAAATTTCTTCTCAAACTCTTCATGTCCCAGCGTAAAATCCAGGGTTGGTATTGTCTTCTGTTTTCCTGTGTTTGGGGAGTCGGGAGTGATGTGAGTTGATTTTCTATGTGGTAGTTGATTATTATGGCTCTATGTCCTTCCTGACGCCATCCTGATGAGAGGAGGTAATGACAGATGAAATAAACGAAGTTAAATGAAACTGGCCAACGGATTCCCCATGTTGAAACAGTAGGACCCATACAGTCTTTACACGTGGCTTCGGTGGCGTAGTTGGTAGCATGCTGAGCTTCTATGCCCAAGATCGCGGGTTCAAACCCGGCCGAAGTCGCCGGATTTTTAAGAGCGTTAAACGTCTCTCAGTATGCCTTTCTTCGGAGGGAAAGTAAAGTCGGTGGGCCCATGTCATAGATTTATGGTATGAAAAAGAACCTTCCACTAATTACACTTGTAGAACCTAAAATTTGTAGGGCTAACGCTATATTAGCTCCAATGTTCGCCGCCGAATGCTGACTGCGATGGCATTTAGTAGCCACGTTCGCAGCTAGGTGTCGTGGACAGTAGCATTTGGTAGCAGAAGTAGGAACTACTTGAAAAAATTAATCGTCTGCAGTCCTTCTACCTGAATCACAGATAACACACACTAATACAGCCATCACAATTATCACACACCGAAAGTACACGGGGCTACATGACCACGTTGACGCAGCCCCTAAACTAAGGAACCAACCAACCAACCAAAGTTTTTAGAAAGTTAAAGACCATCAGGTGTGATTGACAGTGTGAGTTTGAACTGTTTTTGACGTAATGTTAGTCTAATATGATGTGAATAAATATTAATGATATATATATTTTTTAAATTAATTAATTAAAGCATAAACTACAGCTATGTGAGCCTTTCACGCTTGCACAAATAATAGAGGTAGAGATATAAAATGAATTAAACAAATCTCACAACAAACCAAGTACAGATCAAGAACCGGTAGAGTGTCCTTGTTCGTAGCATTCTTCTTTCTTTGTTTCTTTCTTCGAATTTGGCCTACGGTGGACCACGGGAAACAATTGATTTCCTGGTTAGTTCCTTTTTCTTAGATGCACGCCAACTTCCTCCATGTCTTTTCTCGTCCCTTCTACCCACATTGTAGTCGCCTTTAGCATGGTGATGTAATAAAAGATTCTTTTCGTTATTCGATTCTCATCCATTCTTATGAGGTGCCAATAAAAGTTCAGTCTCCTATTACGCATGGTGTCCGTAAACTTCTCTTTCTATATAGATCCTCATATCTCCTCTTTCTCCACGTAACATTGTTTCGTTTTTCAGACCCTAGTATCATTCGCAAGATATTTCTCTCTTCTTCCCTAATTCCTCAATTTCCCCTTTTTAATTCAATGTCAGGTATTCGGAACTGTAAAGGCCTTTCGGCTGGACAACCGTGGTATATATAGTGTCGTATCTTCGCCCGGTAAGATATACAGCAGACCTCTTATTGTATCTATATTGTACCAATCTATAGGCTAGCTCCATCTTACTGGCTGGACTTTTATGTGTAGTTTATTATTATTATTATTATTATTATTATTATTATTTTAACGAACATTTTTGCCTATTTTCATTTTATGAAAAAATAATAGTCTTACGAGATCACCTTTTGTCCGTGTGTGTTTGTTTGTTTATTTATTTATTTATTTGTTTGGGTGTCCCCCTAATAACTTTTAAATGGCTGGAGCTATTTCAATGAAACTCGGTAAGGCCATAGTACTATTTTGGGCGACCCCGACCATGCCCTTCAAATTTTATTACGTCTCACCAATCCAACATGGCAGGTGTGCGAAATATTTCACCGGCATCCAATATCTCCGAAACTATTACTGATATCACCCTGAAATTTTGTACGGTGATAAAGGGCACTATTAAAAGTTCAATTATTAGAACTTCAAAAACCTGTTAAATACAAAACAAACATGGCAGCCAAGCGAAGTTGAAACTTTTAAATAGACTTTTCTCGCGATTTAACCATCTTTAAGATGGTGGCTGTGCGAAATATTTCACCGGCATTCTATATATCTCCCAAACTATTACCGATAACACCCTGAAATTTAGTACGGTGATAAAGGGCACTACTAGAAGTTCAGCTATGAGACTTCCCAAAACCTGTAAAATACAAAAAGAACATGGCGGCCAAGTGAAGGTGAAGCATTTTAATAGACTTTTCTCGCGATCTAACCATCTGAACGGAGTGAAATAAGGTACAGTAAATTTTTATACACATTGTATAATACACTGGCATCTAATTAAGTTCAATCGTTCACATAACCTCAAGATGCTCCACATACCTCATCACATAACCGAAAAATGCTAAGGTTCATTCCGTATTTCAGCTAGTATTCTCTGGAATAAATATAAATTGCACCAGTATTCAGGACTTCCTATCAGAGCGATAAAACACTCGCTTCATTGTAATCTATCAGCTAAACAACTATCATGTTCAAGGTGAACGGATGTAATAACAAGAACTTCTATTGTCAACTGTATGTTTAGGTTAAGTTTTTTTTCTTTCTTCATTTATTTTATTGTATTTAACCGCCCTCTGAATGAAGAGAGCTGCATAAAGAGGCTTTGTAGCCTCAGTGGCCTGTATAAGAGAAACAATAAATTCAAATTCAAAAAGTTGGCGGCTGTGCACAGTTTTAAAATTAAGTTTTTATTTCTCGTGTATTGGTCATGAGATCGAAGTGAACGTTTGAATAATGAACCTACGCAAAAATCCTCATCTAATACTACATAACTATATGGCCTAAATATATAAAATTCCAACATGGCGATCAACCGAAATATTTAGACGGATCTTAATATCTATTAATCTATGATAGCAATCAAACTGAAATTTTGTATGTTGATAGAAGCTATGAACATAAGGTCACCAATGGGACTTTCAATAACCTGGTGAGCACAAATCCAACATAGCGGTGACGCGAAATAAATATATTTAAGTGGACGTTTCTCGTGATTTAACCATCCGAGCGCAGTAGAACTTGGTACGGTAAATGGTTATACATATTTGCATCCACTGGCATCTAATTTATCTCAAGATGGCAGCTTTGCGAAATTTTCAAGTCTGATTTTCATTTCGTGTGTTCTAATCATGCGATTTAAGTTTGAATACTAGATCTACACAATAATCTTCATTAGTACATATCTCTAAGTCCTACATATATAAAAATCCAACATGGCGACCATCCGAAATATTTATACGGTTCTCAATATCTAAGAATCTATTACAGCAGTCAAATTTTAATATTTGTAGGTTGATCGAGTCAATTGAAATAAGTAGGATATATGAAAATAGGCTGTATAGTTCTTCACGGAACTACTTGTTCGATATTCAATGAAGTCCTTTTCAGCGTTCAAATTAAGAGCGTTTAACATAAAAAAATAAAAATGGACATCCTTACAAATAATTTTGTTTAAATTAAAGTTCCAAATACACTAATAAAAGCTCTTCAAACATTAGAATGTGTTGCTTACAAACTGGAGTTGTGATGGATTGTGGTGATCTTGTTAACACTGGTACAGGGAATTGAGATTTCTACCCTCGATATCCGCTCTAGTCATAACCTCACTTGCCAGCCCACTCTCAATTCCCTGCTGTAATTTAATTGTTCTGCGACGTAGCCGTGTTTGTTACATCACGCACCACAGCCGCGAGGGCAGTTTCAGCAAGTTTGGAGATCGGAGGTTTGAATCCCAGCGCTGACAGCGGCTATCCTAAGTGTGGTTTATCGCCGGGTTTTTCCACACTATCTCCAGGCAAATGTAGGGATAGTACCTTACTTCAAGTCCCGAGCCACATACCTCAACCCTGTCCCTAATACAGTTACACTACTACAGTCATCACATAAATACAGGTAATCAGACAGGTTTAACACACACCAAACTACACGGGGCTGATGACCAAGATGAGCCAAACTTTTAGAATGAATTAACAACAATCTGATTTAATTCTGGTGTATTAGGGTTTGAACGGGTTCTCAGTCTCGTGAGGCAAAACTGAGAAGACGTGAGTTTGATTCCCAGCTCAGAATGAAAATAAATGAACAAACAACGTTATTTATTTATTTATTTATTTATTTGTCTATTTATTTATTTGTTCTTTGTTTGTGTGTTTGTTTGTTTGTATGTTTCTTTCTTTCTTTCTTTCTTTCTTCTTTCTTTCTGATATATGAATATATGTGTTACAAGTTTCACTCTTGTGTCAAGCAGGTTATTTTTGCATCGGAGTTGAAATTGAATGGTTTTATTCTGACATTAAGTTTTATCTTAAGAATATATCCTTTAGTAAACCTTCCTTCGGAGTTGAAGTAAAACCAGCGGTCCCATGTCATGTAAAAATTCCTCCACAGACTAAACTTGTGTGAAGCTAAATTTCTAGGTTAGATTTCATTGAAACGCTCTATCAAAGTTCCAACGTTCACCACCAGGTATCAGTGATATCTGGTAGCGATAGTTGGAACTACTTGAAATTGAACGGAACTTGTAGCTCACCCTATGGGTGTCTGCTTGAAGCAGCTACAACCTCTTGCGAGCCGAACATCTCCTCGGACACTGCCGGCACTAAAATCCATACCATAAATAAAAAATAAAACAAATGAAATCTTAAGAATCAGCAGTTCTTGGAGGTATAATAATGTATGGCGGAGGGAACAAGCAAGTTTACATCTGTGTATGTTTCTTTGTGTTAACGAGGCATTACGGATAAAACGCCCCAAACCCCTTGCTTAAAACCACGGTAGTTAAAAGTGACTTGATTTAGACAAATTAGAGAAAACTGGAAGACGAATTCTGAGGAAAATTCTGGGAGCTAAACGAAATAACTCAGAATATAGGTTACGACCAAATAGAGAGTTATATTTGAAATGTGAAAAATTAACTGATGTAATGAGAAGGAGAAGATCACAGTTTTTAGGACACATTTATAGAATGGAAAATAGTAGACTAACTAAACCGATCTTCAACTTACTGAACAGTTACAAATCCAAACCCACATGGTTCATTGAAATTGACAAAGATTTGACAAACGCCAGAATTCAGACAGACACAATAGCAAACAGATCACTCTTCAGAGAAGCTATTCAAAAGGCAGAATTTCAAGAGACAGAAACGAACAACTCGCAGAAAGTGGACTCAAGAGGAGAAAGATCGACACTCTAGAAGGATGAAGGAAATTTGGAAGTGGAGGAAATTGAATACAATGGACAATAGCCATAGTTGATTCTTCGTGCTCTCCAAATGGGTTATTCGAAAGAAGGAGAAGAAGAAGAAGAAGAAGAAGAAGAAGAAGTGACGTAAAGCAAGATTATCAGAGGCAACTCAAATGTATGTTCTTGTTTATTGATTTAGGGGCTTTGCGACATCGTAAACATGTCTTCTATACTAGAGCCTGTTCCATAAACAACTGAGGATTATGGAGTATAATTAATAAAATGTGCTTTAAAATCCGCTTAAAACTGATTAATTTCAGGGTGGGGATAAGTTATTGGCACAAAATGGGATAAAATAGACACGTGAACATAGATTTATCGTTGGGCGGCTTCGGTGGCGTAGTAGGTAGCATGCTGAGCTTCTATGCCCAATATCATGGGTTCGAACCTGTCCAAAGTCGTCGGATTTTTTAAGAGCGTTAAAAATCCCTCTGTATGCCTTCCTTTGGAGGGGAAGTAAAGCCGGTGGTCCCATGTCATAGATTTATGGCATAAAACAGAACCTTCCACTAACTACACATGTGGAAGATAATATTTGTAGGTTAGTTTGATAACGCTATATTAGTTTCAACGTTCGCCACCAGGTGCTGGCTGTGATGGCATCTAGTAGCCAAGTTCGCGGTTAGGTGTCGTTGATGGTAGTATTTGGTAGCAAAAGTAGGAACTATTTGAAAAATTGATCGTCTGCAGTCCTTCTACCTGAATCACAGATTACACACGGTAATACAGCCATTACAATTAACACTGGTTATCAGACAGATTTAAGCCTCCGTGGCGTAGGCGGCAGCACGCCGGCCTCTCACCGCTGGGTCCGTGGTTCAAATCCCGATCACTCCATGAGAGGCAGACAGGTCTTTCTCCGGGTACTCCGGTTTTCTCTGTCAAAATTCCATTCCAACAACGCTCTCCATTATCATTTCATTTCATCTGTCATTCATTTAATCATTGCCCCAGAGGAGTGCGTCAGGCCTCGGCAGCCGGCACAGTTCATATCCTCGCCGCTAGATGGCGGCTTCATTCATTCCATTCCTGACCCGGTCGGAGACTGGAAGCAGGCTGTGGATTTTTCATCAGACAGATTCTACACACACCCAAAGTACACGGGGCTACATGACCACGTTGTCGCAGCCCCTAAACCAACCAACCAACCATCCAACCAACCAACCAGATTTATCGTTACGATGTGAGAAACAAGTGTGTGTATGTCCACCTCTTTTTATTCCTTTTTCAACGGGATCGGGGATGAGATGCGATGACATTTTGTTTGACAGGTAGTTTATTTTTACGTCCGAATGCCCTTTCTGACGCCAACTTCATCAGATGAGTTAATGTGAGAGGAAATTAATAAAACTGGGCAAGGAGTAAGAAGCGGCATTTGCGCGGAGTTGAAAATGGGAAACCACGGAAATCCCTTTTCTGGTTGGCCGACGGTGACTTGTCAAATTTGTATTGCATAGCTATTTTCCTCGTTTACAAGCATGCCATCATTGTTAGCATCAGATTGGTTCTAGAAAACTCCAAGAACGGGAAACATAAAACTTAACCTTATTTCCCTTCGACTTTCCGGGCTCGTATTTTAACTTCTTTCCCGTTACCGTTTTGGTTCTTGTTACCTAGTGATTGTGAACCAGCCTTTAAAAGCGTTAAATAGGAGGACATGTAGAAACAAAATTCACTGCTTCATGACCTCCTGACTCAAAGAAGATTGTAGGTGTTATTCTTACATTTGAGGGGCTTGGACACCGGGATCATTTAGCGCCATGTACTTGGGTGTGTGTGTGTGTGGAATTAAGTCTGTTAACCTGTGTTATTGTGATGGATGTATTAGTGTATGTATTTGAAATCAAGGTAAGTAATGGGTTGTGGCCTTAAGTTATGAACCATCCCGACATTTGCCTGAAGTTGAAGTAGGAATCCACGGAATAGCACTTCCAGAATGGCTGAGGTTATAATCGAACCCGCTTCTTCTCAGTTTTATGAGTTTTTCCTCACGAGGCTGAGTGTACCCCGTTCCAGCCCTCATACTAGAATTACATTTTTCGGTAGAGACGGGAATCGAACCCGGACTTCCGGGGTGACACCCAAGAATGCTAGCCGCTACACCACGATGGGGTCATGTCAAAAAAGAAGATGGTAAGTTAAGATTAGAGGGCAACCATGATCTGCTATAATAATATCGTATGGGCTAGGGTGCCAGTGCAAGCTTTGTTATTTGACACCCAGAGGATAGCTCGCGTGTCGAATTCCGTTGTTCCTTGAAGCACTACGAAAGTCAAGGAGGTTAGATATCTAAGCTCCTTGACAACTATAGCGCTTTTTAGTAGAGAAATTAGGAACTTTGTGTTGGCGGAAACTCCCGAGATTAATTTTGCTTATGAACACGGGCTACTGAATTCAAATGGGTTGTTTGACATGCCAACATCGTATGACATGGTGTCGTAATTTTTGCCGCCTTTCAAAAATCACTTACCACGGCGAGGAGCGAACTTGCAAGCTTGGGGTGAGTAGACCGACATGTTAACCACTCACCCACCGTGGCAAGCTATGATCTGCTAAATGATTGACATCTAAATAAATAAATAAATAAATAAATAAAGTAGTACATAATTAATTAAATAAATAAATAAAATCACCGTGATTAGTAGTTCAGGAAGAGTGCTATGTCTACAACTGTACATGGTTGAACAAACAGAAGATTAAATAATATGTATATTGAGCGTGTGCATTCCAAAAATATAATCCCCTAAATATCGATGCACTGTATCCGTACGCATGTTATAATACTACAGACTAAAGAAGAATATGGGCATGTAGCCTACCATCATCTCAGCGGAGTTCATTTCTGCATGTACAGTAGGTCCACAATATAGTTTAATGTTTATTATCCTACCTAAATATATCACAGCTCTTATAGCTACACTTTCATAGATTTGTTGGTGGCGAGAGACTGTTTGTTGGTGGGATATTCACTTCCCAGTCTTGCAACATTGTACATTAAAAAAGTTCTTTTTGTGTGCGTAATGCTTTAGTGTATTTATAGTAATTAGCGGTCCCGTGCGAGAACTCTCGCATAATGGGTTGTGTGTGCCCCATGTATACAGACTACCCGCCCGGCCCTAGAGCTATGTGGACTGTATGCGTCACATTTCAGCCAGGGGCTATCGTCTTGTTTATTTGTTTAAAAGCACTTTATAAACAAATAAATATATCTCCGTTAACTTTTAAAGAAATGCAAGATATTTCCTGTACTACTGAGATATTTTGGAAGATTTTGGTACAAACCACACCTTCTAACTCCCTCTGGTTTAGGAGCTTGAGTTTTGTGAAACATACACCTTAGCGTATTATATAATAAGAAGATAGTTGCCATACTTTTTTAGTTTTTTGCCGTGGTTCTTTATTTTGAAGGGTAGAGACTGTTTGTGTGTGCCATTGTGAGTTTGCAGAGCTATTTTGTGTTGTATATTTGGATCTGACGATGCTCGCTTAACGGAAAACATGGCATCCCATAGTTTTCTCCTTCTTCGGTAGTCCACAACAATTCAATCACATGTAATTTTTTCAGACAATTTTTTCGCATGCCCTAGTAATTGGGATCATATAGTGTTGGCCGATATGAATTGCCAATAGGGCAACACTGAAAGATGGCCTTAAAGCTCTCTATAGAACCGGAAGGGTAATTAATAAAGTGTTCCTGTTTCAGAAGGAGGGCGTGGAGATCGGCCAGAGGGAGAGGTTCAGTGACATGGACATCATAAAACTGAACATGCTGTACGACTGTCCCTTTGTGTTCGCCAACAAAACAACGAATGAGACGAACAATAAAGTTGATCGATGAATCTATAAACTTAATTAAGATACCATTGTTTCTGACTTATATGAACTATATTTACATTTATATTTTTAGGTACAATACACTGGGTGGTCCACCAGACTCTTGCTATTAGTTTTTCCTTAAGGTCGATGTTGATCTGCATTCTAGCTGTGTGTCAGCAATGTAAATGAAGTCATAGAACTAGCAAGGAGAAGCTAACCATGCGCAATTTCCCGCCCAGTCCTACGGACCAATGTTGAAACATCTGATTTATTATTCTCTGAAATAACGCATGTTGATGTAAATTGATAGAATTAATAGGTTATCCCATATGATATGTAATGATAAAAGAAAACCAATGAACGCCGCAAAACATGGTTGAAAACTCATGATATGGATGTTAATTTTCGATGTGGAAGGACCATAGTTTAGTACTACACTTCTAGCGATTGTGATCTTTGTGATGATGAGGATGATAATTGTTGTTTTAAGGGGCCTAACATCTAGTTTATCGGCCCCTAATAGTTTGGGTGATAGTGAAAGTTGAGATGAGAAAGAAAACTATTACTAATACTAACTACAAACTTACATACTACTGTAGAAGAAGAAATGGTAAACAAATAAAGGATAGGGCAAATAAAGGACAGGAAGAAAAGAATGCCCTCAACCCTCGAAGAATGAGGATTGAGGGACTTGGAAGGAAGGAGAGCCACGAAAGGCAGATAGAAAAGGGAAAGAGGAGAGGCCCGCCCCAAGGTGAGAGGAAAATGGGGACAAAACGGACCCAGCTCAGGAATCCCTCGGGGTCGCCAATTCCCAAACTCACCAGCCGTGAGCCCTTGAGGGTGTAGCACTATCCAGGGTGCACCAGATGTGGTGGGGCTACATACACCCTGCCTTCTTGAGGGCCTTGAGCAGAAGGCAGGAGATAACATGAAAAGAAAAAGAAGACTGATCCCTCGCAGAAGGAAGGTATCAGGAAAGATGAGACAAGGGCCAATTAAGGCGGAAAGGAAGAGACTCCCTAGGCCTCGGATAGCCTAATACTGTCGGGGTCGGAAGGGAACAAGAGTTGTACAAGAGAGGTCGACAGGAAAGAAGACGGAGAGGAGCCCAGCACAAGTAAGTGGAAGCAATGCTGGACTCAGCTGGGGTCCCGTGGTCGCCAAACCACGTCCCACTAGATGTGAGCCGAGTCAGTAAATTGGTGGTATCTGAACAATATTAGAACAATGGTTTGAATCGTACCATTTACGATTTTTTGAACGGTAGTTCATGCTCTATTGTAACGGGGAGACCATGTTTATCCCTAGGTCAAATAATCATAACACTTATTCGTTCACTCCATAGATGATTAAGTTAACATGTTAATAACTTATGGAGAAGCAAGGCAGAACGCTTCTATCACGAGCGGTTTCTGGACAGACAATATCAATACGTTCCGAAACCGTGAACGACGATTGAGGTACACAGGAACATTTGAAAGGGTACCTCATAGAGATGTCACTATAACGTCTGGTGGTATAATGAAGAGGTTGTTTTGGATGCTGTATAGAATGATTCTCATATTGTACTTAACGACTAACTACTGTACAATAGTAGTGCATTAACATTATTGAACATTTAAACTTTAACACAGTTATCAGGATTTGATACCGGGTGAGTTAGCCGTGGTGGTTACGGCATGACTGCTGGCAGTCGATCATATCTGGGCGGCGAGGAGGTTCGAATCCCCCAGCCGGCAACCTTGAAGATGGTCTTCTGTGGTTTCCCATCTTCCTTCCAGGCAAATGCCGGGGTTGGTCCCTAACTATAGGCCACAGCCGCTACCTTCCAAATCCTTGTCCTTACATTCAAACTTTCCTCCCCATTGTGGTGTTTGAAGCCATTTTTCAGTGTTGCCTAAGTAAACAAAAGTTTGTGCTTTTCAGTCGGTCAACACGAATGTACCCAAAATAGAGCTGGGTTATGTCCTAATACTGAAATAAATTACATGAGATTAATAAGTACACGAGGATGACCAGTTTCGATCCTCATCAGATCCATTACACTTAGGCTCTAGCATCTACTGTATGTTTGAGAATACAGGTGAAAAATATATACAATATGTACAATTATTTAGTTGCAGTGTTGGTAATGCAACTGTCAGTGTATGCTAAATGTGGTATATCTAATGTTAGGTGAAATTCTAAAATGGTGATAAAAATCCGGAATTTGTCTGTTCGGGGTGATTATATGGTTATACAAAATCAACTATGGTTATAATGTAATAATACAGGCTGATACTTACCAGGTTGTCTTCCTAACTGGGACTTCAAGCAGTTTCATGTTCACTCGGGTACCAGTTATAATCGACTAACCCGGGTGTTAACTGGACGAGACTGGTTTTTCCCTTTCTCCCCCTTTTGTTACTATGTTCGTTCTGAGGTCAGTGCCATGTTTATTTGTGTGACGTTGCCAAGTCTAGATGAGAATGCATGTAATTGAATACAGGGAGATCTACAACTATTAAAGACCGTGGAACTATCTTCGCCACGCGTGGACTAAAAAGCCATTTAAACTAAGCGGTACACGGTCTATTGAAGACGTCCCGGCACCTTTAATACTGCCGCGCATAACGGCCTAGGTTTATTGCAGAAAAAAGTACATAGTACGCCTGATCCAAATTACATTTACCTACAACCACCGCTTTCATGGAGAGTTCACCTCTTTTCACTCTACTAAAAACACACCCTGTCGAAAACAAGACACAACTTAGCGATACAGCCAAGCTAGATAAAAATAAGGGGAGAATAGAAAAAAAAAAAAAAAAAAAACACACCAGGATTTGATGATGGCCACTTGAGGCTCAAAACGTGTAATCCTAAATTGCCCAATTTAATAGTGACAATTGACTAATACATGTAATTTTTCCAGGAGTGTATATTGATCAGGCTATTTTCATTTAAGAACAACATAGGCTTATGAGATCACATTTTGTCCATATGTAGGCCTATGTGTGTGTGTGTCCCTAATAAAATCTAAACTGCTCGAGCGATTTCAATTAAACTCGGTAAGGTCATTGTACTATTTTGTCCGACCCCGACCGTTCTCTTCAAATTTTATTACGTCTCACCATTCCATCATGGTGGCTGTGCGAAATTTTTCACCCGAAATATAAATCTCCGAAACTATTACTGATATCACCCCAATTTTTTTACGGTGATAAAGAGCACTTCTAGAAGTTCATTTATGTAACTTTCTAAAAATCTGTTATATTAAGTACAAAACGAACTTTACGGCCAAGGGAAGTTGAAACATTTAAATAGACGTTTCTTGCTAGTTAACCATCTGAGCGCAGTTAAACATGGTACAGCAAATGTTTGTACACATTGTAATGCATTGACATCTAATTTACTTCTATTGTTTATATACCTCAAGATGGTGGCTGTGCAAAATTTTTAAATTAATGTTGTATATCTTGTGTCCTAAGCATTCGATCGAAGTCAACGTTTGAATAATGTACCTACGCAATAATCGTCATATAATAGTGCATAACTCAATGACCTACATACAGTATATAAAATCAAGCATGGCGACCATCCGATATATTTCGACGGTTGTCAATATCTACTAATCTATGACAGCAATAAAACTGAAATTTTGTATGTTAATAAAGGCTATGAACCTATGGGACTTTAAATAACCTGGTGAGCACAATTACAACATGGCCGCGACGCGAAATTTAAGTATTTAAATGGACGTTTCTCGCGATTTAACCATCCGAGCACAGTGAAACTTGGTACGGTAAATGCCTATAGAAATGTTAATTCACAGACATCTAATTTATTTCAATATTGTTTTCATAATCTCAAGTTGACTTCTGTGTGAAATTTTAAAATCGTGTTTTATTTGTTGTGTCCTAATCATGCAAATGAAGTTTGAATAATACACCATCGCAATAATCTTCATGTAGTATTACAGAACTCTATGGCCTACACCTATAAAAATTCAGCATGGCCACCATCCAAAATATTTAGACAGTTCTCAATATCTACGAATATATTACGGCAATCAAACTGAAATTTTGTATGTTGATAGAGGCAATTGACATAAGTAGGTATATGAAAATAGGCTATTTAGTTCTACATGAAACAACTTGTATTTATATCTTGTACCCCGCCCATTCATTGGGTATAATCGTGTTGACCGCTTGCCACGGTGGGTGAGTGGTTATAGTGTCGGACTACCAACCCCAAGATTGCAGGTTCGCCCCTGGCCATGGTAAGTGATTTTTGAAGGCGACAAAAATCACGATACACATGTCATACGTTGTTGGCATGTTAAAGAACCCATTTGAATTCAGTAGGCCGTGTTCAATGGCAAAATTAATCTCGGGATTTTCCGCCAACACAAAGTTCCACCATTCTCTACTTGAAAGCGCTGTAGTGTCAAAGAGTTTAGATATCTAACCTCATTGACTTTCATAGCGTTCAAAGGAACGACGAAATTCGACATGCAAGCTACCCTCTGGGTGTCAATTAACAAAGCTTGCACCAGGCACCCGAGGCCATACGATATTATTATTATTATTATTATCGTGTTGACCGACTGAAGAGCTACAAATGACAATGAAGAAGTGGAAAATCATGGTAACTCTCTTCTAGGGTGGTTGAGGTAGGAATCAAATCAACTCTTCTGAGTTCGGCCTCACGAGGCTGAGTGAACCTCGTTCTAGCCCTCAGATCAGAATTAAATTCCTTGACTGAGCTGAGATTCGATCCTGGACCTCCACGGCGACAACCAAGAATGCTAGCCACTCGCCACGAAGTGGATTTTTCGCCACAAAAATCATTATGATGAGTACTGTCTGTTAGGTAGTCAGCCCGAAGGCTGGTTGGATTCTCAAAAAGTACCGCCGTTAGATTATGTGGGTGGATACCCACAAAAACTCAAGGCAGCGCGCTATATTGAGGCGTACTAGGCAAGATGAGGAGTGAGGTAGTTTGCCATTGCTTTCCTCACTGAGTCAGAACACCAGTACTAACCCAATGAGTTGAACCTTTCACAGCATCCACAGGCACTGACTGTGCCCTGAATGCCATTACTAGGCACCACCCATACCTTAGTAGGTTCCATATAATCATAGCCATGAGTGAGACTGAGACATCGGTGAGTACTAAAGGGTGTTAAAATGCAGTTAATCATGTGTGCCATCAGGGTGTCCATTTAACCTCTAGATGTTGAACACAACTTGACCAATGCTGACCTACGGAAGGTAATCTGGCAGCTGGGTCATGGACTCATTATTACTGATGTAGGTTATACATTATCACATATTAACATTGAAATCACGTCACTCATTTTTAATGATATGTTGCTGGTAACTGATGGCGGGTCTGACTGCTGGTAATTGATGTGAGCTCATTTATCTGATTTAGGCTTCACTGGTATAAACTAGATTAATTTTGGTTACGTGTGCTGGGGGAATAACTTTGTGAAGATGGTATTGGTGGTGATTGCTATTTTAAGGGTCAAACCTGCCCCTAATGGTACGGGTTACAGTGAAAATAAACAAGAAACAAAGAAACTACTACTACAGCTATTACTAACTACTTTATGACTAATAATTTGTTGTTTTCTTTAAAGGGTAACTTCGACCTCGTGTATTGGGATGTGTATAAATAAATAAATAAATACATACATAAATAAATAAATAGATAAATAAATAAATATTTAAATAAATAAATAAGTAAATAAGTAAATAAAAATAAACAAATAAATATACTGTCTGATAACATGTGTTATTGAGGTATCTGTTGTAGTGTTATAAACCATCCCAGGGTTTGCCTGGAGTAAAAACGGGAAACCATAGAAAACCACTTCTAGGATGGCTGAGGTGGTAATCGAACACAACTCTACTCAGTTTTGCCTCACAAGGCTGAATGTGGAGCGTTCCAGCCCTCAGATCAGAATTACATTTCTTGGCAGAGCCTGGAGGCGAACCCTGACTTCCGTGGTGACAGCCAAGGAAGCTAGCCACTACAGCACGAGGTGGTAGATTTATATCTAACTTACATAACCTACTGGAAGAAGAAATGGGCAAAAAGCAGGAGCAAGGGAATTAAAAGACAGAAGAAAGAAAAAGAAACCTCACCTTCGAAGAATGAGGATTGAGGGACCTGGTAGGAAGTAGGAGCCATGGAAGGCCGATAAGGAAGAAAAAGTGGAGTCAATGGAGACAGGAGATAAACGGACACAGAATGGGAATCCAGCTGGATTATCAAATTCCGTACTCACCTGCTTTGAATCCTTGAGGGTGTAGCACTCTACAGGCAGAACCATAGATAGTGGAACTACACACTCCCTGTCCTCTTTCGAGTTATTGAATTTAATGTTCTAAAAGTTAGCAGAGCCACCATATTCAATGTATGGAGAGTCTGTTATTTTGCCTCGGCCATACAATGTCACACATCTGGTCCAACATAATTTTCAATAATGTAGTTCTTAAGTGTTGCGAGTTATTCATTTTTGTATTTTATAGTTTCAAGATGGCGACTGAGCGTAATGTTTACTTATAGTCATCACGTTGGTAATAGAGGGTCCTTATATAAAACTACTTGAATGCTAAGTACTGTGAACATTGATCCATTGGATCATACGTTATGGATTTTAATACTTGTAAGACTCGCGCGGCCGCCATCTTGAAACAATTCAGCTAATGACCTTGTAGTTTGGGCCTCAAACGCTTCTTACATGAAAGTTATTTTTCTCAAAATTGATAGAGATCCGATGATTAATTTAGTCGTTATTAGATTTAAGCTTTGAACACTCGGGTGGCTGCCATTTTGTTTTCGTTAAGATGGCGGCGATAGAAATCATGACACTGAGGTGATTCTGTGCCAAATTTGATTCTATTGATTTCGTCGACTGGCAATTGAGAGTGGGGTGACAGACACACATACACAAACGTGGAAATTTGACCCGTGTAGATGTCAAAAGACCACCTCGTGCTATAGCGGCTGTGGTCTTGGAGGTCAAGGTTCGATTCTAGGCTTTGCCAAGAGATTTTAATTCTGGTGTGAGGGCTGGAATGGAGTACACTCAGCAAAACACTGAAAATAAGTGGGTTGGATTCCTACCTCAGCCATCTTGGAAGTGGATTTCCCGTTGTTTCCCCACTTCTACTCCAGGCAAATACCAGGATGGTGGCATACTTAAGGCCATGGCCACCTCCTTCCCAATCCTCATATGAATTACAACTACATACACTAATACAACCATCACAATAACACAGGCGCCCAAGTACACGAGGCTACGTTATTGGAACTCACTCTTGTGCAAAATAACACCCGGAAGTTCTATTGCCTTGAATTGGCACGTCATCAATAACTGTGCCTGTCATATTATTATCTAAATTACACATCTATTTATGTCTTTTATGTTTTATATCTTGAGTACCTTGAAAAGTATCCTACCTCGTTTGATGTTGTAAAATGCTAACATACAAACAAACAGATAAAAAAAACAACCAACCCAAAACGAAAGAAAGAATTAAAGAAAGAAAGAAATAATCAAACAAAAAAGGAGTAAATAACTAAATAAATAATTAAATAGGCAAATAAATTAATAGATAAATAGATAAATAAATAAATAGACAAATAAATAAATAAATAGATAAATAAATAAATAAATTAACAGACAAATAAATAAATAAATGGATAAATAGACAAATAAATAAATAAATAGGAAAATAGATAGATAAATAGAGAAATAGACAAATACATAAATACATAAATAGACAAATAAATAAATAAATAAATAGGTAAATAAATAAGTAAATAGACACATAAATAAATAAATAAATAAATCGACAAATAAATAAATAAATAAATAGATAAATAGACAAATAAATAGAACTCCGCCAACCTGGGCCCCACATGGGGAAGCCAGGCTCTGCCTGTCACAAGCCAGGACAAAGGAGGAGTGATTGAGGAGTAACACCTCACAAAAAAACCTTGGTTCACCTGGCTCCGGGTGATAGTACCTTGTGAGGGCCCCTTACCAGGGTTACGGTGAAGACCTCAACGGCAATGATGGCGGAGATGATGATCATCAGTACGGCGGAATTGGCGGAAGAGGCAATCCCTCCCAAGTGGGGTTGATCAGTTGGAACCACTGCCTTGTGGGTAGAGAAGGGATTCTCAAAGGCTTGGGGACCCACCCCGAGAGAAAAGGGCTCTGGGGCTTACAACCTCAGTTCTATTTCCGAAAACAGGATTTCCTGTTTTCTCAATGACTTCAACAATTGACATGATGGAAACGTCTTCAATGACAACTACTCCAGGGGGCAGCCGGAAACGGAAATCCCCCACCACCATGAGTGGTGCAACCAGGCCTTTGGATTCTGGAGAGCTTGGATCGTCATGTAAGGAAGAGTCGGAGCTTCCTGGAACCCCATCACAGAAAGTAAGATCTAAACAAAAACATCTGCTTGGAACACTGAACATTAACACACTCCGTCAAACAGGAAAACTGAGACAATTGACTACAGTGTTGAAAGAAAGAAACATATCCATTTTAGCGTTGCAAGAAACGAGATTTCTGGATGAAGACACAATGGAGCCGGATGGCTTTAGAATATACAAGGGCAAACCCGGGTATACAATCTCAAATGGGAGACTGCCAATTCTAGGAACAGCTTTCGTGGTCAAGAAAAGCCTAATGAATTCATTCACAAAATTTAGCTCACCGTCGGAGAGAATCTCATTCCTATCATTCAGATCAGGGAACAAATCCTACACAATCATCAATGCCCACGCTCCCATTAACCAAGACAATAAAAGGAACAAGGAGAAAGTGGAAGACTTTTGGGAAACACTCGAAGATGAGACATCAAAAATTCCCCTTGGAAATGTAAAAATCCTGGTTGGTGATTTCAATGCCCAGATAGGAAAATAAAGAAAATACAAAAGGATTGTTGGAGAATATCCTGCACATAACAGAACAAATCGAAACGGCGAGAGATTAATCAACTTTTGTAAGCAGTTCAACCTAAAACTTATGTCTACGCACTTCAAATCCCTCCCAAAGAAGAAGAAAACATGGATTTCGCCCAATCCAATATTAGGCGAATTTCAAATTGACCATGTTGCAATTACAACAAAAAACAGATGCGAGATAATGAACGTGAAAGTGAGAAAAAGTTTGAAAATCGACACAGACCACTTTCTGTCAGAAATTAAAGTAAAATTTCAACCAAATAGGCATCAAAAGAGAGGTAAAAGGAAACCAAGGATCGACACGGAAATTCTGAAACAAAACAAAAATATCTATCAAGAAAACCTGTCAAAGTTGGAAATGAATAACTGGGAAGAAATTAGAGAATCGTTAACTAAAGCGGTCGAAAACGTGGGGCAGCGAAAAAGAAAAAAGAAACACAGGTGGTGGAACATACGATGTGACAACGCTGTTGACGAGAGGCTGAAGACATGGAAGAGGTGGTATTCCAACCCAACGAAGGAAAATTGGAATGATTTCAGTCAACAAAGGAAAGCCACTGCCAAGATCATCAGAGGAGAAAAGAGACAATATGATAAAGACCGGTTAGAAAGTATAGAAGAAGACTTCAAGAAAAATAACACCAGAAAGTTCTACAGAACTTTTAAGGAAGAATTACAACAATACCAACCTCCAAGTCTATGTTTTAAAAGGAAGGATGGTACACTCGCATTGAGTAACAACGAAAATTGCCACCTGTTGGCCAAGTATTTCGAAAGCCTGCTAAACTGCAAGGAACCACTGGAAAAACTGAAGTTCGAGAAGCCACCAAAGATGAATCCACAGTCTAAACCACCAAGCCTCATAGAAATACAGAAAATCATTAAAGAACTCAAAAACGACAAAGCACCAGGAGAAGATGGTATAGTAGCTGAAATGTGGAAAATTGGAGGAGATAAGCTAGCGGAGAACTTACACCGTCTAATCTGTGATATTTGGGAAAATGAACAAATACCCAAAGACTGGAAAGGCGCACTTATACATCCGCTCCATAAGAAGGGAGATCGGACTGACCCAAACAACTACCGGGGAGTTTCGCTACTATCTATTGCTTACAAAGTACTTTCCAAGGCGTTGCTAAACATCGTAGAAGAACAGGTGGATCATCAAATAGGTGAATATCAAGGGGGCTTTAGAAAGGGAAGATCCTGTGTGGAACAGATCTTTGGTCTGAAAAGTATTCTGAGAGTAAGAGCTCTACGAAGCAAAAACACCGTAGTTGTGTTCATTGATTTCAAAAAAGCATATGATTCCATCGACCGGCAGACACTCTTCAATATTTTGGAGGAATTTGGAATAGATGGCAAAACGCGGGCAATTATAAAACAGACACTAACAGAAACCGTCTCCAAAGTAAAATTTCAAGGAGAAATCTCAGAGGCTTTTGAGATTAAGACAGGAGTCAGACAAGGAGACGGACTATCACCAATTTTGTTTAACATCGTCCTGGAAAAAATAATGAGAGTATGGAGGAAAGCAATAAAAGAAGAAGGTATAGAAGGAATCTGTTTAGGAACAAAAAAGCAAGGTGTAAAGGTGGATTGCTTAGCATTTGCTGATGACATGGCATTGCTAGCCAAAGGAAAAGACGAAGCTCGAATAATGCTTGAAAAATTACATGAAATAGCTGAGAAGACTGGACTCAGGATCTCATACGAAAAAACAGAGTACATGGAGTACAAACACAATAAAGAAAAGCATCTGGAAACAAGATATGGGAAAATCAAGAGAGCTGATAAATTTAAATATCTTGGAGAATGGATCCAGCCGAATGGACTTGATAAAGAAGCAAATAGAGGAAGAGCTAGAAAGATGGAGCTAGCCTATAAATTAGTACAAAATAGATACAACAAGAGAACTATATCCTACAGGGCAAAGATAAGACACTATACCACGGTTGTCAAGCCAGAGGGACTCTATAGCTCAGAATGCTTGATATTGAATAAGAAAGGGGAAATCAAGGATTTAGAGAAGAAGGAAAGGAAAATCTTGAGAAAGATCCTAGGACCTGAAAAACAAAAAGATGGTACATGGAGGAAGAGGAGAAATGAAGATCTCTACAGACAGGCAGAGAAAATCACAGACACCATCCGTAAGAGGAGATTGAAGTTTTATGGACACCTCATGAGAATGAGCGAGAGTCGACTAACGAAGAGAATCTTTAACTACATCACCAAGATCAAGGCAACTACATTATGGATAGAGGAAACGAGAAAAGACATGGAGGAAGTGGGGATAAATCCAGAAGACATTTGGAATAGAGATGTGTTTCGAGCTAAGATTGATAAATTCAAGGGGTTCCAGGAAAAGCAATGTAAAAGGGCCAAAAACACCTGGTCAGATGAGAGGAGGAGGAACCACAGCGAAAGGATGAAGAAATTTTGGGAGAAGAAAAAAAGACTAACCAACAAATCAGTTGTTTTTCGTGGTCCACAGTAGGCCAAAATCGAAGGAAGAAGAAGAAGAAGACAAATAAATAAATAGATAGATAAATAGACAAATAAATAAACTAATAAATGAATAAATAGATAAATAAATAAATATATAAATGAATAAATAGATAAATACATAAATAGATAAATGAATAAATAGATAAATAAATAGATAAATGAATAAATAGATAAATAAATAAATAGATAAATAAATAAATAGACAAATAATTAAATAAATAAATAGATAAATAAATAAATAAATAAATGAATAAATAGATAAATAAGTAAATAGACAAATAAATAAATAGATAAATAGACAAATAAATAAATAAATGACTAAATAAATAAATAAATAAATAAATAAATAAATAAATGAATAAATAAATAAATAAATAAATAAATAAATAAATAAATTGATAAATATATAAAAAGATAAATAGATAAATAGATAAATGAATAAATAGATAAATTGATAAATGAATAAATAGATAAATACATAAATAGATAAATGAATAAATAGATAAATAAATAGATAAATAGATACATAAATAGATAAATAAATGAATAAATAGATAAATAAATAAATAAATAGATAAATAGACAAATAAATAAATGAATAAATAGATAGATAAAGAAATAAATAAATGAATAAATAGATAAATAAATAAATGAATAAATAGATAAATAGATAAATGAATAAATAGATAAATACATAAATAGATAAATGAATAAATAGATAAATACATAAATAGATAAATGAACAAATAGATAAATAAATAAATAGACAAATAAATAAATAAATAACGTTGTTTGTTCATTTATTTCATTCTGAGCTGGGAATCAAACTCACGCCTTCTCAGTTCTGCCTCATGCGGCTGAGACCCCGTTCAAACCCTCCTACAACAGAATTAGGTCAGATTGTTGTTAATTCATTCTAAGAGCTTGGGACATCTTGGTCATCAGCCCTGTGTAGTTTGGTGTGAGTTAAACCTGTCTGATTACCTATGCTTATGTGATGACTGTAGTAGTGTAACTGTATTAGGGACAGGGATGAGGTAAGTGGCTCGGGACTTGAAGTACGGTACTATCGCGACATTTGGCTGGACAGAGTGTGGAAAAGCCCGGCGATAAATCACACTTAGGATAGCCACTGTCAGTGCTGGGATTCAAACCTACGATCTCCAAACTTGCTGAAACTGCCCTCGCGGCTGTGGTGCGCGATCTAACAAACACGGCTACGTCGTAGGACAATTGAATTACAGCAGGGAATTGAATCTGGAAATCAAGAGTGACAGCCAACAATGGTAGCTACTACACTACTGTCACTCAAACACCTGAGGACAATGGTTTTAAATGTATCGCACCATGAAAGTCGAGGCAAACACTTTCCCTGCCCCACTGGCCCTGGTACTACAATGCCAAATGTTCGTTGGGAGGCTCGAAGTTTGTGTTAGACGTTCCGTTCGCAGGTTTATTGCGAGGTCACAGTTGTTTCATGCAATTTTAGCTAGTTAGTTATTGCAGTGTGTGCATTTGTTGTTAGAGTTTGAATTTTGTTAGGAGGCAGCCGTGTCCTTAATTTGGGGAGCAACCCGGATTGTCGGGATTAACAGTGGAAAACCATGGAAAAACATTTTTAGGATGGGTGAGGGAGGAATAGAACCCACCTCTTCTTGGTACTAAAGTCTGTTAGGTAGTCAGCCCGGAGGCTAGTTGGATCCTCAAAAAGTGCCACCATCGGTTATGTAGGCTAAAACCCACAAAATCCAAAGGAAGCAGTATAATTAGGAGTACTAAGCAAGTTGAGGAGTGAAGTATTCTTTCCTCACTGAGTCAATACAGCAATACCAACCCTACGAGTAGAACCTTTCACAGCATCCGCCGACACTAGTTGTGCCCCGAAGGCCATTACTCAGCACCACTCATACCTCAGTAGCATCCATATAATCACAGCCATGAATGAGACTGAGACATCGGTGAAAAGCCACATTTTACTCTAGCCTGTGCCAACAGGAAAATGCAAAAATACTGCATCCATCAAGTGCTGGTAAACAGGCATTGGTACTAAAGGAAAGATCTATAAATCGGGAATAAATCTAGCTAAGGTGTACGGTACTGAGTACTGGACCGTTAAATGGATAGAAGAGATAGAAGATTCTGCACATTGTTTGATACAGTGAGAAACGAGAAACCTCAAATAGAATGGGGCATTGTCTAGGATAAAGGAAAAGATTCGAACTGCCTAGAGATCAGTAAACCACGGTGCTAGATTGGCAACAATGAGGAGAGCTCATCTGTTCCTAGCATGCAATTTTGTTGTTGTTGATGTTTAATTAAGGGGATTTGCGATGACCTCGCTGTTTCGTCCCTTAAAACTCCAATAACTAACTGACTAACAAAAATTGCATGGAGACAACTGTGACGTTGTAACAGACCTGCAAACGGATCTTCCTTATTGCTGCCAATCTAGCACCGTACCGTAGTTGCAGCTTACTGATCTCCGGATGCTTTGGGTTCATTTGTGGTTCTTCACAATATTTAAGTTTTTTGTTGTTAATCCATGGTAGGTTGGTTCCTTAGTTTAAGGGCTGCGACAACGCAGTCACGTAGCCCCGTGTGCTTTGGGAGTGTGTAAATTCTGTCTGATAAAACCGGTGTTAATTGTGATGGCTGTTTTAATTCAAGTAAGGACTGCAGACGATAATTTCAAGTAGTTCCTTCTTTTGCTACCAAATTCTACCGTCCACGACACCTAGCTTGCGGACTTGGATACTAGGTGCCATCGAAGTCAGCACCTGGCAGCGAACGTTGGAAGTAATATAGCGTTATCAATTCTAACCTAAAAATTTCGACTTCACACAATTGTAGTTAGTGGAAGTTTCTTTATCATGCCATACATTTATGACATTGGACCGCCGGCTTTACTTCCCCTCCGAAGGAAGGTTGTTAATTCAATTGAGGGGGTTGGGACATCTCGATCATCAGCCCCGTGTAGTTGGGTGTGTGTTGAACTTGTCTGATAACCTGTATTTATGTGATGTCTGTAATAGGGTGTGCAACTGTATTAGGAACAGGGATGGGGGTAGGAGCCTCGGAGCTTGAGCTGGAGTGTGGAAATACCCGAAGAAATATTAACGATAGCCGCTGTCAGTGCCGGAATTTAAACTTGCGACCTCCGAACTTGCTGCAGCTGCCTTCGCGGTCGTGGTGCATGAGTTAACGAGCTCGGAAACGCCGCGGGATACACTATTTAAGTGGCAGGAGAATAATATGGGAGTTGACCCTACTTCACGAGGCCAGTTGGGAAACTGTTTCTTCTATGGACGGGCGGGAAGCAAACTTAAGCCGTCGTGGCCATCACAGTCTGTCTAATTCATGCCGTGGTCATGTGCGTTAAATTGCTAACCATAACCGCGATGCGAAGCTGCAGAAAGTCCAAAGCTTGGAAGTTCAAACCTCGGAGCTAATAGTGGCTATCCTGAGCGTGGTTTCCTCACTCTTTCCATACAAATGTCGATTTGGTGCCTTTTTCAAGTCTCGAGGTACCTACCTCATCCCTGTTCCTAATACAGTTACACACACTACTATAGTCCTCACATAAATACAGGTTATCAGACAAGTTCAACACCCCTTAACTACACGGGGCTGATCACCAAGATGTCCCAAGCCCCTAAAATGAATTAACAACAACAACAACATATTTATTGCCGTCGGATTGAATACAAAAGACACTTGCAGTATGTAATATATTTATGACAATACAGAAGTTGTTCGCCAATGCAGACCTCCTGTGGAGAGCCGCCTAAGCGATCAGACCACTGGCTGTGATATTAAATGGATCCCATCGTTTACATCCCAGCCGGCAGCTTGAGTGGTCTATGTAGTCCATGAGTTCTGTAATGCCACGCTATTAGTATCTTAGTGCATAACAGTCCTCTATGATTGAGTACCATAAGTAAGGGAGGAAGGATGGAAGGATATGAAAGGACAAGGGAAGGGAAGAGGAAAAGAGAAGGAAAACGAAGAAGAAAAGGAATTAGGAAAAGGAAAATGTTGCGTCCTGAAGGTCGCTATTCAGTGTTTATGTATTATGTTTTATGCCGTATTTCTCAACTTAATATCTGCTTGTTATAGTTAGTCTGTAGACCAGTGTGTAGTGGCTTCCGCCCTCGAGCGGGAGAATTTGGTATCATAGCTAATTTGGTTTCATTGCTATTGTATTCTTGAAAGCATGGCAACTCCATGTTTTCAGGCCTGAGCGCCAGTTGTTGTGATTTTAGCAAGCATGGCATGACACCATGTTTGAGAATATAGCGCGATCGTTAATAAAATAATATACAGTCCACTTTTAATATCGAGAAAATATTATGTTTATTTTGAAGAGCTACCAGGGAGATGTAGCCGATACTACAACCTACAGAAAAGGAAAAGGGAAAGGTAAAATTAAGGGGGAAAGAAAGGAAAAGGAATAGGGAGAGGAAAAGGGAAAGGAAAAGGGAAAGGGAGAGGGAAAGGGAAAATTAAAGGGGAAAGAAAGGAAAAGGAATAGGGAGAGGAAAAGGGAAAGGGGAAGGAAAAGGAAAAGGGAAAATTAAAGGGAAAGAAAGGAAAAGGAATAGGGAGAGGAATAGGGAAAGGGGAAGGGAAAGGGAAAATTAAAGGGGAAAGAAAGGAAAATGAATAGGGAGAGGGATAGGGAAAATTAAAGGGGAAAGAAAGGAAAAGGAATAGCGAGAGGAAAGGGGAAAGGGGAAGGAAAATGAAAAGGGAAAAGGAAAGGAAAAGTGAAAGGGAAAATTAAAGGGGAAAGAAAGGAAAAGGAATAGGGAGAGGAAAAGGGAAAGGGGATGGAAAAGGGAAAGGGAGAGGAAAAGGGAAAGGGAAAAGGAAAAGGGAAAATTAAAGGGGAAAGAAAGGAAAAGGAATAGGGAGAGGAAAAGGGAAAGGGGATGGAAAGAAAAAAGAAATAGGGAGAGGAAAAGGGAAAGGGGAAGGAAAGAAAATGGAATAGGAAGAAGAAAAGAAAAAGGAAATGAAGGGAAAGGGAAGGAAAGGAAGGGAAAAGAGAAGGAATAGCCTCCACAAAGAAAAAAATCCACATTAAAACTGAAGGTTTACCCATACAAAAGAAGAACCTATCAAGCTCGATACAGTACAGGCATCTTTTTTAGTGTAGCAAAATGTTGCAAATAGATACAGTAATAAATTAGGGAAATTTTTGGCAATTTCTGTATATTATAAATATGTAGATGCGTATCATATTAAAAGTGATCAGGCACACTAATAGCAGGAGTTCCTAACCATTTTGAGACTGTGAGCACCATCTTCATGCCATACCAAGTAACCAAGTACCATTAAATCAAATAAATTTGTATAATACAATTATTATGATTATTATTGTCGTTTATTGTTTGACAACATTATCACGGCAAATACCGGCTGCATTTTATGTTACAGCCTGGTTCGGCCTTAGCAAGGAACCATCTGTACTGAGAAAATTTCGTATACACTGTTCAGAGACTTCACATTACTGTACAGCGTGTTCCGATTCAACACGGAACTGTAAGATGGGTTGCCTACCCACCCGCAATCGGCTTGAAATCTGCTCGCAGAGCGCTAGCGACGGGACTGAGTCCGATTTCACTGATTGCCACCTTCTTATGTAGCATTGCAAAGTATTTTGATCTTTCAAAATATATTTACACAGGCTTCACAATAAGTTTGAACGATTTCTGTTACAGAACTTGTAATTTTACGCTTCTGTTAATGGCCTTTGCAGAGCATTTCTATGAAATAAAATTTTATTTTACAACAGTTTATTACATTTTGATTGTATTGAACAGTATTTCTAGTAGTCTATAGATAGGTTAGAAACTATGGTTTCATTCCACCTCTTAATTTAAAATATAATATGTGATGTTTGTTCAAACAAGTGTGATAGTAGCATATCTCCAATTCAATCTATACATTCATCATAGTACCAGTATGAAAACGGAGCGTAAATTAACATTTTAAGTATGTTCAAGCTGTGTAGTATACGAGTAGGATAACATGTCAGATGTTACACATCATATGCGACTACTCTAAGGCTCGTATCTTCTTTTTTTTTCATAATAAAACGGGTAGCAACAATAAACCTTGTTCATGCACAACCGTGTGCAATAAGATTGATTTGCCCCATTTTCAAATCATAACATTATGGTCACCCTGTCTATAGAGGATCATCATTTCCCATACAAGTGTGTGCTGATTATAAGTTGATCTCGCCACCTGTTTCCTTTCACCCGCAAATAACATACTGTAATCTCACTCAGCAAGTCAACCTTATCTACCTTAGCGTAAGAAGAGTAATCTATTTCTCAGGCGTTATTCAAACGTTAAGTTAGGTTTTGACACAACTTTCGCCTTAAATAGTATCGCCTCTTTCAATCAACTCAACTCGGTGGCTTTATTATTACCGTCCACATTTACATCTACTTTTCATTGCGAATTTTCATGTCTACTTCTTCTATTTCGTCAGGCCAAATACAGAGAAACACTTATGTGGAGACTGCACTCCGTCATCGCTATGCCCTCCTGTTATTTGAGTTTTATTATTGTACTAATTCACAATATAACTAACCTAATGATTTCAATGATAAGTCCAATGAGAATACATTAGGAACTAAACCCAACTAAACTTGGGGTAGATGACCTCGCTGTTCCGCCCCTTAAAGCAAGAATAACTAACTAAGGCAATTACTAGGGACTTTTCTGAAAAACATTCAAATGATTCATAAAATCCGTAGTACCTTAAATACCTAAATGATATTATGCGAGTATCTTATAAGTAGTTCCGAAAAGAACTAAACAGCCTATTTTCATATATCCTACTTATGTTAATAGTCTCTACCAACATACAACATTTCAGTTTGATTGCTATAATATATTCGTAGATATTGAAAGGCAACGAAATATTTCGAATGGTCACCATGTTGGATCTTTATATATGTAGACCATAGATTTATGTACTATTACATGAATATTATTGCATAGGTGTATTATTCAAACTTCAAACCCGTGATTAGAACACAAGATATAAAATCGAAATTTAAAATTTCGCACGGCCACCATCTTCATGTTATGTAAACAATGGAACTAAAATTAGATGTCAGTGCATTACAATGTTTTATAAACATTTGCTGTACCATATTTCACTGCGCTCAGAAGGTTAAATCGCGAGAAACGTCTATTTAAATGTTTCGACTTCCCTTAGCCGCCATGTTCGTTTGGTGTCAACCTTGTGAGTATAACCTGTGAATTATTTCCCACCAATTCTCACTTTTATTCAACGGATGTACCAGGATGAGACCTAACTCAGCTAACTCTCTTGCCAGTCCTAGCTCCATGTACAAATACACGCACTAGTACGGGAACAACGATATCAAAGCTCATCAGACGTTATAAGCCAAAAGCACTTTGGGTTGAGTATCACGGTATCACAAGCCTCTAATTGAGGGTCGTCTAGGGAATATCTTCACGTGAGGAGTCCTTCAATGCGTGCAGAGATCTGTCAGGCTGATCCACAGTTCCCCTTCCTACATTCGTAGCAAAGATATCTACGCTTGACTTTAGTGAGGAACGAGTTAGCCAGGTAAGAGCAATGCAGCCACGATCACATGACAAGTGCAAATCATATACAGTAGTTTCTATCTCGCACACTAGAAGTGCTCTACATCCACATGAAATGTTACATAGCGGGATAATCTGAGTTCTAAATGAACAACAACTAAAAGGGGCCGATAATCTGTCAAGTAGGCCACTTCAAGTCAAACATTCCGACTGATCAATCGGTATCACATAACAAACCGGATCTGGTGGTTGTTAGCAAGAAAATCAAGCAAACTACCTTGATTGATGGCGCGATTCCTAACAACAAGAATCTCCAGTCAAAACACATAGAAAAGATCAGCAAATATAGCGAGTTGGTCGACCCTATCGAAAGACAATGGCATGTAGAACGGATAAAGACTATACATATCATTGTCTCAAATACGGGCGTGATCCCAAGTACCTTACGCCAAGGCCTTAAAGAACTGGATCTGGATAGGTATTTAACTGTACAAACTAATGCAGAAAGCAGTTGTTCTCTCAACAATCCGAATTGTCCGGAAGTTCATGGGTAGCGACATTCCCGCTTAGAAGTCGCTGTTTCAGGAACTATACTTTGGTTCCCTTAAGTCCGTATAGTTATGTTGTAAAAGGTCGATTGTTCTCTACTACATCCCGTATGGTATTAATGCACTGCAAGCATATCCTGCAAGCGATACTGAACACTATTATTTTCCCCGCGAAATAGTATTGTTGTTGTTAATTGATTTAGGGGCTTTGCGACATCGTGGTCATGTAGCCCCGTGTACTTTGGTCTATGTTAAATTCGTATGATAACCTGTGTTATTGTGATGGCTGTATTAGTGTGTATATTTGTAATTTCGATGAGGATTCGGAAGGAGGTGACCATGGCCTTAAGTTAGGAATCATCCTGGCATTTGCCTGGAGTAGAAGTGGAAAAAAAATGGAAAACCACTTCCAGGATGTCTGAGGTAGGAATCTAACCCACCTCACTTTTGCCTCACGAGGCTGAGTGTACCCCGTTCCAGCCCTCAGATCAGAGCCGGGATTCCAACCTGGGCCTCCGCGGTGACAGCCAAGCATGCTAGCCAGCGTAATAGTCTGTGATCACATCGAGGGAAGACTAATAGTGTTCAGTATCGTTTGCAGGATATGTTAGTAGCGCATTAATACCATACGGGATGCAGCAGCGAATAATATTGACTTTCCTGATAACAACGTTAGTTGGGCTGCATTACACAATATTATTAGGGGCAGCTGATTCACCTGGCATACACTACAGTGTATTAGGTACATAAGTCTATTAAATACTCCCTCAGGGGCCCACGGCTAGTCATTACTTCCACTTACTTCTTCTCTATCATTCGTTCCTATCGACCACCCTTCGTTAACTCTTGTTCTCTTCCGACCCCGACGGTATTACGGTATCCGAGGCCTAGGAAGTTTTCACTTTCCCGCCTTATATTGGCCCTTGTCTCATCTTTCCTGATACCCTCATTCTTCGAGGGGTCAGCCTTCTTTTTCTTTTCATGTTATCTCCTGCCTTCTGTACAAGGCCCTCAAGGAGGCAGGGTGTGTGTAGCCCCACCACTTTTGGTGCACCCTGGATAGTGCTACACCCACAAGGGATCACGGCTAGTGAGTTTGAGAGTTGGCAACCCCGAGGGATTCCTGAGCTGGGTCCATTTTGTCCCCCTTTTCCTCTGACTTTGGGGCAGGCCCTCTCCTCTTTCCCTTTCCTATCTTCCATTCATGGCTCTGCTTCCGTCCAAGTCATTCAGTCATCATTCTTCGAGGGTTGAGGGCATTTCTTTTCTTCCTGTCCGTTTTTTGCATTATGCTTTATTTGCTTACCATTTCTTCTAGTATGTAAGTTTGTAGTTAGTATTAGTTATAGTTTTCATTCTCACCTAATCTTTCACTATCACCCATATCATTAGGGGCCGATAACCTAGATGTTAGGCCCCTTAAAACAAGAGTTATCATCACCATCATCTATTGTAAACTTGCGTAACTTGTAGAACATTATTGTTCCGACGAACATGGCGCAAATCACGAATCTTTTCCCCCCAAAATTCGTGGTTTGTTGTTAGATTATTATTGGCTGGCGAATTTGAACGAGACGAAAGGAGATAGACGATAGAATGTGAGCGGTCATCCAGCTTGCTGCAGGTTGCCCTAAGCGAGGTCATGCACGGGCGGGGCCCCACAAGTCTTGTCAAGGTTGCTTGTCCACTTCTTGTAGCAGTCTCTGAGTGTGTGTTGTGAGCTCATCTGCCAGTATGTGCTTATCACAACTTACATCACACCCATTAACACTCCTCACACATGTACCACTGAAGCAGGGGACATCCCATGTATCCAACACTCCCAATTCCATATCCTAGTAAAATGATACTTCAAAAACAGTGGAACATTTTGACCTTATTAAACCATACTTAGTGATACGAACTCAATCGCTTAAACCAGGGATTCCCAAACTTTTTCTGACCATCGCCCACTTTCGAGATTTATAATTTTTTTTTCCGCCCACCTCATTAAAAAATAAAAAAAATAAAAAAAACGCACAAATCTTAAAAAATACTACCACATACATTCAAATGCCTACATATAAGTTGGGAAATGAGGATTTTTACGGACATTTTTCTCTTAATAGGGACATCATGTTTATTTAGGTAGAATTATGTACATTAAAATTTGCAAATAATAGGTCTAAAAAGGAATAACAATCAATGAAATGAATTAAAGAAAAAATAAAATTAAAACTACATTAATTCTTATATCTAATTAATTAAACAACATGAATATGTCTAATTAATGTAATTTGATAAACTACTGTAGTTGTAAATAGATTAAAAAGGAAACATAATTTTATATAATTATTAAATTACTTGTTTGCATTTTTATTTTATTCCTCGTTTTTATAGGCAAAAACTTCTCGGTCGTATTGTATATATAAAAAAAACTGAATTATTTGCCCACCAATTGTTTCAAATCTCCCAGCGAATTCACATTCTGTCAGTTTCGTCCATTGGCGTACTAAAATGGCCCACTACTGGGCGAATTCGCCCAGTTTGGGAATCTCTGGTTTAAACGTTTCCTTTTGACGTTTAAACTAACAGAAATACCAACGAATCATCATATATATTATTTCAGTAGTATAGATCCCTCCTGCGGTGCTCACAATCTCATTATCTGTGTGTGCCCCGATAAACACGGCAAGCTAAGCCAGCTTTGACTGGCGCAGAAGCGGGCGAGCGTACATGGTCCAGACAGTGGTTGGGGCGCTCCGCTGACTCATATCTTTAGTTCATACGTGTTTGGTCATTCATATGGACGTGTTAGGCCAAAGCTTAGACGTTAGTGTTGCATTTTTAGTGAGTATTGTGATTACTGTGATTGTTGGTCATGCCTAGACACCAATTCACATTGTGAGTATATCCATAATTCATATATGAAAAGCAGAAAGTCTTGTTCTGAAATAAGACGAAAATTTCGAATCAAGTTTCCAGGAAGACCTGTTCCTAATGCCAGTACAAATAGCAGGCTCGCTAAACGATCCAAAGAAGCAGGCTCCGTAAATAATAAAAAGTTAACAGACATCGTTGTGTTCCTAGAGAACAAAGATTAGATGTGATTGTTGTCCATTCTTTCATCAGAAGATGTCAGGTGTGTGTTACAAGAGAGGGAGGACATTTTCAGAATCGGCTATGAGCACTGTAAGTACACATTATTGAACATGTTTGGTAAAACGGTAAAAACTGCGCGCCACCACCGGCTGAACCGTGTACGTGTGCCCGCGATCTGCGCCAGTCAAAGTCAGCGTATTTTGCCGGGGAGCACATATATAATGACCCTGTATCTATAATTTATTTAAATGACTTGCGATTTGCAGATACTGTTGCTCTAGGAAAATACGCTCAATAATTGCTGTCCACTTCTCATTTTGGCCACTGTGATGCCTGTCTAATCTTATTTTAACATTCTGAGGCCTTTCCTTTATCATTTTGCAAGGGTTTAAGAAACAGTAAATCAAAGGAATGAGTACTCAAATCGTATTTCATAAATATCGAATAACCGGTGAGTGTTATGATGATCCAATTTTCAGTGATTGCCTTCTTAAGTTAGGGAACGTAGAACTTGGAATTCTAACTGAAATGTAAATAGTGTGCTATAATCATTGGGTTGAAATAGAAACATAACAACCTTTCTCCTAAGTCTCTCATTATAAACATATTGGGGAAAGTGTGGTTTTTCAGAATATGCGAGATTTCTCGCACGAGTCAGCTAGTATGTAATAATTCCATTCCACCTAAAGTCTTAAAATTCGCTCAGTATGCCTTCCTTCAGAGGGGAAGTAGCCCATGACATACATTTCTGTAAAATAACCTTCCACTAACTACAATTCTGTGAAGCTAAATTTGGAGGTTTGATTTGATTAACGCTCTATTAGTTCCAACGTTCGCAGAAGGGTTCCAGTGGCGGTGGCATCTAGTAGCCAAGTTCAGAGCTAGATGTCGTTGACGCTAGCATTTGGTAGCAAAAGTAGGAACTACTTGAAATTGATCGTTTGCTGTCCTTACCTGAATTACAGATAACACACACTAATACAGCCATCACAATTAACGCCGGTTATCATACAGATTCTACACACACCAAAAGTACACGGGGCTACATGACCGCGTTGTCGCAGCCCCTAAACTGAGGGCTATTGACGGCCTTAAGGTAGGTAATACCCCAACATTTACCTTGTGTAGAAGTTTGTAAATGTGAAAGTGGATCCCGCTTTAGTCCTCACACCTGAATGATTTTTTGACTGAGCCAAGAATCAAGCCCAAGTCGTTTCAGGAGTGGGGTCTCAATACATACCCATAGCCCTCGAAAACACATCTTTCAACAATTTCATGGAAATACTAAGCTCTAGGATTTCCGCACAAGTAGATGCCCATATATCAGACAACCAATTTGGTTTCAGAAAGGGAAGAAGTACCCTTCAAGCTGTGAACTGCTTACTAGAGCAGGTTCAAGATACACTCAGTCATCGAGGGGAAAAGTATTGTAGTCTTTATAGACTACAGCAAGGCTTTCGACTCTATCAACAGGCAAACACTCCTCCAAAAACTCAGTCTGTTAATTGGTGACACACATGAACTACCAAGAATACTCTCAGATATCCTCAGGTACAACCACATTGAAATATCTGATGAAATAACCCTGTCCAAAACTTTAACGCAAACTAACGGAGTACTACAAGGAGATCTGATAAGCCCGATCCTATTCAATATCATGACAGCAGATATTACAAAGATCATTACGGACAGCTCAGTAACTCTCATACTTTATGAAGATGATATGGTAATAGGCTCAGAAGATAAGGAAGAGCTACAAAAGGTGCTAAACAGCCTCCCCGCATGGGCTTTGGAAAATGACTTACAAATAAACCACGACAAAACTAAACAAATGATTTTCAGAAGAGGTGGAACATTCTCCCCAAAGGACACACTGACCCTTCAAGATAATCACCTAGAGGTAGTTTCAAAATTCAAATATCTTGGAGTTACTCTCCAAACAACACTGACATTATTCAGCATTCATGTGAAAGAGAGAGCAACAGCAGCGATAAAAGCAATTTCCAACATTCAGCAGCCCCAAAAACTCTCGATAAAAACGGCTATGACATTATTTAAAACGGCCATAGCACCAATAGCGACTTACGGAATCCACATAATTTGGGACAAACTGAAAGAAAACGACCTATTAGCATTAGAGAAAGTCGAAGCCCGCTATATGAAAAGAGTCTTGGGTATCGGGAAAACAGCGCTGTCCAGACTGACTTACGTCTTCACAAAAGAAATGTTCTTCATAGAAGACATTAGACTGCAGATGCTACTGACGCGCACAGAGGCGTATGAGAGTGCCCTTCAAATCCTCAAAGAAAAGCAAAACGCTATCTGGGATGATTTCTACTCAACTGACGCCATAATGACTGACGAATGGAAACAGGCAAACTATGAACTCCGACACATAATGACTCGATACGCTACACATGGCTTTCACTACAAGTTCTGCCAAAACAAGCGATTCCACGAACCAACTGAAGAATGTGTGTGTGATCTATGCAGCGAATGTTGTTCTCGATATCATGCACAAAATTGCCGACAAAGACATATATGAATAACCCAATTGGGATTGGAATAATGTACAGTACGTTACTCACTTTTGTATTTTGCACATTGTGCGCTGCTCCAATAATAATACATACCCATAGATCACAGAAGGTGGCGTTAAGTTGATTAGATTATCTCAAAGCAGCACCGTGGAACTATTCCCGTTCATCATTTATGCCTCGGTTCTTCAAATCAACCAATGAAACGAGATTCAAATTAGGAAGAAAATAGGGAGGCTCTTAAAATTGTGACTCAAAGCTGGATTATTATTATTGTTATTATTACTATTACTTTTATTATTATTATTATTATTATTAATATTGAGATTGGGAGAGACGATCACTTTCGATACCACGGTGATAGTTGACTCCAATAGTAATCCAAATTTGAGTCACAGTTAAAAAGAGAGGCTTTTAAACTGCGACTCTGATATAAAACGCTTTTAAACCACAGGAAGTTAGAAGGTGCGGTTTGTGCCAGAATCTTCCAAATCGTCTCAATAGTACAGGAGGAAGAATCTTGCATTTCGTGAAAAGTCAACGGAATTATATTTATTTGTTTATCAAGTGTGATTAAACGAATAAACAAGTCGATTACTCCTGTCAGAACAGTGCCGCGTCGAACCCGCATGCCAATAAAGCCGTGTGGGTGGTTTGTACTCTCACGAGAGTTCTCGCATGGTCCGCTAGTTATTATTATTATTATTATTATTGGGAGAGATGGTCACTTCAGATACCGCAGTGGATGGATCCACTGGAGACAGCACTTTCATCTCAGAATGATTTACAAAAATCAACGCTGACCAGCGACGGTGGTTACTAGCGGTAAGCACTACCTCGTGCCTCACTGGCATCGGAAGAGCATGGGTTCGAATCCCACCTAGGTTGTCCTGAAAATGGTTTTCTTGGTTTCCCATTTTCACTACCAGGCAAATGTCGGGAAGGTTCCTTTCGATAGGTCCACGGCCGATTTTCTTCAAAAATCCCTTTCCACACCCATCCTGAATAGAAAATAAATGGTTATTGGCTACATTAATAAAATTATTAAAATTCAACGCAGCTAATAACTGACACGAAACCAATACAACAAAAAGTATATTTCGAAGAATCTCAAAACCATGGGCAGATGATCGCGATGATCCGCCACTGAAAACAACAATAACTAACCAACTAACTAAGCTGCGTAGGTGGCTCAGGCTCAGCACGCACGTTCTACGAATGAACGTCAAAGACTTCACAATCAACGAAGCCTGAAAATACTGTAAGTGTATTCTGCTGGAATTTCAGAACTTCAAGCCGTGGAAAGTTACCAATCTCATTAGCCACCAACTTCAAGTATTCATCAATCGTTGTTTGCGCCGAATTCTGGGTATACGATGGCCAGATATAATCCCAAACGCAGAGTTGTGGCAAAGGGCTAACAACCTGTAGATATCCAAATTAATCAGGGGAAATGGGGATGGATTAGGCATACTCTGCAGAAATAGTGTGGTACAGTCTAAATGGGAGCTCTGGACTGGAATCCTCAAAGGTCTCGGAGACGAGGAAGACCAAGGAAGACCTGGAAACGCAACATTGAAGAGAAGGCCAGGAAAGCTGGAAAGACTTGGAGGGAAGTGAAGAACTTTGTAGCAAGCAGCGTCAGATTGAAATCATTCTTGGATGCCTTATGCTCCGCACGAAGGGAAAGGAAATAAGTAAGTAAAGTCAGTCATGCCGTAGTTAGCTTAAAATTTTGTGACATGATTTATGTTTGATCTCCTTCACCCAAACGTACTTAGCCTCGGAAACCAGTCTCACAAACGCAACTTAAAGGGGATGTTAACCAAGATGTCCCATTATCTCCCCTCCCCCTCCCGAAAGAATAATAACCATTGTATTTTAGACACGAGCTGTTGAGTTTGCAAAAGATTGCTTAAGACTGTTGGAGCGTCCTGAGAACAGCGTGTGTGATGGGGCTTTTCCTTTAACTTGTCTTCCCAGCAAGTCATGTGTTTCTTAATCACGTGTGTTTGAAACTAGACCTTCATGAAACCTATTGTTAAGATGAAAAACAGCTAGCATCTGCCACTTATGGTACAGGAATAGCGTCAAGTAATCCCAACAACTTCTTCAGATGTGCCATAACCTATGATTCGGAATATAAATTAACCCTAGCAATACCATGCTATTTTTCAAACCACGGACTACCAACGGGGGGTTATTTTGTGACCACCATAATTCATTCCTTTTGTGTGATTTGCATTATCCTTTAATCAACATATGTTGTAATTTGAACCTTAAATGGCAAAAATATAACATAATTAACAACATTTGCAAACAAAATCAAAAAATCATGAAGAAAGATGTTCAGAAAGCAAATTATTCACTGATCATAACTCTTCGCCATCTTTAACACTCGTGGAACATACGACTGTTATTTACTGTGTCTCCCGCATGTGCACCTCTTGCAACCAGAACAAATTATGGTGGTTTTGTTAACTTTGTTGTATTTTTGCCCTTACCACAGTGTACAGTATGACGAGGCACACGAACTACCAACCGTGCGCAACAAAAGAAAATTGTTAATATCTTATACAAAAATTAAAATTTAAAAAGATACAGTCAGTCTGAGAGACTAGACTTTATATCATTTCAAATGACGCATGCTACAAATGTTAGAAAAGCTCAGGAGGGCATCCCCAGGACTCTTTCAACAGACTCCATTACCCATTAACCTAGGCTTCCCGCCGCGGGGAACGGAGAGCGGGAGGTGCACTCTGCTGCATGACGTCACGCACTCGCCGTCTCCGTATCACATAACGCCAGTCCCCAGGAGTAAACTCAGACTCAACAGACTCCATTACCCATTAACCTAGGCTTCCCGCCGCGGGGAACGGAGAGCGGGAGGTGCACTCTGCTGCATGACGTCACGCACTCGCCGTCTCCGTATCGCATAACACCAGACCCCAGGAGTAAACTCAGACTCAACAGACTCCATTACCCTTTAACTTAGGCTTCCCGCCGCGGGGAACGGAGAGCGGGAGGTGCACTCTGCTGCATGACGTCACGCACTCGCCGTCTCCGTATCGCATAACACCAGACCCCAGGAGTAAACTCAGACTCAACAGACTCCATTACCCTTTAACTTAGGCTTCCCGCCGTGGGGAACGGAGAGTGGAGGTGCACTCTGCTGCATGACGTCACGCACTCGCCGTCTCCGTATCACATAACGCCAGTCCCCAGGAGTAAACTCAGATTCAAAAGACTTCATTACCCATTAACCTAGGCTTCCCGCCGCGGGGAACGGAGAGCGGGAGGTGCACTCTGCTGCATGACGTCACGCACTCGCCGTCTCCGTATCACATAACGCCAGTCCCCAGGAGTAAACTCAGACTCAACAGACTCCATTATCCATTAACCTAGGCTTCCCGCCGCGGGGAACGGAGAGCGGGATGTGCACTCTGCTGCATGACGTCACGTACTCGCCGTCTCCGTATCACATAACGCCAGTCCCCAGGATTAAACTCAGACTCAACAGACTCCATTACCCATTAACCTAGGCTTCCCGCCGTGGGGAACGGAGAGCGGGAGGTGCACTCTGCTGCATGACGTCACGCACTCGCCGTCTCCGTATCACATAACGCCAGTCCCCAGGAGTAAACTCAGACTCAACAGACTCCATTACCCATTAACCTAGGCTTCCCGCCGCGGGGAACGGAGAGTGGGAGGTGCACTCTGCTGCATGACGTCACGCACTCGCCGTCTCCGTATCACATAACGCCAGTCCCCAGGAGTAAACTCAGACTCAACAGACTCCATTATCCATTAACCTAGGCTTCCCGCCGCGGGGAACGGAGAGCGGAAGGTGCACTCTGCTGCATGACGCACGTACTCGCCGTCTCCGTATCACATAACGCCAGTCCCCAGGAGTAAACTCAGACTCAACAGACTCCATTACCCATTAACCTAGGCTTCCCGCCGTGGGGAACGGAGAGCGGGAGGTGCACTCTGCTGCATGACGTCACGCACTCGCCGTCTCCGTATCACATAACGCCAGTCCCCAGGAGTAAACTCAGACTCAACAGACTCCATTATCCATTAACCTAGGCTTCCCGCCGCGGGGAACGGAGAGCGGAAGGTGCACTCTGCTGCATGACGCACGTACTCGCCGTCTCCGTATCACATAACGCCAGTCCCCAGGAGTAAACTCAGACTCAACAGACTCCATTACCCATTAACCTAGGCTTCCCGCCGTGGGGAACGGAGAGCGGGAGGTGCACTCTGCTGCATGACGTCACGCACTCGCCGTCTCCGTATCACATAACGCCAGTCCCCAGGAGTAAACTCAGACTCAACAGACTCCATTACCCATTAACCTAGACTTCCCGCCGCGGGGAACGGAGAGCGGGAGGTGCACTCTGCTGCATGACGTCACGCACTCGCCGTCTCCGTATCACATAACGCCAGTCCCCAGGAGTAAACTCAGACTCAACAGACTCCATTACCCATTAACCTAGGCTTCCCGCCGCGGGGAACGGAGAGCAGGAGATGCACTCTGCTGCATGACGTCACGCACTCGCCATCTTCGTATCGCATAACGCCAGTCCCCAGAAGTAAACTCAGACTCGGTGCATATGCACTGAACAACATGATGACGTCATACACGCCGTAACCGTAACGCATAACGTTAGACCAAAGCATAACGATGAAGTCGGCAAGATCATTTGAAATGATAAAAAGTAAATGTGTGGTTAGGTAACCGGATTCAAAATACACAATAACTTTGTGTACAGTAAGCGTAGAAAAGGAATACCATGAATAAACAGAAACAAGAAGTTCCGTGAAGAACTATACAGCCTACTTTTCATGCCAATGATTATTCTACAGAATATGAACCTATCTAGAATAATGACAAAATTAAGTTGGTAATATCGAAATATCAAATTAGTTCAAAATATACCTGGTATAATGTAGCCTAATAGAGCACTACAGTTGGCAGCCCTGGTGACTGAATATATTCTTAGTTCCATCTCTTAAGGTACAGAATACAAAATTTGGTTGAAGTCCAATGGACGTTACATGAAGTTAGACACTGGATCTATCAGCATGCGTAAAAGCATGTTGCCAACAATACCATGCGTGTGCTGGTCAGAAATAATCTGAAATATTATGATATCTTGTTGTGCCAAGTTTGGATGAAATCCATTTGTTAGTATAGAAGTTACCTGTTTTTTAAAATTGGACATATCAGCAGGCATAGCATCATGTTGGCAGCACTGCCTTGTATTAATTACTCCAGATTAATCTACAATGTCAGGTGCTATACGTGTGCAAAGTATAGAGCTGTTGGCTTGCATACTTTCTGATATATTGATATTAGGGTAAAAAATATAGACAGCATTTATTAACAGTTGGCAGCCCTGATTGCTCTTAACAATACTTATAGTCATATCTGTTATGGTACACATAGCACATACGAAATTTGGTTGAAATCGAACTGATAGTATAGAAGTTACATGTATTTAAAAATTGGTACTATCAGCACGCTTATAATCATGTTGGTAGAACTGACGTATATAAGTTACTCCAAATTAATCTAAAATGTCAGAATATACGTGTGCATAGTTTAAAGCTGTTGGCCTGCATACTTTCTGATATATTGGTATTTGGATAAAAAATAGAGAGAGCAATTATTAAGAGTTGGCAGCCCTGGTGGCTCTTAAGAATACGCTCAATCATATCTGTTTATGTACAGATATTACATACAAAATTTGGTTGAAATCCAATTGATAGTGTAGAAGTTATATGCATTTAAACATTGGACCTATCAGAAGGCTTAAAATTATGTTGGCAACACTGTAATTGTTGGCCTCCTGGAAATTAAACTGAAGTAGTATTATCTGCATGTGTACCAATTTTGGAATAGCTCCCAGGCATACCTTGCGAGATATCCAACACGGAGCTCAAATTTCTAGTGCGTTTTTTCAGCAGTTGGTAGCACTGACATCATTTTCAAATATGGACGTGAGATATTCCGGTGCACATCTTTACTCATACTAAATTTGGTTTTGATTGCTGCAGCCGTTTAGGAGTTGATAAGGGGGACACACACACACACACACACAGCCAGCCAGCCAGACAGACAGACAGACACATATTTTCCCTGATCGATCTCATAAGTCTACTTTTTCCTCATTTTTGCAAAATGTGAGAAGTAGGCTAAAAAATGCAACTGCTGGGCACGAAATCCCCCCGTTGGTATTGTTAGAGTTAACGGGGACGAGGTAGAGAGGTAGTCACTACAGTAAAGCAGGTCGGGTAGTCTATACACATATGGGGGCGTCACAAGTACCCAATCGTCACAAATAAAATTTTAACGTAAGGAAATTTCCCGCACTCTGATTTAACAAATATTGACAATTTGTTTATAAAGTGTGTTTAAACAAATAAAAAAGACGATAGCCCCTGGAAGAACTGTGTCGCGTACAGCGCGCATAACAGTAAAGCTGCTTGCCACTGTGGTGAGTTGTGATCGTGTCGGACTACCAAACCCAAGCTTTTAAGTTCGCTCCTGGCCGTGGTAAGTGATTTTTGAAAGGCGACAAAAATCTCGTAACGCATGTCATACCTTATTGGCACGTTAAAGAACCCATTTGAATTCAGTAGGCTGTGTTCAGTATGGCAAAATTTATCTCGGGATTTTGCGCCAACGCAAAGTTTCTCATTTCTCTACTGGAAAGCGCTATAATGTCAAGAAGCTTCGATATCTAATCCCCCTGACTTTCATAGCGTTTCAAGGAACGACAAAATTCGACATGCAAGCTGCCCTCTGGGCGTCAATTAACAATGTTTACACACGTCACCCGAGGCCATACGATATTATTATTATTATTATTATTATTATTATTATTATTATTATTATTATTATACTACAGGGATATCAGTCACAAAGTCTGTGCTTCAAACGGAAAGATGGTAGTATAGCGACGAATGACAAGGAAAACTGTCAACTTTTGGCCGACTATTTCAAAGTGCTGCTGAACTGTGAAGAACCTGTGGAAAGATTGAATTCTCAGAATCCATCCTATGAGAACCCGGATTCCAACCCACCAAGTTTAGATGAGGTAAAGCGCATAATAAACGAGCTTATAAACAACAAAGCACCAGGCGAAGATGGCATCGCTGCAGAAATGTGGAAGTTCGGAGGAGAAATGGCAGCAGAAAAAGTACACGGCATCAGAGAAGAAATCTGGAAAACTGAAATGATCCCGAAAGACTGGAAATGTGCCCTTATACACCCACTTCACAAGAAAGGTCATCGGGCGAACATCGACAACTACAGAGGAATCTCTCTACTTCCAGTCGCATACAAGATACTCTCCAAAGTACTGCTGAACAGAGTTGAAAAACAAGCAGACCACCTCATAGGTGAATACCAAGCTGGCTTTAGAAAGGGAAGATCGTGCGAAGAACAAATATTCAACCTCAAGAGCATCCTCAGATCAAGAGCTTTGAGAAGCCAGAACACTGTAGTAATATTCGTTGACTTCAAGAAGGCGTACGACTCAATTGACAGGCAGACTTTATTTAATACCATAGAGGAGTTCGGAATTGACAGGAAGACGAGAGAAATAATCAAACAAACTCTGATACCATGTCAAAAGTGAAGTTCTTCGGAGAAATCTCTGATCCTTTTGAAATAAAAACAGGGGTCAGACAAGGAGACGGCTTATCACCTATCCTCTTCAACATTGTTCTGGAGAAAATCATGAGAACCTGGGAGGAAGCTTTGGACATGAAAGGAGTAAGGAGGATACATCTGGGAAGGAAAGGACAGAACCTGGAAATTAAATGTTTGGCTTTTGCTGATGATCTTGCCCTCTTAGCCCAAAGCCGAGATGATGCCCAAAAAATGCTGGATACTCTGCACGAAATCGCTGAGAAAACGGGTCTTAAAGTCTCCTATGAAAAGACAGAATACATGGAATACAGACACCTTGGAGAGAGACACATAAAAGTGAAAAACATGGGACTGTCAAAAGACTGAGAAGTTTAAATATCTAGGTGAATGGATTGAACCCAATGGGCTGGATAAAGAAGCAAATAGGGCAAAAGCTAGAAAATTGGATTTGGCTTATAGGTTAACCCAAAACAGATACAACAAACGAGCAATATCCTACAAGGCAAAACTCAGACACTATAGCACAGTAGTAAAGCCAGAGGGTCTGTACGCCTCGGAGTGCTTGACACTGAATAAAAAAATCCTCTCGGCACGCCGGAAGGCGGAGGTAGATTTCACCGGGCAAACTAGGTGATAGGCTAGAATAGGCAAAATATGCAGATTCTTGTAGAAGGATCAGAAAGTATTTTACAATTGGAGTTTAATTAACTTTTTTTCGTCGTTCTATGCATATTTTTAACATTTTATTGTCTTATGGGGATGGTAACCATCTTGTCATTTGGGGTTCATATTTATACTTGTGGTGACACTGTCCTTATGCAAGGTTTCGACACTGATGTGTAACTATCTAACAGTCTGTTACTTCTTCACGCAAAATTTTATCTCCTGCAGAGATGTTGGTAAGTTCCTCAGTTTAGGGGCAGCGACAACATGTTCATGTAACCCCGTGTACATTGGGTGTGTGTAGAATCTGTCTGATAAACAGTGTTAATTGTGATGACTGTATTCGTCTGTAATTTAGGTAAGGTCTGCAGACGGCCAATATCAAGTAGTAGTTCCTAATTTTGCTGCCAAATACTACCGTCAACGACACCTAGCTGTGAACTTGGCAACTAGATGACACCGCAACCAGAAACTTGCAACGAATGTTGGAACTTCCCCTCCGAAGGAAAGCATGCTGAGCACTCTTAGAAAATCCGACGACTTCGGCTGGCTTTGAACCCGTGACCTTGGGCATAGAAGTTCAGCATGCTACCAGTTACTTCACCGAAGCCGCTTCCCTCAGGGTCAGATGGAAAACTGAATGTGACCTCGTGCAATGGCGTTGCCATGGCAACTTCTGATAGTTCATCCCTCATCAATTTAGAAGCGTTGTCATGGTAACCTCTGATGGAACTTGGCATTTTCTTAAAATTCCGAAATCATTTTTCTCATCCCTTGGTGTAATGGTGGGTCATATCAAAAAACTTTCAGACAAACGTTTTAGGTAATTATTAGGGGAATATTTTCCATTTTGTACGGTTTTGATATTGTGTCTATTAAGAGAGATATGATTAATGTTTCCCGAAAAACCCACATTTTCCACCCCTTTGGTCAATGGTTGGTACTATCAAAAAACTTTTTAAACATAAAATTTTGGCACTTATCCGGCATATAGTATGAACTTTGAATGGATTCGATATTTCACGTATTAAGAGAGTTATAGCGATATTTCACTTTTTCAAAAAAAGCCCCCCATTTCTACCCCCTTCGACCGATTATGACCATTAACGATCTCAACCGATATTTTAAAGAGATACATATTATGTAAAAAATTCAAAGTCATTGGTGCAAAATTACGGCAGTTATCGTGTCCACAAGAAACTGATATATATATATATATATATATATACATAAATTATACAGTGTGGTCCACCAGCCTCTTATTTTTTTGGAGGAAGGCAACCCAACTAACGCGTATATCACAGTCATCCTAAAAACATTAGTACCTGCTCCTTTACGTCCATTGTACAACTTTACCGTTGAGTAAATCCTCGCGAATATAGTAGAAATCAATAGTGGCAGTGTTATTTCAATGACCTCAAATATAATGCATGTTGAAACGATCAGAGCTCCGAATAACACCATCTTACGTTTGGACAGGAAGTGTCTACGAATAGATTCAATACGTGCCAGCAATACACCTTAGTTCTCGGTAGCTATGGTGGCCAAAGCAAGAATTGCTAGATTAGCATTGTAGTAGGTTCGAACCTTAACTAGTACAGTTATTTTGTTTGCTTAATTTCGTTTATTGTGGATGTATTATGGACACATATCTATCTGTTTCAACGAGTGATTTTTTAATTTGGTCCTCAAAAGGACCGTACTTATCCGATGGTACGCAGCCATAATGATCTGTAGAACGAAAGCAAGGTATCCTGTATATTCAAGGTAGCAAGTGTTCGAAATTTTGACCACCTTTGTTTAAAGGAAAACTCCGACTCACTCAGACGACCCACATAACAAATAGATTCGTTATGTGGGTAGGCTCACGAATAAATACATCAGACCGAAACTATTATTTCTTTCAACGGCGTCTGTGCGAAAAGCTCTTGCTATACACTTACAGTAATAGTCATTTAGTAAGGTTTTAAGGGGCGGAACTACGAGGTCATCTGCCCCAAACATACAGTAAATACAGATAATTATAACATTATTGGTTTTACGTCCCTTTTAACTGCTCTGGCTTTTAGATACGCCGGGGTGCCGGAATTTTACTCCGAAGGGGATCTTCAACGTGCCAGTAAATCTACTGACACAGCTCCCTCGCATTTGCGCACCCTCAAATGCCAGCTGACTGCGCCAGGATACGAACCTGCAACCTTGGACACAGCAAGCGAGAACGTTACCGCTGAGCCTCGCAGCAAGGCAGTAATTACAGAACGTGTCGTATTATTATAAATATTGAACTATTAAAATTCTAATTATCATGAATGGAGTCGCCTCCGTTGCGTAGTAGTCAGCGGGATTAGCTGCCACCCCGGACGTCCTGGGTTCGATTCCCGGCTCTGCCACGAAATTTGAAAATTGGTATGAGGACTGGGACGGGATCTACTCAGCCTCGGGTGGTCCAAATGAGTAGAGGGGGCTCTATTCCCACCTCAGCCATCCTCAAAGTGGTTTTCCTTGGTTTCCCACTTCGCCTTCGGGCAAATGCCGGGGTGTTACATTCCGTACGGCCACGGCCGTCTCCTTCCCCCTTTCTTGCCTATCCCTCCTGATCTTCCCCTCCCTTCCCACCTCCCCAGTTGTATCCACCAGACGAGGTGTTTAAAGCTCCAGGGCATTGCCCTTAGAGGCGGTAACGATGGGATCCCTCGCTGAGTCCGTGGGAAAACCTAACCTGGAAGGTAAAATCGACTAAAAAAATAATAATTATAACGAATAGTATCCATCCATGGTACTGAACAGTATTTAGGGAAAATAACCATTTAAATGAGACAAGAAAATAACTTTCCCTATCGTCTTCGTGGATAATGTGAACAAAACCAAGTTCAGATCTTGCTGTACGAGGTAGGGAGGGTATAATAAAATAGTTAAAAAGAATTTTAAAAATCTGTCGTTGGATAGTCTTGAGCCCGGGATCTTCGAAAGAGCGAGCGGGCGCAATAACACTTGCATACATTTCCAACACACTCTGGAGGTTTTTGTTGCACTTCTTATTAACGCGTCTGGTAAAATATTCAATTATTACAGTTAGATCTTAAATATTGATTGGAATGCATTCATTCAGTACCTGGCATGTTTTCTATTTTACTTAAAGCAAGTTTCGCGACCGCTTTGGGTTAATAAGGCGAAAGAACTGCAAATAATGCTCTCAAACGACAGCCCTTCGGTTTTATTTCACACAACTCAGCGTACAAAATGCTAGCGTGTGATACACTTCGGTCATACAAGCAGGTGTACTGACGAATAGAACAGAAACCTACAGGATTTTGTACCAGCGATCACAGCAGCTTCCTTGCCAGCGAGTGTCGTGTGATACGGGCCTAAATATATGCTAAGACTTTTTGTTAAAATTTAATAACAAAACAAGATGTTCGGTAAAGAAAAAAGCCTACTTTCTCCTAAATGCATGGATATTGTTATAACTCTTTGTCCTTTTCAAGGAGTATAATTGAATGTTGGTTGTAGTAGCTTGTTGAAATACAACATGCTATACGGATATTATACATGAATATGATGTGCCCTTTGCTAGTGCTACCTCTGTAAAAGAAATCATTCAATTCGGTTTCACCGTGTTTGAATTGATTTGGGGAATCGATTTGCACACATACGTGGCCGCTATCTGCAAACTATTGGGCTGATGACCTTGTAGTTCAGTCAAAAGATGCTTCCCACAAAAAGGTATGTTGTTGAAAAATTTGGTAGAGATGAAATAATTAGGTTGGTCGTAATTTGATTTAAGCTTTTAACATTTGGGTGGCCGCCATTCCGTTTCCGTCAAGATGGCGGCGATATAAAACATGACACTGAGGTGTCCTTTGCTAATGCTAACTCTGTACCAGATATCGATCAATTCGGTTTCACCGTGTTTGAATTGATAGGGGGAATCGATTTGCACACATACATGGCCGCCATCTGCAAACTATAGAGCTGATTACCTTGTAGTTTAATCAAAAGACGCTCGCCATATAAATATATGTTGTTGCAAAATTTGGTCGAGATCGGATGATTAGGTCATTCGTAATTTGATTTAAGCTTTGAACATTTGGGTGGCCACCATTACGTTTTCGTCAAGATGGCGGCGATATAAAACATGACACTGAGGTGCCCTTTGCTAGTTCTACCTCTGTACCAAATTTCGTTCAATTCGGTTTCACCGTGTTCGAATTCATACGTGGGGGGCAGACATTCAGAGTACACACGCTCACACACACACAGACAGACACACAACTTTTGGCCTTGTGTAGATCTCATAAGTCTACTTTCATTTTTTGCCATGGAAATTTCTAAGGAATACGTATACTTCGATGCAAGCACTGGCGATCAGAATATCCTTCGATATATTGTTGTTTTGTTTCATTTGAGAGGCCAGTACATCACGGTCGTTTAGCCCCGTTTACTTGGGTGTGTGCTTAGAATTTGTCTGATATCCTGAGTTATTGCGGGCTTGTAATGATGTGTGTATTTGCAATTAAGGATTGGGAAGGAGGCGGCCGTGGCCTTCAGATTCCGGAATTTGGCCGGAGTAGAAGTGGGAAACCACGGAAAACCATTTCCAGGGTGGCTGAGGTGGGAATCGAACCCACTCCTTCTCATATTTGCTTCACGAGGCTATGTGTACCCAATTTCAGCCGTCAGACAAGTGTTACATTTATTGGCAGAGCTGGGAATCGAACCTGGACCTCCGGAGCAACACTTCGATATGTTATGTTAATATTCATGCCAGTTTTTTAATTTTCTGCCATTACTGGTCACGTGGCCTAACGTACCAATTCGATCGTATTATCTTTATAAATCATCAAAATTCAACATACTCTTCACAAAAATACGTCGTAAGGCAATAAATGTGGCAATGTAGTTACATCCCGACTAAAATGGAATGTGGGCTTTCGTTCAAAAAAGTATGCCTACTACTGGATTCGAAGCAGCATTCTACCCGATCGTGCCTACCACTAACGGTCAGGCTTTAAGCCTCTCAGCCACCAACACATAGTAGATACTGTAGTTACTGTAGCCGTCCCACCTCAAACGTTTAAGTCCATCTCGAAGTCTTCAATCACAGTTTATGGTGTTGATTTAACTTTCTACTATTACAGATCACGTGGCGTAAGCTATTAATTCGATCGTATTACGTGTATGTGTGTTGTTTCAAGGAGCAGTAAGTCATATGTTAGTAGAATGGGCCATAGTATTTGGCGGGGAAAAGTTTAAGGTCGGTTTTTCTTTGCTAGACCCATGACCCAATTGCATTGCTGTCACACAGTCAGAGCCGAGAGCAATATCGACCATCGGGGGAAATGCGATGTTAGTTGGGTTTCATAAAACTAAATAATAAGGGGCGGGTGGACCACACTGTATAAAAACTTTTGAACTGACGGTGGTTTTGGGGTCTGGGGGATGTGAAACGCGAAGATATGTCGAAATTTTCCGGAAGTCGAAACATGGTACCCATTGCAATAGTTAGCTTTCAAATGAAATCTACCTAAAAGGGGATCTTCAGGAACTGGAAACAAAGGAGAGGAAAATTTTGCGGAAAATTTTAGAACCACAGAAAACTGCTGACGGGACATGGAAGAACAGAAAGAATGATGACCTCTATAAACACACTGAAAAAATTACTGTCACAATGCGGAAGCGAAGGTTGAAATTCTACGGACATTCGGTGAGAATGGACGAGAACCGACTGATTAAGAGGATATTCAAGTACATTACAGAGCTGAAGGCTACAACTAAGTGGGTAAAAGAGGTTAAAAGGGACGCCAAGGAAAGTGGACTCACAGTGGATGTGATCCACAACAGAAAAGAGTTTAGAAACCGAATTGACAACATCAAGATGTTCGAGGAGAAAACACCTAAAATTAGAGCCAAACTGGTAATATCCGAGGAGGAGCAAAAGATCTGAAGTGAACGAATGAAGAGGTTTTGGGAAGAGAAGAGGAGATTAACCAGAAAGCCTTAGGTTCCATGCGGTCCACAGGCGGCCACTTCGGAAGAAAAAAAAATATAGTAGTAGTATAGCTGGACTCGTGGTTTAACACATGTGAGATTTCTCGCACAAGCTCTATAGTTATTATTATTATTATTATTATTATTATTATTATTATTATTAATATGTCGTTATTGTTTGACAATATTATCACGGCAAATACCGGCTACATTTTATTTTACAGCCTGGTTCGGACTTACTGTTAGCAAGGAACCATCTGTACTGATTGTGAGATAATTTTGTATACACTGTTCAGAGATTTCAAGTTGCGAGGGAGCCGTGTCAGTAGATTTGCGGTCTCGTTGATGATCCCCTTCGGGGTGAAATTCTGGCACTCCGGCGTCTCTAAAAGCTGCAGTACTTAAATGAAAAAAAAAAAAAAAAAAAAAAAAAATCCACTGCCTGCTTCCAGTCTCCGACCGGGTCAGGAAGGGAATGAATGGAGCCCCCATCTAGCGGCAAGGATATGAACTGTGCCGGCTGCCGAGGCCTGACGCACTCCTCTGGGGCAATGATTAAATGAATGACACATGAAATGAAATGATAGTGGAGAGTGTTGCTGGAATGAACTTTTGACAGGGAAAACCGGAGTACCCGGAGAAAAACCTGTCTGCCTCCGTTTTGTCCACCACAGATCTCACTTGGAGTGACCGGGATTTGAACCACGGAACCAGCGGTGAGAGGCCGGCGTGCTGCCGCCTAAGCCACGGAGGCTTAACCGCAGTACTTAAAAAGGAACGTAAATCCAATAACATTATTATTGTTATGGCATTCATTTCACCACGTAAGTGGGACAGATCAACATATCGTCGGATTGTTAGGAAGATGGTATGACAACTTCTTTTAGGATGGCATATTGAGAAATGAACAATGGAACAGGTCTCCAAGCTGACGGCCTTCTGCATGATGATATGTAGACCAGGATGTAGGCCTATTCCCAATATTATTATTATTGTTTGACATCATTATCACGGCAAATACCGGCTACATTTTATGTTACAGCCTGGTTCGGCATTAGCAAGGAACCATCTGTACTGAGATAATTTTGTATACACTGTTCAGAGACTTCCCATTACTGTACATCCATGTCATGCCCGCAGGCTTCACGAGTCTCCTTCATTTATAGGATGAGCTAAATTTCCATCTGAATCATCGAGCCTTGCTGAATATTCGGCCAGGGTATTGTCACCAAGAACTTCCTTACAATATGGCAGGTGTTTAACAGAACTGCCTTCTGTAGTTCAATAATTTTATATCTGCGGATGCAAATTCAATATTGATAGACTACTGTGGAGAGTTTTGGGTATAACACCAGTACACGATACAATTATTGGGATTGTAGTCACCGATTCAAGTTTCCACATCTGCTTTATCTCAATTGCCAGCTCTGTGCACTTAGATATTTTAGTAGCAGCTTTTGTCTGGATGTTATTATTATTAGTCTATTATTATTATTATTATCATCATCATCACATATGCATGCTCTTCTTTCTCACGATTTTCTTTTATAATAATACTTGTCCAGAAGACCTTGGTATATAATTATATTTATAGTCATGACAGATTTGTAATTGCTGATCTATAAAGTAGGATTAGCGAAGGAACTTATATGCGTATTCTTAAGAAGGCAATTAAACCTTTCTTTAATAGCCTGACTTGTCTGTGGGAATATAATCCTGAATTCATCCACTAATTATATGTAGTAAAGATCATCTTAGAAACTGCGTAGCAAGCGGCACTATCACACGTACACGCCATGAACATTTGATTGATTAACCTGTGTACATTAATAAATTAATACTGTACATATTTTTATTATTAAGAAACGTCTGCATCAGCAACTAACTTGTTGTTGTTGCTTCAATTAGGGACTAGGACAATTATGTAATTTCAGTTCATTTTCTTTGGGTGTGTGTGTAAATAAATAAATACATAAATTAATAAATTAACATACATAAATAAATAATTAATACATAAATTCACTTGGAATTTATTAATGCCATGTAAATTCTTATCAGGTTTAGGGCAAAACACGCATTACAATTGGGTAAATAGTGTTGACCGACTGAAAAGTATTGAACATTTCGTTTACTAATACATAAATAAATAAACAAATAAATAAAAAAAATGAATAAATAAATGATAAAATAACGGACAACAAATTTGCCACGGTGAGTGCGTGGATATCGTGTCGGTCTACTAACCCCCCAAGATTGCAGGTTCGCTCCTGGCCGTGGTAAGTGATTTTTGAAAGGCGGCAAAAATACGACACGCATGTCATACCATACGATGTTGGCATGTCAAAGAACCCCTTTGAATTCAGTAGGCCGTGTTCATAATGGCAAAATTAATCTCGGGAGTTTCCGTCATCACAAAGTTCCTCATTTCTCGACTAGAAAGCGCTATAGAGTTCAAGGAGCTTGGATATCTAACCTCCTTGACTTTCATAGTGATTCAACGACATGCAAGCTAACCTTTGGGTGTCCAATTACAAAGCTTGCACCCGGCACCCGAGGCCATACGATATTATATTATATTATTATATTATATCGGACGAAGCGTCCGTGGCTTAGGTGGCAGCACGCCGGCCTCTCACCGCTGGGTCTGTGGTTCAAATCCCGGTCACTCCATGTGAGATCTGTGCTGGACAAAACGGAGGCAGACAGGTTTTTCTCCGGGTACTCCGGTTTTCCCTGTCAAAAAATTTCATTCCAGCAACACTCTCCACTCTCATTTTATTTCACCTGTCATTCATTTAATCATTGCCCCAGAGGAGTGCGTCAGGCCTCGGCAGCCGGCACCGTTCATATCCTCGCCGCTAGATGGGGGCTTCATTCATTCCATTCCTGACCCGGTCGGAGACTGGAAGCAGGCTGTGGATTTTCATTTCATTATATTATATCGGACAACAATAAGAAACGCGCAACACAACATCCAAACATTTCGACAATAAACAAAACAAAACAAATAAAAACAAGCAAACAAACAATCTTAATGGGTGTTTCATTTATACGATAACACGAGTGCCATCTTATATATTAAAATAGTTTTCAAAAAATTTCACCCTTTTCTAAAACTGAAATATCTCGGGAAGTATTGGCACTACGACGATGTTTGTTGTCTTAAAATGTAATGCCCGTCTAGCACCGTCGATTGATACCCACCTTACTTGATTATATCATTCGTGTATTAAAATAATTGCGAATATTACTTCCTTGAAGGTCTCACGAAAATAGAATCGAATGCCTTGACGGACATATTGTCGCTAGGCGACAACGACTAATACAGTATCATGATATTCAACGCCGCCCCAATAATAAATCTAACTTGATATTAACAGAGAGTTCCCACGGCCAACGAGAAAGACAGGCCATGGCGCGTAAACCAAATCCTTTTGTGACGTAGGCAATGTAGTGCTTGATGGTGCAATTCATAAGCAGCAGAAATACGATATTTTATATCAATCTTTTTGAAATGGACCCAGTTTAGATATTCCGTGTGTTTTCAAGCACGATAAGTTATACTGAATAGGTTTACAAAACTACGCCAGCTATAGATAAGCTATTTACATGTTTAAGTTACCCGTAGCAAAAATACACTCGAACTAGGATTCTAGGATTTGTTGTGTCTTTAATAGCTGCAACGAGTACAGTAAGTTGAGTTGTAGAGCCTGTGACCTTCGTTGTGAGTAACTTATGTGGGCATGAGTAGTAACATGAGTATAATTAGATCAAAGAAACTTGCAGTGAAAGTATTACTTAGTTAATGTTGTTTTAAGGGGCGGAACAGAAATTAATTCGTTTATAGAAGAGATCTGCGGAATACACTCGCCACCGACTAACGACTCATATCAATACCTTCTATGAAGACAAGTGGTAGGATGAATACGAGCATTTATACAGATTCAATTATGAAGACAAGATGACTACCACACCGGCAGTAAAACGAAGACCATAAAATATTATGTTCATGAATGTCTTTCTAATACAAAAGCGTTTGATACATTTATGCATATCGTTCAACTATAAGAGTTATACATGCATACATTGTCCGGCACTATTCATAGCTTTTCATAACCTTCCTGAACGCTTTGTAACCATCAAGTAATTCCACTTAATTAACAAGCAACCGCCAGGGAAAGATAACATACCTTGTGATCAACTACAACGATTAAAGATAAGTGATATGCTGGTTCTACTTAGAGTAATGAATAAATAAGTAAATTGTGGCTTAGTATTGGACTTCATAAGATTGATCAGTGTAAGACTTCAGTTGTAATTACCATGTATGTTTTGCCAGAAACCATGGTTGTGCTGGGTCAATGCTTTTAACAGCGTATTTTCTGTTATGCTACGATGTTCTAATTCTGTGATTTCAGCATCTTTTAGACAATACGGTTTATGTTCCCATCATACATAACCCTACCGGAAGTGGTGCAACAGCACTACATTTCTGACGTCACGAAAGCGCACCAGGGCCAGTATTTCTCGTTGGCCGTGGAGAGTTCCCTAATTACGTCATGATATCATTAACTTATACCTGCTCCAATCGGGCGCTAATGTCGCATGTATCCATACATGATATCGTTAACTTCTACCTGTTCCACTTGGGCGCTAATGACGCATGAATCCATAAAATAAGCAGAAGGGGATTCTGTGGACATAATTTAATTAAAACTTCTCAAAGAATGGATTACTTTGAGACTGAAATGCTCATGCACAATCAGAAGTCATTTTGCTAGTGACACTGTCATGTCAACATTTCTTTGAATGACAACAAATACTGTATACGAGAGACAACTAATTTCACGAAGATGCCGCTACAGTCGAATGTTGGAACCGCCATTTTGTATTGTGTATTCGCTTTCTGTTATATAGACTTTGGTCTCACCAGCTACAAACTGTCTTCTTTTCTTTTCATCATTCGTCCTTATAGGTTGTGTGCTCAATCAATACAATGAATCATATTATGATGAATGAGAGGCGACACTCAATTACAAATGTTATAAAGATTAAAGGTGACGGTAATTGTCTGTTCAGGTCATTGGCATATTGTGAGTACAACAATCAGAGTTTATTTACACAGGTTAGAAAGCGAATTATAAAACATGTTACAGACAAGTGGAATAATTATTCTTCCTTTATTGTTGGCAACAGCGATATGTACGAAACTGCTATCAATACGAGCGATGATTACAAAATGTATATGTCTATGAATGGTGTTCATGCAGGTCATGTTGAGTTAGTTGTCGCTGCTCAAGTTTGCAAAATGGATATTTATTCGTGGATTACTACTGTCGTATGGAAGGTGAGCGGTTAAAATATATACGTCATCAACAAACGAAGTTACGAGTTGATACATATGCCGGTTTAGCAGACGCCTTGCATGTACGAGCAGAAAATGAAAATCTTAGAATCGGTCGTCTTGTAGTTTAGCCATCTTCTTTTACAAGTAGCCCAAGGAAAATATTGCAAAATTATCAGGATGCGATGGCGATAATGAGGAAGTTTGAAAAGCCAGATTTACTCATTACGTTCACCTATAATGCGGGCTGACCAGAAATACTTAACAGCATTCATCTCTGGGAAAAGGCTAATAATAGGCCTGATATTGAAGTGAGAGATTTCCATTGCAAAGTAAAGGAATTGCTACGATTGATTATTGTTAAGGAAATTTTCGGTAAAAGCATATCTATATAGAGTGGAATTTCAAAAACGAGGTCTCCCGCACATCTTTTTACTCTTAACATTAACGGAAGATTGTAAGTTTCGAGAAATTTCTGACATTGACAGTGTGGTGTCAGCCGAAATACCAGATCTCGAGGATGAAGCGCTATACGAGTTGGTAAGTGTCATATGATACATGGTCCTCGCGGATCTTTGAATCCTTCTTCAGTCTGTATGAAAAATGGCGTATGTAAGAAAGATTTACCTAAACAGTTTCAGGAAGAGACCAAAGATAATGCCAATGGTTATCCTTCGTATAGGAGAAGAAATAATGGACGGATTATTATAAAAACAATTCGAGGCATTGACATTGAAATCGATAGTCGATTCATTGTTCCCTACAATCCATTTATTTTACTTTACTTGCAAGCTCATATTAATGTTGAAATATGCTCAAGTGTTCGGAGTGTTAAATACATCCACAAATATCTTATATATTAAAATCCACAAGTATGTGTATAAAGGTCATGACTGCTGCATTGTTAAAATATGTCCTGAAGGCGAAACGGTGAACTACGATGAAATTACTTCTTTCCTAAATGCTAGATATATTGGTCCAACAGAAGCCGCATTCAGGATATTTTCATTTCACATGCATGACCAGTCACATTCTATCGTGCGATTACCAGTTCACTTGCCAAACTTGCAAAATATCTATTTTAAAAATGATAACGCTCCTGATATTTTACTTATAGCACAGTTGCGCAACACGGAATTACAAGCGTGGTTCAAGTTAAATCAAGATTCGCAAGCCAGAAGTCCGTATATATATCCTGAAACACCAGTACATAACGTCTGAAATAAGAGCAACTGCCAGTGGCAAAAAAGAAAAAAATGTTTCAAAAACTATAGGCAGAATGTATAATGTTTCGCCTACAGAAACAGAAAGGTATTATTTACGCCTGTTATTGCTTCACGTCATAGGTGCTACAAGCTTCCAGGATCTAAGAACATACAAAGCAGTTGTTTATTCTACTTTTAAAGAAACAGGTAAGGAGCGAGGTTTGCTGATTGACGATTCTGAATGGCAGCGTTGTTTGGCAGAAGCGTCACAATTTCAGATGCCTTCTCAGTTACGACAACTGTTTTTTTACATATGTATCTTTCAGACCCCTTCAAATGTAAGATAGTTATGGGATATTTTCAAGAATTCATTATCAGAAGATTATCTGCAGTTTCACGAACCTAACATTGCATATCAGTTCACTCTTATACATATTTCTAATACATTAAAGCTCCATTGTCTTCCCATTACTTCTCTCGAATTGCCAGCTATTTTTGATAATTTCACTCAGACAAATTTACCAATGAATTATCCAAAACTTAACGAGGATAAATTAAGTCGGATGATAAACCAAGCAAATGGAAACCAAACGGCTATAATTACAGCAATTTTGGGGTTAGTACAAAACAGCAATGAAAGGATGAGTAATGCATATTTCATTGACGGTCCAGGGGGCACAGGGAAAACATTTCTTTGCCAATGCTTGATTCACAGTTGCACAAATATGGGGTAAAATATAGTTTCTGTTGCATGGACTGGTATTGCAGCAATGTTACTACCTCAGGGGCGCACTGTACACAGCCAGTTCAAGTTACCTCTACATTTACATGAAAGTTCTGTATCAGGAATAAAAGTTAACAGCAAGGAAGCTTTTTATATTCGTTCAGAAAAACTTATCATCTGGGATGAAGCCCCTATGGCTAATAAGCACGCGTTGATGTGTGTAAATCAGTTGCTCAAGGACATCATGAATAATGACGTGCCTTTCGGAGGAAAAATTATCATCTTAGGTGGAGATTTTAGGCAGGTATTGCCTGTTGTGCCTCACGCATCTAAAGCAGCATCAGTCCAAATGTCAGAAAGGTTCTCTCCTTTGTGGCCATTATTCAAAATTTTTAAACTCAACAAAAATATGCGAGCGGATACAGATCAACGTGACTTTGCAAACTTCTTGATAAAAATTGGTAACGGTGAATACCCTCACGTCGATGGATAACATTCAGAATTAGTCCCACGCTGAAAAATATTTCACGCTTTTCAAAAATAGCGATTTTAGCACCTAAAAATTGAACATTGTAAAGAAATCAATGACAAAGTTTTAGACCTAATCCCAGGATCATCGATAACTTACATCAGTGTGAATAATATGATTACTGAAGATGAGAGTGCACTCCTACAATTCCCAATAGAATTGTTAGACAGCATAGGCATAAGTGGATTGCCACCTCATATCCTTCGACTAAAAGAAGGCTCAATTGTGATTTTGTTGAGAAATATTGATGTTACCCAAGGTCTGTTGAACGGTACTAGACTGTTGGTTTGGAAGATGCATGACAATTGCTTACACCTGGAAATTATTACTGGCATGTATGTTGGAAACAATGTCCTACTCCCTCGCCTTGACCTTACGCCATCAGATACTTCTATGCCATTTTCCTTCAAAAGGAGGCAGTTTCCAGTGCGTTTGGCTTTTTGTATAACTATCAATAAAGCTCAAGGTCAAACTCTAGATCAAGTAGGCATTTATTTACCTCATCCGGTGTTTAGCCACGGACAACTTTCCTGTATGTCGCACTATCGCGAGCAAAATCCTTTCATGATGTCAAAGTTCAAATAGAAACAAAAGGCAAGCGAACAGCAAATGTCGAATGGAAGGAAGTACTATTAGAATTTTGAAACGAATGTTGCGGAGGAGCACAGACCTCAGCAAACGGGGCACAGATTAAATAACAATTATACAAGGACGTCCGCATCCCTAATACGATAACTGTCCTGTGGTAATGGTAAAAAAAAGCTATTGTCCTACATCAGTGATTACTATCCTACATCCTGTTATTTCATTCCCACAGTTCTATAAAAAAGATATACTCAATCAAATTTACATCTTAATAAATATTAATTCCTTCTGTGTGAGTTATCTTTTCATTTCTCATCAATCGCCTTTACTTACTATTCTATCTGTATGGGTGGAGGCGATAGCTGTCTTTACAGAGATGTGCAAAATATTAGATTCGATGTCAGTTTTCCAAAATTGCATTTTTACTTTTCACGGTTTAATGCACTAAGTATGTTTACAAGGCGATGAAATTACTTCAAATGATTAACCAAGACTCTCAATTATATTTTCATTAGAAACTCAAATTAAAATGATTTTTTAGAATTTCCACTAACAGAGGAGCCTTGCAAATGCAAAATTCCACACTTTTCGTTTTTATTACTTCACTCTACTTCACGTGTAAATTTAGAGCGGAAGGATTTGGGGTCTTTTAACTGATGAACGCTATTGAACTATTCAAAGATTCATGAACTATGCATTGAAATCACCTATCTTGAATTCTAAAGTCAATGATAAATTGAAAATGGACCCAGCTCAGATATCCCTCGGAATCCAATAATCTGAAAGTTTCCACACGCAATTCCTTATCGGAAAAGGTGTAATTCCACGGGAGAGGAAACACTACTATGTAGGACAACAAAAGTAGTTGGTCAATAAAAGCATTTTGAATAAAAGTAATTATGAAAATGAAAATCCACAGCCTGCTTCCAGTCTCCGACCGGGTCAGGAATGGAATGATTGAAGCAAGGCCCCCCCCCATCTAGCGGCGAGGATATGAACTGTGCCGGCTGCCGAGGCCTGACGCACTCCTCTGGGGCAATGATTAAATGAATGACAGATGAAATGAAATGATAGTGGAGAGTGTTGCTGGAATGAAATTTTGACAGGGAAAACCGGAGTACCCGGAGAAAAACCTGTCTGCCTCCGTTTTGTCCAGCACAGATCTCACATGGAGTGACCGGGATTTGAACCACGGACCCAGCGGTGAGAGGCCGGCGTGCTGCCGCCTAAGCCACGGAGGCTTCAAAAGTAATTATGACTAATAAAAATTATTTATTTAATTCTATTAATTTGCACACCTCTATATGTTAACCAAGAGTTACATGTCTAAATTAAAAATATAAGAGACCCATCTTTTATTTTAAATCTATACCATTGTTCATAAGTAGACAAAACACCAAATTGTACCGCTGTAGCCTTAAATTGTGAGGTTATCTCTATCTACTTAGTATAAAACAAAGTTCCCAATTCTTGGATGTAACGGGTAATCTCGAGAGCAACTTGATGGATTTTGATACGGTTTTCACCATTCTGTAAAGGATTTCTCGATGAAGGATTAGGTAGAAAAACATTCATTTATGACCAAAAGATGCCGAGCATTTACGATTTCAGTGAATTGAGTTGAAGAAAAACTTAACGTCCATGTGTCTTTTAAGCTTACACTGGGTAAACCGTTAAAAATATCGATATTCTCTGAGAATTGTTCAGCATGAAAAGTTCTGCAAGAAAGGCCGCGACAGCTCCCACATCGACCACTGTAAGTGTTTTTACGTTTTCATTTCTTCCAGCAATCTCCATTGAGTGGAAATTTAAATTACTAGCTTCAGAGTGAATTTACGAGCTTGCGAGCGACCTATCACCCTATCTTCAGCCAGCATCAAACTGCCGAGTCGTGTCGAGTTAATCCTTCAGAGAAGAGTGTAGCTTATGTGTTTGGAGTTAGCTGTTCACCTCGGTCTGACGTCCGTGCGCCTCTTAAGCTTACGCAGGGTAAATAGTGGGACACACACACAGAGGACAGGCAGACACCCTCACATTTGATCTCATAAGTCTACTTTATCATTTACCCAAAAGCGACGGTACCGTAAATGTCTGTTCAGGTCACTAGCATGAAGACATGCAAGTGCCATATGGACAGAAGTGCTGTAGGATTGTTGGAGTGAATGCTGCGGAGCAGCACGGGTCTTCTAGTTTATAATTTAAAATAATTTAAAAATACGTATTCCCGTGACACTACAGCCCATTATGAGCCCTGGGTTACCAAGCGACTGCTGCTCAGCCATTTGGCGTGGTCAGCACCACAGATTCCCTTGGCCGTTAATCTTGTGATCGACGTGCTGCCTCTATTATTACACAGCTATTGTCCTCAATACGTTGAGCGCACCCCGTTCCAGCCATCACGTCAGTTTCTAAAATCCCTGTCGGTGTCAGGAATCTAACGCAGGGGCGCACTACCCCTACACCACCATTGAGAGTAATTACTCCACAATATTATGTTAAGTTTTGAAGCCATATTTTCTAGTGTTGCCTATACAAACTATTAGTTACTCTTCAGTAGGTCAACACGAATTTACTCAATGACTGGGCGAGAGTACAATGTATACAGATGTATCTAAATTCCCATTACAGACTTTGAGGGCTTGTAGTGGGGACCAACACGGTTAATTTTGGTTGGTTCCCCAGTTTAGGGGCTGCGACAACGCGGTCATGTAGCCCCGTGTACTTTTGGTGTGTGTAGAATCTGTCTGATAACCGGTGTTAATTGTGATGACTGTATTAGTGTGTGTTATCTGTTTTTTTTTAACTTCAAGTAAGGACTGCAGACTTTTGAATTTTTCAAATAGTCGCTACTTTTGCCGCCAAACGGCACCGTCAACGACTACTAGTTGAGAACTTAGCTACAAGACGCCACCGCAGTCGGCTCTTGGCAACGAACGTAGGAACCTAAGAGCGTTGTTTACATTCTTAACCTATACAATTTAGCTTCACACAGGTGTAATTAGTGGAAGGTTCTTTAACATCCCATAAATCTATGACATGGGACCGCCGGCTTTACTTCCCCTCCGAAGGAAGGCATACTGAGGGATTTTAACGTTCTTAAAAAATCCGACGACTTCGGCCGGGTTTGAACCCGCGATAGAAGCTCAGCATGCTACGGTCAAGCTTAGCATAGGAACTTTAAAAGGAAGCTTGCAGTTTTACGTGACCATTAATCTCGCGATCATAAGCCACGTGACCTCCTTTCTACGTGGAATCCGAACCCCAGGACATGGCAATTCACTACGAAAATTCCACATGTATTGACCGGGATTCGAACCCAGTCTACCTTGTTGAGAGGTATACAGCTTGACAAATTCGCCACCACGCATTTAAGTAATTAGGAACCCGAAGGGTCCCATGAAATGCATCAACGTTTATCACGCATTAACTGTCGTACCTAAAGCATTTCATTTACATTGAGGAGAATTTCGTGCGATTCGAATTACTTTGATAGGTGAAGATTAATAATTAATAATGTATACATTTTATTATAATTAAAGTAATTTTAAAGCAGGAATATTTTAGTATATTTTATAGAAAAAATATGAAAACTTATAGTGTAGTAGTATTGTGAAAGAATTATGAAATATTTTAAAAATATTTTTTGAAAAGTAGATTTATATTGTAGGCTACCTTGTGTATCAGAGTTTATTAAACATTTTGTATTTAAGTTAAATAGGAATTGACTAACTAATCATTAATAAAGAGTTGGTGAAAACGACCCTTAGGGTAGGGTTGTCAGACGTTCCATTTTACCCGGAACAATTCCGTTTCTTCTTGTTTTGTTCCCCGTTCCATTTTAATCTTTAACGGAACGCCAAATATTCCGTTTTTTGGTTAATATATAATCAATTTCGCACCAATTTTCAAATGTCCCGCTTGAGCAATCCATGCTTGACGTGATTGGCGATTGTTGTTAGTGAAGTAAACATTATAGCATCGGCACCGGCACGCCACGCTGCACAGTGTGTCGAATCCCAATTCTAGGTGGAAAAAATTAATAACTTCGTTAATATTGCTGGGATTCTATTAAAAGTTGGCAATATACCGTTTTGGAGGTCGCTGAATTCATTTATGGCATCGTCTAAAGTGTACGATCTTCGGGAGTAAATATATAGGGGTGAGGTGTAAAGAATGACCGAAAGCAACTCAAGAATCATCCATTTTTGGTGGTAAAAATCACGATTTGGATGTGTATATGATAGTTTATGACAGTGTAAACATACTATTTAAAACTGGATAAAATAAGAATAACAATGAGACTTTCAGTCAAGTATTCTTGTTACACCTTATTTGAGGTAATAGACGAAGTCACTGTGTGTAAAATCATCCAGATTAAAAACGTATATTAAATTGTTATTAATCATAGAACAACGAAATATGCACAAAAAATAACATTTATTTTCTAAAAATAAAAAAAATATTGATCAAAATCATACAAACAATTTCTCTACAAAAAAATGTCATTTTACAGTCGTGTTAATGACGTAGTTTTAGTAAACATACTTCACACACGAAAACAATATTATTTCTCTAGAAAAGCATGGAAATAAAGACAACATATATTGAATATTAGGCCTATTTCTCCTATTGCAAATAAAAAGAAAACGTCCATTCATCAAGTAATGTCCCCTTAATAATAACAAAATGTCTAATGTTCATTCGTCACCTGATTCTTCTGTAGAGTCCAGAGCATCGTATTCATTGCTATACTGGTCTTCATTATTTGATGTCAAAGTTCCTTGGGGGTCATCAAGTAACTCAATAGCTTCCATAGGTAGATTACCTATGTACGTGGCATTGTTCTTCCAGCACTCTCCCATTTTTGTTAATATTATGGGATATCAACTTAATTTTGTTTCTTAACTCCTGCACCTGAGTGTCAGTAAGAGTTGTAGGATCAAATTTATTCATAACATAGGATGCCCCTATTTACGACACGGCCGCCTCGCGTTGAAAAATTCTTCTCGCGGTAATGCCCACATGTCACTGAAAATAAGAAAATAAACCGTCATGCACATTCGTGCGCAACCAAACCACTACATATCCTGAATCTACATTAAATTTCCTATCGAATGACGTTTAAAGTAAAGTGGCACTATGAGGCACTCATAAAGTAAATAATTTATTCAGTGCATAAAGCTTGTATTACGCATAAAAGTGCGAACACATACCTCTTTTCACTATTCCATGAGCCGCAGAAGACAACACCTCGTTGAACTCACTAGAATCACAACGTTCGGTTCACCCCGACACCTCCTATCAAATGACCTTATAACTGCCAGGAAGACGTTTCAGCACCTATAACCTCCCTCCTACGCACCAGAGAGCGGAAAGGAAGACCGAAGGTCACCATCTGGTTTGTTCACTATCGAATGAGCCAGTTTTCGCTTTCATTTGCGACAGTGAATTTTTTCCACCTAGATATGGGATTCGACACACTGTGCGCTGGCCGCGTAGTTTCACTTTACTGAGTGGTAGGGTACAGGTGCTAGTTTGAAATAAAAAGTGATTTCTATGTCTATATTAGATGGGTACATGTTATATATTTATTAGGGGCAAGAACATTAAGGAATATCTTAGTCCTTGTGAAGTTCATACTCAGCATTTTCCTCTCCAATGATTTTACAGAGTTTTTCTGTCATGAGTGTCAAATGGAGAGTTGATAGAAACAGAAGCTCCATTAGTTTGATAAAACAAGAATTGTTAACATATTTCAATTATGACAAAATTATTTAAAAATATTTGCAAAGGGTCACTCAAATGAAAAGCATGTATAAGTTGCTGGTTTCTTAGGCCTATATGATATGTCAACAATATGTAGTTTTAATTTAGTGTATTGCCACGGTGGGTGAGTGGATAGCGTGTCGGTGTACTAACCCCCAAGATTGCAGGTTCGCTCCTGGCCGAGGTAAGTGATTTTTGAAAGGCCGCAAAAATACGACACGCATGTCATACGAAGTTGGCGTGTCAAAGAACCCATTTGAATTCAGTAGGCCGTGTTCATAATGGCGAAATTAATCTCGGGAGTTTCCGCCAACAAAAAGTTCCTCATTTCTCTACTAGAAAGCGCAATAGTGTTCAAGATATCTAACTTCCTTGACGTTCATAGTGATTCAAGGAACAACGAAATTCGACATGCAAGCTACCCTCTGGGTGTCAAATTACAAAGCTTGCACCCGGCACCCGAGGCCATGCGATATTATTATTATTATTATTATTATTATAATTTATTTTGTGTATTTGATTATGTAATGTTTATTTTATACACATGTGTTTTATTTATTATAACATTTAACAACTTTGATTAAAAAATGTTTTGGGACGTGTGTTCCATTTTTCCATTCTTGAAATCTTGCAACCAACCTTATAAATAGTGTGATTATGGGATTGTTGTTAAAGTGTCAAGCTAGAGTGGATTGTGAACTTAGCTGCTTGAGTGATATGCGACCCGGTTGCGAGCAGCTACTCCCGTCACACCTGCACTGAACTGGGAGGAATGTCCTGTGTGCACTCAATGTCATACACTCTTTTAGGCTCCTTTCCCCCACCTCCGCATTCCTAACTGTCTGTGTTCATCAAATATTGTAACTTAGGTGTGGATTTTTATTAATCTCTCTTCAATTTTTCACAGGATTGGTTGGTTCTTTAGTTTAGGGGCTGCGACAACGCGGTCATGTAGCCCCGTGACTTTGGGTGTGTGTACTGTATAATCTGTGTGTTAACCGGTGCTAATTGTGATAACTGTATTAGAGTGTGTTATCTGTTTCTTAATTCAAGTAAGGACTGCAGACTTCTGAATTTTTCAAATAGTTCCTACTTTTGCCGCCAAACGCCACCGTCAACGACTACTAGTTGAGAACTTAGCTACCAGACGCCACGCCGCAGTCGGCTCTTCGCAACGAACGTAGGAACCTAAGAGCGTTGGTTACATTCTTAACCTATACACTTTGGTTTCACACAGGTATAATTAATGGAAGGTTCTTTAACATGCCATAAATTTATGGCATGGGACCGCCGGCTTTACTTCCCCTCCCAAGGAAGGCATACAGAGGGATTTTTAACACTCTTAAAAAATCCGAAGACTTCGGCCGGATTTGAACCCGCTATCTTGGGCATAGAAGCTCAGCATGCTACCGACTACGCCACCGAAGTCGCTTTTCGCAGGATTAAGGAACCACCTATTACAATCATGTTGACCGACTGAAAAACATTAAATTCCGATCCAATTAATTAACAACTGGTTATTTTAATTGGAAATCCACCAATTTTAAAAATAGTCACTGGAGGCTGTAAAATACTTCATTTCGAGACATTTCGTGTTTCCGCAATTTTATTTCGAGCCAGTAAGGACCCTATTGTGAAAACAATATCGTCTCCATCCCTAAGAATATCAAACAACAATCATCATATATATTATTCCAGTAGTATAGATCCCTCCTGCGGCGCTCACAAGCGACCGATCCTGACAAATGCGCATTCAAATGAAAGACAATAGACATTAGCAGTGACTAATTGCACTCTAATTCCATAACTGTCTATTTTTTTTTTTAATATGACTTAAAAAAAATGTACGAAGTGTGCGATTTGCAGATACTGTAGCTGTACGAAAATACGCCCCATAACTGCTGTCCACTTCACATATTGGTCGCTGTGACGCCCTTTTCATGTCATTTTAACATTCTGAGGTCTTTCCTTTATCATCTTGCATGGGTTTCAGAGACAGTAAATCAAAGGAATGAGTACTCAAATCGTATAGGCCTCGTTTCATAATTATAGAATAACTGGTGAGTGTTACGATGATCCAATTTTCAGTGATTACCTTCTTAAGCCAGGGAACGTAGTAGTTGGAATTCTAACTGAAATGAAAATAGTGTTGTATAATCATTTGGTTGAAATAAAAACATAACAACCTTTCTCCTTAAGTCTCTCATTATAAATCTATTGGGGAAGGTGTGGTTTAGGAACATGCGAGATTTCTCGCACGGGTCTGTTAGTATGTTAATATTCTGAGAAGAACAGAAGCATATTTCACTAATTTAGCAATTTGATAGGTGGTGAAATTATTATGGTAATGCTAAATTTAAATGCTGCGAAATAATCCCTTCTATTCAAGATATTCGTATGCCATACGAGTATTTAAATGTTTCTCGGTTCACATAATCTTTAACAATATACTGCACGATTGCCTATACCCTGGTGAAGACAATGTGTTTTGGTGGCATTCTGACCAGATCAGTCTTGGCCGCCAATTGAGCTAACACGGCTGGAAATTAATTAAATTAATGATTTACACTGCATGATTTGCTGCGAAATAATCCCTTCTATTCAAGATATTCGTATGCCATACAGTAGTAGTAACAAAAGAAGATAAGGCGACGTATTTAGCTTTAGGACAGGGTAACTTCCGATACCACATCGTTTTCCTTCTTAAAGATTGATCATTTGATGTCTATTGTCTAAGGGAAAATAAGATAAAGGCAGTTTAAATTTAAATGCGTTAACTAACCAGCCGTGATTTAAGTCTGTCATTACGCGCCCGACTGCTTCGATGCTACGTATTTAATGTCCTGCTCTATGGAGTTGAATCATGGACACTTACAGAGGTTTTAAGTAAGAAACTGATAGCATTTGAAATGCGGACGTATCGCAGGAATTTAATGATATCATGGACAGCTAAAGTCACAAATGTGGAAGTACTGCGGCGTATGAACAATGACTCGGAAATTCTCAGTATCATCAAAAGGAGAAAACTAGAATACTTTGGTCATTTCATGCGCAACAAATACCCCCTCTTGCAATTAATTATCCAAGGGAAGATTGATGGCATTAGGGGTCCAGGACGCAGACGAATATCCTGGTTAAAGAACTTTAGCCAGTGGTTTGCACTTAATACAGTGTCACTGTTTAGAACAGCTATGGACAAACAGCAGATCATGCTACTGATCGCCAATGTTCTTGGAGGACGAGGCACTTTAAGAAGAAGAAACAATATTTTAAGCCTATTTTCATTATAAAAATAATAATAATAATAAAAAAACAAACAACCGTAGGCTTATGAGATCACCTTTCCTTCGTGTGTGCGAACGTGTGTGTGTGTTCCTCCACCCGCTCTACCCCTAATAAAAATAAAAACAGTGCCTTTACATTTTTTATTCGTTTCACTAATCCAATATGGTGGCCCCACGAAATATTTTACTGGCATTCTCGTATATCTCCGCAACAGCCAAATATATCACCCTGAAATTCTGAACCATGATAAAGGTTACTACTAGAACTTCACCTATGTTACTTTCAGAAACCTGTCCAATACAAATGCAACATGGTGGCCAAGTAAATTTAAAACTTTTGAATGGAATTTATTAAATTTATTTATTAAATTACAAGCCAGTAAATTAAATGTTGTACAAACATATACCGTTCTAAGTTTCACTGTACTCGGATGATTAAATCGCGAGAAACGTCTATTTAAATATTTATACTTCGCGTCGCCGCCATGTTGGATTTATTCTCACCAGGTTACTGAAATACATATAGGTGAACTTATGTTAATAGCCTCTATGAACATAAAAAAAATCAGTTTAATTGCTGTAAAAGATTCGTAGATATTGAGAACCGTCAAAAAATTTCGGATAATCGCCATTTTGGATTGTTATATGAGGCCATAGAGTTATGTACCATTAAAGGAAAATTATTGCGTAGCTTCATTATTCAAACTTTCACTTCGATCGCATGATTACGACACAAGAAATAAAAACTTAATTTAAAATTTCGCACAGCCGCCATCTTGAGGTTCTGTAAACAATTGAACTAAATTAGATGCCATTGCATTACAATATGTATAATCATTTACTGTACTACATTTCACTGCGATCAGATGGTTAAATCAAGAGAAAAGTCTATTAAAAGGTTTCAATTTCGCTAGGCCGCCATGTCCGTTTTTTACTTTACAGGTTTTTGAAAGTTACATAGATAAACATGTAGCAGTGCCTTTTATCACCGTACACAATTTCAGGGTGATATCTGTAATAGTTTCGGAGATATAGAATTCCAGTGAAATATTTCGCACAGCCGCCAATTTGAGGTTATGTAAACAATTGAACAAAATTAGATGCCAGTGCATTACAATGTATAAAAACATTTGCTGTACCAAGTTTCATTACGTTTGGATGGTCAAATCGCGAGAACATTCTATTTAAAAGTCTCAACTTCGCTTGGCCGCCATGTTGGTTTTGTAGTTACCTGGTTTTTGAACGTCTCATAAGTAAACATCTAGTAGTGCACTTTATCACCGTACAAAATTTTCGGGTGATATCGGTAATAGTTTCGGAGATACTGAATGCTGGTGAAATATTTCGCACAGCCGCCATATTGGATTGGAGCGACAGAATACAATTTGAAGGGTACGATCGGGGTCGGCCAGAATGGTGCTATGATCTTACCGAGTTTCATTGAAATCGCTCCAGCCGTTTAGATTTTATGAGGGGGTGGGGGTGGGGGGTGGGAACACACACACGCACACACAGACACACGGACAAAAGGTGATCTCATAAGCCTATTTTTTTCATAAAATGAAAATGGGCTAAAAAGGCTGATCCTTCGAAGAATTAGAAACTGGCTAGGCCTCGGATACCCTAATACCGTCAGGGTCGGAAGAGAACAAGTGTTGACCAAGAGAGGTTGATAGGAAAGAAGACGGAGAGGAGCCCGTACAAATAAGTGGAAGCAATGCCGGACTCTGGAGGGGGTCCCGTGGTCGCCAAACTACGTCCCACAAGCTGTGAGGCCCTGGGGGAAGACTTTTCTTAAATTAAACTCCCGTGATGCATAACAGAGAGGTGCCATCTTGGGGGAGGAGTCTTATTCACCGATATTCTAACACATACGAGGGCCGTTTTTTAAGTAAGAGCCGTTTTTTTTAAATTAACTGAACATTTTATTTTGAAACCACGTTTATTTTTAGGTTTTACATACCTTCCTCTATTTTTCTAGATAGTTGCCTTGTTTATTTAGGCACTTGTCATACCTTAAAACTAAGTTCTCAAATCCCTCTGCATAAAATTTGCCGCCTGCTCTGACAACCAAGAATTCACACTTGAGGAAAATTCATTGATAGAGTGGTTATCATGAATCTTCGGTCCTCGTGAATTTTCGTGTCAATTGCAGTCACCAAGTCATCTGTGATCACAGACCTGAGCGTTTATCGTCATGAACATTTTCACAGCCACTTTTGAACTCGCGTACCCATTTTCCCCTTTACCTTCCGTCATTGCATTATCACCATATACCTCACAAAGCTGACGATGACTGTCAGCAGCGACATGTTTCTTGCACTCAAAAATCGTATCACAGATCGTATCTCACACGCGGCGGATGAATCAATAATCTTGTACATTGTAAAGATGCACAGTTCAGCGTACAGGTTAGCAACACAGCTGCAACTGACGCCTGCTTGTTCGCAAAGAATGCCGGGAGGTAGCGCGCACGCTTCTTGCGGCATGCACACTAACTACGGGCCCTTACTTAAAAACAGCCCTCGTACTTTCTCAATGCAATGGTGTTGGTGGAGACATAGGTCATGTATCAATAGTTATTTAGTATTCGTCACATGGAAAATCGTTTTAATAGCTGGGAGAGTTTTTAATGGGAAAGACTATTACTATTACTATAGGCTATTACGTTCTTCACGGAACTACTTGTTTTATTACGCAAATACGTACATAGACTACGACGTTGGATTGTGAAGGATGTCTTTTAGCATACGAGTATGTGGTGAATACTTGACAAATAAATAAATTTATTAGAGCACAAAATATGCAAATGAATTAAACATGACTTATCTTTTTCTCGAACATCATCATCATCATCATCATCATCACATAAAGAAAACTGAAATTTGACTGGACTCCTACAGCGCAGAGGTGACGACCACCGACAATTGGAAAGAAGCCAACTACGAATTAAGACACATAACAACCAGACTAGCTGAGCACGGATATCCCCCCAAGCTATGCTCCACGAAGACGCACCACTCGCCGAACAAGGAATGCATGTGCGCCCTATGCGGGAAGCAATGTGACCATCACGCACTGAGTTGTGCAGGAAGGACAATTCCTTTAACTAGGTTCTGCACAGAATATCTGTGAAATTAATTACTAATCACTAGTACTAGGCAAGAGAATTCCAGAAAGATGTATATTTTTGTTTTATTGATTATGCTAAAGCTTTTGACTGTGTTGATCATAATGCGTTATGGAAAGTACTAAAATACATGGGAATACCAGAACATATCATTATCCTCATCCGGAACTTATACTCTGATCAAGAAGCTACAGTGAGAACCATATATGGAACAACTAAATGGGTTAAGATTCAAAAAGGAGTACCTTACCTTTTCAATCTGTATGCAGAACACATTATGAGGAATGCGGCATTAGATGAAGAAGAAACAGGAATCAAAATAGCTGGGTTAAATATAAACAACCTGAGATATGCAGATGATACAATCCTGATGGCTGAAACTGAAGAAGATTTAAAAAATCTCTTACTGAAAGTGAAAGGGGAAAGTTCAAAGGCTGGACTAATGTTGAATGTCAAGAAAACAAAAATTATGACAACTACAACTGTCAATTCATGGCAAGTAGGAAGAGAAACAAGAAGTTCCGTAACGAACTAAAGAGCCTACTTTTCTTGAAATTTAAGATCTATGCCAATGATTAATCTATCCCTCTATCTAGAATAATGCCGAAATTAAGTTGGTAATATCGAAATTTCTATTTAGTTCAAAATACTGTATACCTGGCATAATGGAGCCTAATAAGTGAACTACAGTTGGCAGCCCTGGTGACTGAATATATTCTTAGTTCCATCTCTTAAGGTACAGAATACAAAATTTGGTTGAAGTCCAATGGAGAGCATGGACGTTACATACAGTTGAACATTGGATCTAACAGCGCGCGTAAAATCATGTTGGCAACAATGACATACATGTATTGGTCAGAAATAATCTGAAATAATATGATCTATTGTTGTGTCAATTTTGAATGAAATCCATTAGTTAGTATAGAAGTTACATGCATTTTAAAATGGGATCTATCAGCAGGCTTAGAATCATGTTGGCAGCACTGACCTATATTAGTTACTCCAAATTAATCTAGAATGCCACGTACTATACGTGTGCAAAGTTTAGAGCTATTTGCTTGCATACTTTCTGATATATTGATATTAGGGTAACAAAATAGAGACAGTATTTATTAACAGTTGGCAGCCCTGGTTACTCTTAAGATTCGGCATATACATATCTGTTATGGTACACATAACACACACGAAATTTGGTTGAAATCCAAATTATAGTATAGAAGTTACATGTATTTAAAGTTGGACCTCTCAGCAGGCTTAGAGTTATGTTGGTAGCACTGACGTATATAAGTTACTCCAAATTAATATAGAATGTCAGGTACTATACGTGTGCATAGTTTAAAGCTGTCGGCTTGCATACTTTCTGATATATTGGTATTTGGATAAAATAAATTGAGAGCATTTATTAACAGTTGGCAGCCCTGTTAGATCTTAAGAATACGTTCAGTCATGTATGTTTATGTACATATAGCACATACAAAATTTGGTTGAAATCCAATTGATAGTGTAGAAGTTATATGCATTTAAAATTTGGACCTATCAGCAGGCGTATATTCATTTTGGCAACACTGCGATGTATGGCCTCCTGGAAATTAAACTGCAATATTATTATCTATACGTGTGCTAATTTTTAGACATCTCCTATTCATACCTTCCAAGATATCCAACATGGAGCTCAAATTTCAATTGCGATATTTCAGCAGTTGGTAGCACTGACATCATCCTCAAATATGGGCGTGAGCTATTCAGGTATAGATCTTTACTCCTACCAAATTTTGTTTCGATTGCTGCAGCCGTTTAGGAGTTGATAGGGGGGGACACACACACACACACACACAGCCAGACAGACAGACAGACAGACAGACAGACAGACAGACAGACAGAAGGACAGACAGACAGACAGACACACATTTGCCCTGTCTCATAAGTCTACTTTTTCCTCATTTTTGCAAAATGTGAAAAGTAGGCTAAAAATGGAGATAGTCTCTGTTTTTAACTATCTTGGCTCACAGATTTCTGCCGATGGTGACTGCAGTCATGAGATCAAAAGACAATTGCTACTTGGTAGACAGGCATTTTCAAATCTGGACAATATCTTAAGGAGTAGAGATCTAACCTTAACAACAAGAGGAAGAGGAAGGAAAAGAATGAGATGGATGGATGGCATCACAGATGCACTAAATTCCAGCTTGGAAAATCTTCGGGAGGCAGTGCAGGACAGAAGAAATTGGCGTAGTCTAGTGCATGGGGTCACGGAGAGTCGTAGTCGACTAAACGAATAGAGAGAGAGAGAGAGAGAGAGTACAAAACTGTGACAGAGATAACTTCTTCTGATCACACTGCATTACATGATATCTGTCACGCTTTGCTGCAGAGGGCACACACGCACCAGCAATCCGGTGGATAATACATTTTGTTTGCACACATCCTGAAGTGGAATCCATGCACTGAGAATCTGGTTAACAAGTATCTCATCCCATAGAAACCCCTGGTCCAAACCCGCGATGTCATCGCATCCGTGATATAAAATTCCTGCCACATGCTTCCTCTCTTTAACTTCATTTCCTGCATTAATCTCTCATAACCCGATGTAGATGGCAGGAGCAGCTGCAATCTAAGGTCTTCAACAAAAGGAGGCTCTTTCGCGAGTTCATACACCAAGCGAGAAAGAGTGAATTTCGAAAGACACAGTACTCTTTTCAGGTAGGTAGCTTTCACCTTCTCCAACTCTACGAGGGCTTATACTTAAGGTGATGCCAAATACTTTTCGAACTATATGCAACTACAGGAATGATCTTAAGCGAGAAAAGTCTCATCGCTATCTATAATGACACTGTTCGGAGATGTCGTATGTCACTCATGGCCTTTATATCCGCGTTTGTTCTGTCCTTAATGTGAATTGTGAAGACGTTCCCGTGAGTCTGGAGCGTCACCCCCAGATACTTGAAGTGCGTAACACAATCCAGTGGTCTATTTTTGTAGAGAATTGTCGCTCCTCTTCCCCCTTTTCTGAAAGTCATTGCAACTGTTTTCCTTTCATTCAGATAGAGTTCATTCTCTTCCGCCCACTCCGCAACTCTGTCAAACGCCTGCTGTAAATCCTTTTCACTGGTTGAAATTAGAGCCATATCGCCATACTTGACAAATAATACCCCTGGCACTACAACCAATGAAGGGCCTAGCCCTACCAAGCGACCGCTGCCATTTGGCCTGCAGATATTGGGGTGACGCGTGGTCAGCGCATCGGGTCCCCTCGGCCGTTAATCTTGGTTTTCGTTACTGGGGCGCTGCCACACTGCCAGACAGCTACTCAATTGTCCTCACGAGGCAGAGTGCACCCCGATCCAGCCCTCATGTCAGTTTCGAAAATCTCTGACGGAGCCGGGAATGGAAACCGGGTCCTCCGGGTGAGAGGCAGGCGCGCTACCCCAACACCACGGGGCCGGCCTAATATTTGACAAAAAATAAACAAAAGAAAAAGGCAATGCAACATAGACTCGGCATCGAATGAAATGCTCCATCGTAATGCATTGCATCTTAACTTGCAAAAAAAGAATTTGGTTCTACTCAGCTTTGCCATGCTAATTTGGCCACCTCTGTATATTAAACACCCATACTTGGCGAATAGTGTTATTTGACACGGTGGTAACTTGTAACTGTAAATTTGTCTTCAAGTTCCGGCAGGAACATTCCACCTTGTGTCGTATTCTAGGTAAGCTACCAATGAAGGCAATAATGATTCTTCCATCATCGGCTTCAGTTGAGAGAAGCTTTTCTACTCTCAAATATATTTTTAACTCAAATATTACAGTCTCACTTACAACTTTCAATTAATCAAAATCAACATGAGGAAGGTGTTGTTCGGCTTGAGAGTGCGAGTGATAGTGACATTACTTAAAGTCTATCTTGCCAAAAGAATTTAAAAACAATCGGTGGTGGCTTCAGCGGCGTAGTTGGTAGCATGCAGAGCTTCTATACCCCAGGTGGCGGGTATAAACCCGGCCGAAGTCGTCGGATTTTTTAAGAGTGTTAAAAATCCCTCAGTATGCCTTCCTTCGGAGGGGAGGTAAAGCCGAACCTTCCACTAATTACGCTTGTGTGTAACTAAATTATAGTGTTCTGTCCCGGGCTTGGGGGGATGATGGGACGAACAAAGGGGTGTTGGTGTATAATTTAGAGGTGAGGTCCGAAAGGTGCGGGTTTCCACGTAAGTGCGGAAACCGCGGGTGTAGGTGATGGGTGTGAAGGATGTAAGGAAATGGGGGTTTAATCCTATGGAGGGGGGGGGGGGCAATTACTTAATAAGGGATGCGCGATTATGAGGGAGCTATTAATTAAGAGTAGCGATCAAGTATGAGCGAGTAGGAGCGAGCCTGTTTGCAGAGTCGACAGTCCGGCCGCTGGCTGGCTTACTACCGTGTGAGCACAATGGAATACCTGGCGTTGCACTTCCTAGTATTCACGGTCAGGGACTATTGGGAAAAAACAGGTTGGGCGTACAGGTTTAAAGTCAATGTGAAATGATGTACAGAGTGTAGGTTACTGATCAAGTATTTATTTGATCAGTGATTGTAAGATGTAGTGTCCCTTTTAGTGAGGGACAGTGTAACACAATTTGGTACAATTATAATGTAAGTGTGGGTGTGCATGAAGGAGTATAAGGAAATCTGAGCACACTCTCACCTGGTGATGACTGGATGATCTGGACGTCGTCCTGCAGAGCCTAGGGCGACAACAGATAATCCTTCCAATCCGGGTTCCATTCTTATATGTTTTGGTGCTGCTTAGTCAGCATTGCGGCAGTGTAGCTGCCCCAGATAGTCCTGACTGTAAATGTTTATGTGAGTTTTGCAAGCTGTTGGCTAACTTCCTAGGCTTAGGTGGTCGCAGCTTGCTGCGTAGAGATATGTCCTGGAATTATAGTATTTCCATTTGGGGTTGTTTTTGGGGGCAGAAGAGGGTGTTTGGTAGTGGGGTCGATGTGGTAGTCTTGTAGAGTATTTGAAGGTGTAATTGTAGGTCCAGTGGCGTAGGTCCCCTCTCCCTTTTAGGGTCGTAGTGTCCTGAGCCCTAAGGGCTCGGCCCTTAACAATAGGTTATATTCGACCAACGCACTTAGGTTCCAACGTTCGTTGCCAGGAGGTGACTGCGGTGGCATCTAGTAAAAAAGTTCAGAACTAGTTGGTCGTTGACGGTGGCGTTTGGTAGAAAAAGTTGGAACTACTTGAAATCGAATGTCTGCAGTCCTTACTTGAATTAAAAACAGATAACACACACTAATACAGCCATCACAATTAACACCGGTTATCATACAGATTCTACACACACCCAAAGTACACGGGGCTACATAACCGCGTTGTCACAGCCCCTAAACTGAGGAACCAACCAAAAAACAATCGACTCCCTTGTGGTGTAGCGGATAGTGTTCTTGGCTGTCGTCCCGGAGGTCCAGGTTCGATTACTGGATCAGGGAAGTCGTCTACTCCTGGGAGTGGGGTGAGGTACACTCTGCCGTCTCGTGCCTCTAGTGAGGCAGAAACGAGAAGCCATCCTGGAAATGAAACTCCAGGCAAATGCAACGTGTTTCTATTATCGATCACTTCTCGACCCTGTTTTGAAGTAATCATGGTCTGACACGGCTGTGCACTCGCGCGCCACATCTGTGCTGGTGATGTTATTACATGATATGAGAATGCATGGACATACGTTGCTCTCACGGAACATTATAAGCCATGATTGTGAACTGTTTATAGTTATTTTGATTAATGTTTTGTAATGATTTGCCGCATATTAATTCGTAAAGGGTATCTGTTGAAATTGATATTAAGATACTTTTAAAAATAATCAGATTTCTTAATTCTTAGATTTCAATACCTGTGGAAAAGCGGTATACTTCGTAGCATATTTAGGTGTTCACCGGACATTCAATATTCATACAAATGAAATTGCAATATGTCTAATTTTCGAACTGCCCTTTATGTACATAGGGCAAACATTAAAATCAAAGAAAGTTAATAAGAAACTGCCAGAACTTTTAGTTTAATAGTTTAAGTCACAATAATTTTCTGATGGTTTTTATGCCGAGTACAAAAGTAGTTTATTCATCATAATTCTCAACAATTGAATCATAGGTCACCTCACCTATTTCACCGTTTCCCTTATATCTCCAATGTTTATCGGAAACTTTTATTATTATTTTTAGCCTAATTTCATTTTATGAAAAAAAAAAAAAAAAAAAGGCTTATGAGATCACCTTTTGCCCGTGTGTGTGCGTGTGTGTTTTTGTGATGGTGTGTGTGTGTGTGTCCTAATTAGTTCTAAACGGCTGGAGCGATTTATATAAAACTCAGTAAGATCATAGCACCGTTCCGGCCGACCCCGACCGTGCCCTTCAAATTTTATTGTCTCTCACCACTCCAACATGGCGGCTGTGCGAAATATTTCACTGGCATTCTATATCTCCGAAACTATTACAGACATCACCCCAAAATCTTGCACGGTGAGAAAGGGCACTGCTATAAGTTTATCCATGAAACTTTCAAACACCTGTAAAGTACAAAACGAACATGGCGGCCAAGCGAAGTTGAAACATTTTAATTGACTTTTCTCGTGATTAAACCCTCTGTGCGCAGTGAAATATGGTTCAGTAAATGATTATACATATTGTAATGCACTGGCATCGAATTTAGTTCAATTGTGTACATAATCTCAAGATGGCGGCTGTGAGAAATTTTAAAATTAAGTTTTGATTTCTCGGGTCGTAATCATGCAATCGAAGTGAAAGTTTGAATAATGACCTACGCAATAATTTTCCTTTAATGGTACATAACTCTATGGCCTATACATATAACAATCCAACATGGCGAGCATCCGAAATATTTAGACGGTTCTCAATATCTACGAACCTGTTACAGCAATCAAACTGATATTTTTTTATGTTCATAGAGGCTATGAACATAAGTTCACATATAGGACTTTCAGTAACTTGGTGAGCACAAACCAACATGGCAGCGACGCGAAGTATAAATATTTAAATGGACGTTTCTCGCGATTTAACCATACGAGTGCAGTAAAACTTTGCACTTTAAATGCTTATAAAAATGTTAATCTACTGGCATATAATTTATTTCAATTGTTTTCATAACCACCAGATGGCAGCTGTGCGAAATTTTAAAATCTTGTTTTTACTTCTTCTGTTCTAATCATGCTATTGAAGTTCGAATACCACACGTACACAATAATCGTAATGTAATAGTACATAAATAAAAAAATCCTAACCTGGGGACCATCTGAAATATTTAGTCTAGACGGTTCTCAATATCTACGATTCTATCACAACCTTCAAACTTAAATTTTGTATGTTGATAGAAGCAATTAAAATGAGTAGGATTATGAAAATAGGCTGTATAGTTCTTCATGGAACTACTTGTTATGTGGGTGTTAAACCTTCATCTACAAATTAAATCTCACATATTATCATGTTACTAACAAGGGAACTGTCCATACGGTCATATCGAAACCGACAATGAAATTTCGTAGAGATGATGAGGAAACCATAAATTGGTGATGTACAAAAAAGTAGCTGCCATTTCGAACTGTAAGGTATCGAAAACTTGATACAAAATCCCTGTGACAACGCAACTACTGGACAATCTTGCATCTTGCTGGTTCGTGCGGCGGACAGCGGAGTGGAGTTGCATTTGTGTTGGAGAGAGAGAGAACGAACTGGCAGGCTACTACGCGCCAAGGACACTTCATTGTTAGGGAACGAATGTGAAACATAAATGAGGTTCGTTGATCGCATGATAAAAACAGAAATATTGTTGGCACCATGCACAACGAATATGCATTTTTGAGGCCACATTGTTCTCCACAGTTTTCCTTACTTATTTGAAGACAAACTTTCGCAGGCACTTCGAACTCGGGAACTTTCTCCGTTGTGTAATTGGTTGCGAACCACGAATATTTAACCATGTCCTTGAACCGTGGGGAGGAAAATTGAAAATGAATGCAGGATTGCATTTTCAGTACGCTGTTTCTCTGATATACATCAAACTGAACGTCTTCACAAGCCGACACAATGTCTGTTAAACGGCGATACAAAGCTTTCCATTGCCGGGAGAAAAACTTATCCAAGGGCTGTATTTTCCCTGTAGTAAGGGGGAATCTGGAGAATGTCTATACTGTTGCCTGGAGGAATGTCTTTAAGACAGCTTGTATCACTATAAGTAGTCCAGGAATCTAACAGTAGCAAACACTTCTCTTCCGCAAATGGGAAAAAGGATTCTTTAAACCAATATTTTAATTCCTTATTCCCGATTTTTCTTGATTTTATGGCTGTTACAAATACAATTATATTTCTGGCATGAAACATTTCTTTGGAAACTCTCGGACCGAATGTTCCAGTTGCCTCCTGTAGTACAACGAATAATTTTGGGAAAATGTACCGGTCATACTAATTGTAGGCATAATTGTGTACGAATGGGTGAGTGCAGTAACTGGTTGAGCAGCTGTTTCTGTATGTTTCTCACCAACAAACGATATAGTCCTTTTCGTTTTCATTTTGCGCACGAAACCACTCTGTGTTGTATATTGAAGAAGGGGTGTAGTCTAAAAATCGCTCTGTAGCTGCTGCTACAAATTTCTTTGCGAGTTGATCTTTTTCGTCTTCTTCTTGCAGATACGTACTGGATATATATATGACCACGATGTCGCAGCACCTAAAATATGCAACAACAACATCAAATATAATTTCTCCCTACCCTGTTTCATTGTCACCATACACTATCACATCACTACAGTACCATTGAGCTATCTGAATAACATGTACTGTATTAACCCTTTATAGGGCAGAACAATTATTAATATATTTTATTTGTATTAATTTAATTATTTTATCCTAATTTTAATATACATTTTTTATTTGTGTTATCTTTTTAATTTTTATATTTATATATTTTTATAGTGTTATTTTTGTATAATTTTTATGATCTATTTTTATAATTCTAATTTTGTAAGCTTATTTATTTTTAATTGTAAAAGATTATTTATGTTCGACCCTGACTATTATGTGTCAGAAAACTGTATCATAATGAGGCTCATTATAACACTATTTTTCATTACGAAACAGTTTCTCCCACCAATCAGAGCTCAAGAAACAGTTGTGTGACCAATTAGATAAGGATACCTTCGCTCAAAATCCAATATGTCTATATAAATTACCGAAAGTGCACCGTCCATATGTTCGCGTAAATAAACTGGTGAATATGGGACAAGAAATAGCACTGAACCTTAATATCCCCAAATCCAATTTCTACACAGTGCGTGATTTTCAAACGACTTCGGTGACAGTTTTACTGAATACTGGTGCACAATCTGAACATATGGCATAGAAGCACACAGAGCGCATGCGTCGGTCGGCCAGAGAGTTTAGAAAGCAGAGATATACTACCCAGCGCAGCACCCGATCACAAAATTATAGTGACAACAGATATTTATGAATATTTATGTTAAAACATATAATAAGTTATAATTATCATCGAACATAAACAGTCGTATGCAACTCGCCTATAATGGTAACTAAGACACGAGTATGTTTATAAAACGACCGTATGCGAGTTTTATAATTTACATACGAGTCATTATAGGCTCGTTGCATAATGTACTATTAATTTTCATTGTAATTATATAAGATTATTAATTTAATTTTTGCATGCATATTTATTTTCAATTTTAATTTTTTTCATCACATTTTATTTTTTTACCTTTTAATTTTAATTGTTTCTGTAAAAGGAATTAAATTTCATCAATAATCTTTTTCACGGAAATAACGTAATGCATACTCTAGAACATTATCCGGATTCATGACTGCTCTCTCAAAGGAACATGTGTTAACTGCCTAGCATAGAGTGCTCAAGGTTACGCGCACGCTTCAGCTGGTCACCAGGGCTGTCCACGTCGAGTTATAAGCTAGCGCGTCGAATCCTATTAGGATTATCCGTGCCGATTTCAGGACCTTCCAGTTCGAAATGGCAGCTAATTTTTTGTACATCGCTAATTTATGGTTTCCTCATCATCTCTACGAAATATCATTGTCGGTTTCGATATGACCGTATGGACAGTTCCCTTGTAAGTAATTGACTAATTAAGTGTTATTATTTCATTTTTCTTCTGAGAAAACTCAAAAATGCATTTAAACGTTTCTTAGAAAGACTAATAAATTATAATATATAATAATAATGTTATTGGTTTTACGTCCCTTTTAACTACACTGGCTTTTAGAGACGCCGGGGTGCCGGAATTTTGCCCCGAAGGGGATCTTTAACGTGCCAGTAAATCTACTGACACGGCTCCCTCGCATTTGCGCACCCTCAAATGCCAGCTGACTGCGCCAGGTTTCGAACCTGCAACCTTGGGCTCAGCAAGCCAGAACGTTACCCCTGAGCCACGCAGTAATAAATTATAACCAGAAAGGTCCGAGTGAGTTATATTTTGTGCTGAAGGGTTAATACCCACCTTAGAAAGAGGAAAAGTCCTATAAACTTGGGAGATATGAGGAAAACGGTGAAGATCAGCACAAACCACGAACGAAATTTTGAAAAAATGGATAAAAACAGTTACGATTTGAATTTTGAAGATTTACAACTCTGCTTCTAATAGCAGGATGTGTTTGTTTCCTGGGAAATATTGTTATACAAGTTCTATGACAGACACAGTTATAATATAATAATCGTTATTGTTTTTGCTCTTTAAGCCTTTGTAAGGCAAAACTATTTTGTATTCTTATTTGTTTTTACTTTTTACTTTTTAATTTATTTGAATTATTATAATTAACAAGCTGACCCGGCAGACGTTGTCCTGCCAATCAAAGAAAGTGTTGTAACTTTGTTTCTTGAAGTGCATTTGGATACACAATATTTTTTTCAATTTCTGGATTTACCAAGTTAGAAAGCTTCACGTAAGTGTACACAACATCTCATCAATGTTTCATCGCAATCGATGAATAGTATCTGAACGCATACAGGATTTTGTTGGAACGCTTCGCGCGTCGTCACTCATTTATTACATCTACTCGTGCGCTACCAATATTGTAAAATGGATTTACCAAGTTGAACACCTTCCCTGGCGTGTACACAACAACTCATCAAAGTTTCATCGGATTCGGATGAATGACATATTGTTGCGGCTGTGAGTTCGTTTCGGCGCTCGCCGCATGAGTCAAAACTGCCCCAGGGCTGGACTGCTCTCCCTCAGTGTATTGCATGCGCGTTACGCAACGGACTGCGAAGTGAAAGGGATGGTCCAGAATCTTCGTGACACCACCAGCGAAGGAAATGACGAGAAGCCGTATGTCCTGGACGATTCTAGAATTTATTGAGTCACCAGCCTGCTATATAAGCGGCTTCAACAGTGAGGGGACCGAGTTTTCTGTTGTTGTGTTTTACGAGCTAGTGCGAGCGATTATCTTGTGCGACAGAAGTGTGGTGACGAAGTGCTGTGCGAGTTACGAAATCCAGTGGCATTGTTTCTCCCAGCTTGTGAACAGCGTACATCAAGTGCTCGTAAGTAACTGTATTTGTTGTACCTGAGGAAGAGGGGCAGGTAGCTTCTGTCAAGGCCACCGGACTCATTAGGACGGATTAACTTCTGTGGTCTGTTGCAAGTGAAAGGGGCCAAGAGCGCATAAGGAAGAGACTTGAGGAAACTGGAGTAAGGCTCCTAATTGCTTGTATTTGCTGATTAGTGTAATTTTCTGGCCACAATAAAGTTAATTATTTCTTTAAGCAGTAATTGGTGTTGTGCTTTGTACCCCCCACCGTAATCCAGTTAACAAAAGTGCCACTAGGGGGTGGCACGTAACAACTGGTGTCAGAAGTGGGATTACGAACTCAAGCACAACACCTGACGGTCCTGGTTTCAAAACCCGAGCAGGTCATTTTCTCTAATTTTCCTGTGAGTGCATGCCCTTTACAAGACAAACAACTAAAATGGAGGAGAAATTGGCAGCATTGCTAGAAAAGTTAACTGGCATGGAAGACGGCCAGAAGAAATTAGCCAAGGACCTGAAGGATGACCTAACGGCCAAAATGGAAGACGGCCAGAAGAAGATGGAAGACGGCCAGAATAAGTTAGCAGAGGACCTAACCGCCAAATTTCTGGATGGCCAGAAATATCTGGAAGAGTGTCTGCTGACGAAATTAGAGGAGAGCCAAAGGAAATTAGAACAGGGCCTACGTGAGGAAGTCGCAGCAGTGGAAAAGAAGTTCGACGCCTTACAAGTGGAAGTTGCCGAGCTGCGCCAACGCCCGCTGATGGGGGTGGAGGAGAAATTCAACGCCTTGCAAGTGGAAGTTGCTGAGCTGCGCCAACGCCCGCTGATGGGGGTGGAGGAGAAATTCAACGCCTTGCAAGTGGAAGTTGCCGAGCTGTGCCAACGACCGCTGATGGGGGTGGAGGAGAAATTCAACGCCTTACAAGTGGAAGTTGCCGAGCTGCGCCAACGCCCACTGACGGGGGTGGAAGAGAAATTCAACGCTCTACGAGAGGAAGTTTCCGAGCTGCGCCAACGCCCACCCACTGTTACACCGGGAATATCAGGAACGGGACATAGCAGAGTGACGCCCCCAACCTTCGACGGAAAGGTCCCGTGGAGCACCTACTTACGTCAGTTCGAGGCAGCCTGTTCCATAAATAACTGGAACAACACAGAAAAGGCTACAGCTCTCATTGTAGCGCTGAGAGGCGACGCCCTTAACGTCCTTCAGGCCATCCCGACTGGATCCCAGGACTACGCTTCACTAATCGCCCATATGGAATCCCGATATGGAGATAGCCATCTTCAGCAGGCCTACCAGATGCAGCTCCGGACCCGGGTACAGAAGAACGCGGAAACCCTGCAGGAGTTCGAGATGGACATCGCACGCCTTGTAAGGCTTGCCTACCCAACAGCGCCGGCCGACTTTCTGGAGCAAATAGCGACGCAGACCTTCACCGACGGGCTACGGGACTCGGACACTCAACAGGCGCTGCGACTCGCGCGCAATAAGACCCTGGCAGATGCGCTGAGCCACGCACTTGAATTCGAGACGGCAAAACAGGCATCTAGTATGCACGCGCGGGTGCGTCAAGTGGACGTCGACGAACCAGCAAAAACCAACGAGACCAAGCCCCTGGCCGACGAATTGATGAAGGCGCTAAGCCATTTCTTCAAGAATCGCAGTACCACCAACATAAACGTAGCCGAAGGACATCCGGAGAGGCGGCCCGGAAGAGGACTACCGACCTGCTGGACCTGCCGTAAGAGAGGCCACCTGAGCAAGGACTCCGGTGATCGCCGCCGCCAGTCGGGACAGTCAGTCGTAGGGAAACCGCGCGGCCCAGGAAAGCAAGTATCAGCCAGCCTAGGGGGGCAAAGGTTGGCTTGTGGCAGTCGTCAAGCCCCGGCAGTCCAAGTTCGTGTGACGCAGTTACGGAGGGATAATAGCAGCCTGATGGTCGACGGAGTCGTCAACGGAGAGAGCTGGCCCCTGCTAATCGACACGGGAGCATCGAGGACCATCGTCAGCCCCACCGTGATCCCGAAGTGGAGAGTTCAACCCACACAAAGGAACCTCCAGCTAATAACCGCGACCGGAGACACCGCACCGGTACATGGCGAAGCATCACTGGAGTTCGTCATTGGTCGACGGGCGATTAAGCATCCAGTGCTTGTGGCCGACGTATCAAAAGAAGTGATCATTGGACTGGACTTCCTGGACCAGAACAACATCATCTTGGATCTGAGTACCAACACTCTGCACTTCGGAGGTGAGGAACTTGCTTTGCAACCAGCACACGAGGCCGTCACCGCACGACGAGTAAGGCTGAGAGAGGACGTCATCGTTCCTGCCAGGACGGAGGTCAGCGCCGCCGTAATTGTCGACGGAACTGCTGAGGGAGTGGCTGCTGTCATCGAGCCAAAATTTGAGGACATCCAGGCAAAAGGATTGCTAGTTGCCAAGACGCTCATCAACACGACGCCTCGGCCGTACGTTCGCCTGTCCAACCTGAACGACTACGATATTACGGTTCACCGGGACACCAACCAAGGAGTCTGCGAGCCCGTTACCTGGATTGCCCGCATCACAGAAACGACGGACGGACACCTGCAGACGGACAACCGAAGAAGACGCGCCCTGCCAGAAGAACTACAGAAGCTGTACCAAGGATCCCAGGACCATTTAGACGAAGAGCAATCACGCCAACTTCAGGACCTGCTACGCGAATTCCAGGATGTCTTCTCCGTGGGGAGCAAAGACTTCGGCAGGACAAGCTTGGTCCAGCACAGAATCGACGTTGGGGACAGCGCACCGATTAGGGCCCCATTCCGACGTGTCCCGCTCGCCAAGCAAGCCGAAGTCGACCGGATGGTAGAAGAGATGAAGGAGCAAGGGGTGATCGAGCCATCACATAGTCCTTGGAGTTCTCCGGTCGTGCTTGTGAAGAAGAAGGACGGTTCCACCAGGTTCTGCGTGGACTACAGGCGGGTGAACGACGTCACGAAGAAGGACAGCTACCCTCTACCCCGGATCGACGACACGCTGGACACCATATCAGGGTCAAGATGGTTCTCCACCTTGGATTTGAAGAGTGGCTACTGGCAGGTGGAGGTCCACCCTAAGGACCGCGAGAAAACGGCGTTCTCTGTGGGCAGCGGGCTCTGGCAGTTCACCGTCATGCCATTCGGTCCGTACAACGCCCCTGCGACCTTCGAAAGGCTAATGGAGTCCATTCTGAGGGGACTACACTGGAAAACCTGCCTGGTCTACCTAGACGACGTCATCGTTCTGGGGAGGAGCTTCGAGGAGCACTACAGCAACCTGAAGGAGATCTTGTTGAAGCTACGGGCTGCCCAGCTGAAGTTGAGCCCCAAGAAGTGTCAGCTCTTCCAGAAGCGGGTCCAGTACCTTGGGCATATCGTCTCCGAGGAAGGGGTGCGCACCGACCCAGAGAAGACCGCACCTGTGAGGGAGTGGCCAGTTCCGAAGGACAAGTCCCAACTACGAAGCTTCCTGGGACTCTGCACTTATTACCGTCGCTTCGTGAGGGGATTCGCCGACATCGCCAAACCTTTGCATCGACTGACCGAGAAGGACCAACTCTTCACGTGGACAGCAGAATGCCACAGTGCCTTCGAACAACTCAAGCAAGCTCTGTGCACCGCGCCTATTCTGGCCTACCCCAGACCGGGAACAAGGTTCATCGTCGATACCGATGCCAGTGACTTTGGCATAGGGGGAATCCTGTCGCAAGTAGTGGACGGCGAGGAGAGAGTAGTGGCTTACTTCAGCAAGGCCTTATCAAAGCCAGAAAGGAACTACTGCGTCACCAGGAAGGAGCTGCTCGCCATCGTGAAGACCATTGAACACTTCCACAAGTATCTGTACGGGCAAGAATTTCTCATCAGGACCGACCATGCATCCCTGCGGTGGCTCCTGAACTTCAAGCAGCCCGAGGGTCAACTCGCGCGGTGGTTAGAGAGGCTTCAACAGTACAACTTTGAGATTCAGCACAGGAAAGGCCAACTGCATTCTAACGCCGACGCCCTGTCACGAAGACCGTGCCCCGAAGACTGCACCTTCTGTGCCCGAAGGGAGGAGAACACCGGGATACAGTGCCGAAGGACTACCGTGGAACTTCAAGGGAGCTGGAGCCCCGAATTTTTCACGCGGGCGCAAGCAGAAGATGATGACCTGGGACTGATAGCCGAATGGAAGAGGGCCTGTGTCCCCAGACCCGGGTGGAACATTGTGAGTGACTGCAGCCCGAAGTTTAAGTCCTACTGGGCGCAGTGGGACTCGCTGATTGTAAGGGATGGCCTCATCTGCCGTACCTGGGAGAGCACCGACGGGAAGACATCTCGGGAACAAGTCGTCGTTCCAAAGGCTATGACGGAGGAAGTCCTGAAGGAAGTTCATGGAGGATCATCTGGTGGACACCTAGGGATAAAGAAGACCCTGGAGAAGCTGAGAGAGCGGTTCTACTGGATCGGATGCCGATCAGACGTGGAGAACCACTGCGCGAGTTGCCACGATTGCGCAGCCAGCAAGGGCCCAGGACGAAGACGACGGGGTCCACTGAAGACCTACAACGTGGGCGGCCCCATGGAGAGAGTGGCCATCGATGTTGCTGGGCCATTCCCGTTAAGCGAGGCAGGGAACCGCTACATATTAGTCGTCAGCGACTACTTTACCAAATGGCCGGAGGCGTATGCGCTCCCTAACCAAGAAGCGGCGACGATTGCAGAGACCCTGGTGAAGGAATTCGTCAGCCGGTACGGAGTACCCCTGGAGCTGCACTCCGACCAAGGGAGGAACTTCGAGTCGCAGGTGTTCCAGAACCTATGCCAGCTGCTGGGAATCCGGAAGACAAGGACAACGCCACTACACCCTCAGTCCGACGGGATGGTAGAGCGATTCAATCGCACCATCGAGAACCATCTTCGAATAGTCGTTAGCGAGCACCAGAGGGATTGGGACAAACATCTTCCACTATTTCTCCTGGCCTACCGCGCCGCCGTGCATGAAGCCACCGGGTGCACACCAGCCCGGGCCATGTTTGGGAGGGAGCTCCGTCTACCTGTTGATCTTGCCTTTGGCCGACCTGGGAATGATCCGATCCCGGTAAGCCAGTATTGTCAAGAACTGGTCGACCAACTGGAGGACGTGCACGCGTTCGCGAGGAGGAAACTGCGGATTGAGACCGACCGAATGAAGACCCGATACGACCAGCAGACGGATGCCGGCGGATTCCACGAGGACGACCTGGTCTGGCTCTTCAACCCATTACGGAAGAAAGGCCTGTCACCCAAACTGCAGAAGTCCTGGGAGGGCCCATACCGAGTCGTGAAACGGATCAACGATGTCGTCTACAGGATCCAGCGGAGCCCGAGGGCGAAGATGAAGATCGTGCATCGAGATCGCCTGGCAGCCTACGGTGGGACACAGACGGACCAATGATTGATCGGGACGATCAGCCTTTTTAGGAAGGGGGTGGTGTTGCGGCTGTGAGTTCGTTTCGTCGCTCGCCGCATGAGTAAAAACTGCCCCAGGGCTGGACTGCTCTCCCTCAGTGTATTGCATGCGCGTTACGCAACGGACTGCGAAGTGAAAGGGATGGTCCAGAATCTTCGTGACACCACCAGCGAAGGAAATGACGAGAAGCCGTGTGTCCTGGACGATTCTAGAATTTATTGAGTCACCAGCCTGCTATATAAGCGGCTTCAACAGTGAGGGGACCGAGTTTTCTGTTGTTGTGTTTTACGAGCTAGTGCGAGCGATTATCTTGTGCGACAGAAGTGTGGTGACGAAGTGCTGTGCGAGTTACGAAATCCAGTGGCATTGTTTCTCCCAGCTTGTGAACAGCGTACATCAAGTGCTCGTAAGTAACTGTATTTGTTGTACCTGAGGAAGAGGGGCAGGTAGCTTCTGTCAAGGCCACCGGACTCATTAGGACGGATTAACTTCTGTGGTCTGTTGCAAGTGAAAGGGGCCAAGAGCGCATAAGGAAGAGACTTGAGGAAACTGGAGTAAGGCTCCTAATTGCTTGTATTTGCTGATTAGTGTAATTTTCTGGCCACAATAAAGTTAATTATTTCTTTAAGCAGTAATTGGTGTTGTGCTTTGTACCCCCCACCGTAATCCAGTTAACAAAAGTGCCACTAGGGGGTGGCACGTAACAATATGAACGCATAAGTGATTTTCTTTAAATGATTCGCGTGCCGTCACTCATTTGTTGAATCTACTCATGCGCTACCTATTGTAAAATAGATTTACTCAGCCTGAAACCTTCTCAGGCGTGTACTCAATGATTCACCAAGGTTTGATCGCAATCGGATGAATGATATACGACCGCATACGGGACATTGTGGAAACGATTCGCGCGCCGTCGCTCATTTGTTGAATCTACACGTGCGCTACTTATTAAAATCTGGATTTACTAAGACTGAAACATTTCCTGGAGTGTACACAACAATTCACCAAAGTTTCATCGCAATCGGATAAATGGTATATGGACGCATACGGTACTTTGTTGAAATGATTCGCGTGCCGTCACACATTTGTTGAATCTACTCGTGGGCTACCTATTGTAAAATGGATTTATTAAGTCAGAAACCTTCCGTAGGGTGTACACAACATCTCATCCAAGTTTCATCGTAATCGGACGAATTGTATTTGAACGCATACGGGACCTTATTGAAACGCTTCGCGCGTCGTCGCTTATTTGTTGAATCTACTCGTGCGACACCTCCTGTGAAATGGATTTACTTAGTTAGAAACCCTCACGTAAGTGTACACAACATCTCACCCAAGTTTCATTGCAACGCTTCGCACGTCGCCGCTCATTTGTTGAATCTACTCGTGCGCTACCTCCTGTGGAATGGATTTACTTAGTTAGAAACCCTCACGTAAGTGTACACTACATCTCACCCAAGTTTCATTGCAACGCTTCGCACGTCGCCGCTAATTTGCTGAATCTACTCGTGCGCTACCTCCTGTGAAATGGATTACTAAGTTAGAAGCCTTCACTAAGTGTACACAACAACTCATCAAAGTTTCATCTCAATCTATGAATGGAATATAAACTTATACGGGGTTTTGTTGAAACGCTTCGCGCGTCGTCACTCATTTGTTGAATCTAGTCGTGCGCGGAGTGTAAGTAATGGCGGTAGTTGCACAGATTGCGACCAGGTGGCTCTAACGTGCAGAGACAAACCGTCCAAAGACATCAGCTTTCACCAAGACCAAGGCTAGTGGTTTCCATGACGACTGTTTTTGACTGTATATTCATCATCATCATCTTGTACAGTTTCCAGCCCCAGGCTGAGTCTGTTTGGAACATAAGCCTCGCCACTTAGTCCTTTCTTCCCACCACCTCTCCGCTGTCACTCTGGTCCAGTCCTCGCCTCTCTTCTTGACACATTCCTCCACTCCTTTCAGCCATCTATCTCTTGGTCTTCCCCTTGGTCGTTTCTTCTGCATCTGCATCTCATGTATCCTCTTGGGAATCTTCTTCTCATCCATTCTCTTTAAGTGTCCATACCACCTCGTCTTGATGTCTCAATCCTACCTTGAAAGGGCTCCTCTTTCACCATTTCCCTGACCTTTTCATTCCTCAACCTGTCTCTTCTTGTTACTCCGATCCTACTTTGCAGGAACTTCATTTCACCTGCCTGTATTCTGCTTATGTCTCTTTTCTTCATTGTCCATGTTTCTGAAGCATAGGTCAGTATCGGGATATAGTAGCTTCTGTATAACACTTCCTTGCTTTTTTGTGGGACATCTTTATTCCACACTAAGCTCCTAATGCTTCTCAGAAATGCTTCTGCCTGTCTGCCACGTTCCGTAATCTCTTTGTCATTTCTCCCATTTTCCTCCACTATACTTCCCAAGTACTTGAGACTTTCCACCTTCTTCAGCTGTCCACCTCCAAGTGTTATCCCACTCATTGGTCTGTCCTTTTTCCTGGTCGTTAACAGGATCTCACATTTACTGATGTTGAACTTCCAACCGTACTCTCCCACTGTTTCTTCCCAAGCCTTCAGTTGCTCCTGAATTTCCTCCTCCTTGTTTCCCCAGACCATGAGATCATCTGCAAACACCATTGCTTTCATCTTATCTTCTCCTATCTTTCCTGCTATTCGTGTCATTACCTCGTCCATAACCACAATAATGAGAAGGGGTGACAGAGCACTACCCTGTTTCAGGCCACTCATTTGTCTGAAACTGTCTGTTCTTTTCCCTCCAACTTTCACACAACTCACACTTCCACAATACATCTCCTTCACTCTGCCTACAGTCCCTTTTTCCACTCCCATGTTTTCCATTGCTTTCCAAACCTTCTCCCTACACACACTATCATAGGCCTTTTCGATGCCCAGGAAGGCCATCCACAGATCCTCTCCAAATTCGTAGTGGTGTTCCTGGAGCTGTCTCACTGAAAATATGAGATCCACTGTTGATCTCCCAGGTCTGAATCCATACTGCTCCTCTCTCAATTTTCTCTCCACTTTGGCTCGTATTCTACTTTCTAATATCTTTTCATATATCTTGGCACAGTGAGGTATAAGTGTGACTCCCCTGTAATTTCTGCACTCCTTTCTGCTTCCTTTCTTAAATATTGGAACAATTAATCCTTTCTTCCAATCTTATGGGGTCTTTTTCTCCTTCCATATCACCCTCATCACACGGTACAGCCACTGTTTCCCAACCTCCCCTGCTTCCTTCACCATTTCAACACTCACTTCATCCACACCCGGTGCCCTTCCTCCTTTCATCTTGTCTGTAGCCATCTCCAATTCTCTCCAAGTCAGGTCCTTTTCCATTCCTGTGTTGTCTTCTCCATCTTCCATTACATTGTCTTCCTCCCTATGAACATTTGGATTCAGCAAATCCTCAAAGTACTCTTTCCACACTGTCTTGAGTGTTTCTTTGTTGTGTACCTCATTTCCGTTTTTGTCCATCATTACCACATCCTCTCGCAGACCTCTTCTCTTACTTTTGACCATCCCATAAAGTACTTTCTTATTTACTCTGCTGTCTTCCTCCATCATCTCTGTCCACTTTACCATCCACTTCTTCCTCTCCTCTGCGACAATCTTGATTGCTTCTTTCTTCTTTATCTTATAATCTTCCCTTGCCAGATCAGTTCTTTCCTGGAACCACACTCTGAATGCCTTGTTCTTCCTTCCCACAGCTTCTTTTACTCTCTCATTCCACCATGGTGTCTCTTTACACCGCTTTCTGTTGCTTGTTCTTCCACATACTGCCACTGCAGCTTCCACCATTGTGTTCTTGAATTGCTTCCATTCCTCTTCCCCTGTTTTAGGATTGTCTGTTGGCATCCTTTCCCTTATTATCTTCTGGAATTCTTCCTTGACTTCTTTTTCCTTGAGTTTCCAAACTTTGATTCTCCTTTCCTGGTACTCTGTCTTCTTGCTATCCTTAACAACTCCCAGGTTCATTACAAGTATTCTGTGGTCGCTATCTAAGGCCTCTGATGGTATTACCTTTATATCTCTGACACTTCTCTTCATTTCCCAGTCGTACAGCATGTAATCTACTAAAGATTTCTTTGTTAAATCACTGCTGTACCTCGTTACCTTGTGGCTTTCTTTCTTCCGGAACCAGGAGTTGCCTACCACTAAACCGTTTCTCTTGCAAAAATCCAGCAACTTTCTCCCTTCTTCATTCCTGCCACCCCATCCTTCTGCTCCCAATACATTTTCATATCCTTGCCTTTCACTTCCTACATGTGCATTCAAATCTCCCATGACAAGGATGCTCTGACCATTCAATTGCTGTTGTAGCTCCTCCTCAAAGTCTTCCTTCTCTTGAGCTGTACATCCAGCTTGAGGGGCATATACCTGGGCTATCTCCAGGCTTCTTCCCTTTACAGTTACTCTGATCTTCATGATCCTGTCACTTATTCCCTTTACCTCTTCCTTCATTCCATCTGTCACAACTACTCCTACTCCGCTGCTCCTTCCTTCACTGTTCCCACTCCAGTACAACCGGTACTCTTTCCTCAGTTCTCTGCGACCTTCTCCTTTCCATCTTGTTTCTGCCAAGCCCAGTACATCCAGTTTTCTTCTCTCCATCACATCTACAATCTCCTCCACCTTTCCTGTCAGTGTCTGTATGTTTAATGTCCCAACTCGTAGTCCATTAGCATATCCGGGTCGTCGTCGTTTGCAACCGTCCTTTCCGAGGCCTGTTCCTGTTTTGAAAGCAAATATAATATCCACTACTGGCTTGCTAGGCCTATCGTAGCTTCACCAGAGCCCCGTCAGCCGTCACTTTTCAGGGTTCCCATAGAGCCTTCACAGCTACCGTAGCGGTCCCGGGGCACACGAAGTCCCCACTGTACTTCACCCCTACAGGCAATCCCCTACTTCATGCCATTGCCCGTCTCCCACCACGTGGAGGAGGGTTTGTAATATTGTGGTTCTACAATTATGTGTAAATTGTGGTTCTAAAATTGTGTTCATTCCACCTACCGGGTCAGATTGTGAATCTAAACCATACATGGACCCACCCTAATATACATACCAAATTTCATCAAAATCGGTTCAGTCGTTTAGGAGGAGTTCAGTCACATACACACGTGTCGAAGAATTATATATATGAAGATAATAATGTAATTTTTTGTTTCTCTAATTTTAATTTTATTTGTTTTTAATTTTCAATTTATGTTCCTATAGATTTAATTTTGATATTTTTCTATTGAAGTAATTAATTAGCCAATTTCCAATTGATTTTACAATTATTTTCATAATTTTTATAGTTATGTTTATTATTTTTAATTTTTATATATCACAAGATGTACCCGGCATGCGTTGCAAAGCCAATCAAAGGAAGTGTTGACTTGACGTTACAGACAGTTAGGAACAGGGCTCCGAGTGAAAGCCGAAGTTAAACGATTGACTTCGCGTCACCACATGGTAGCTTTACGATTTGTTACGAAGTGAGAAGCTTATTATCCTCTTTGTTTCAAAATAAATCATGTGATTGTGCCAGAGCTTATCTATATTTACGACACTTTACCAAATGTAAAATACTGTAGTGTAATATTCAACATTATCATATTCTCAGAATACATTATATTGAAGTACCCCCATTTTCTGTTGAATACTCGTCGGGTTGTTGGTCTAGGGGTATAATTCCTGCTTCGGGCGCGAGAGGTCCTGGGTTCAAACTCCGGGAATGCCGTGCTTTTTACTATTGTTTTATCTCTTGAAAAGATTCAAAAATTATATAAAAGAACCTTAGGAACGTTCTTTTTTTCGGGCGAGACTTGTACTTATACCGGTAATATAAATACATAGTTTGAGGTAAACGCTTCTTTTTTTTCTGTCGGTTTACCCTCCTGGTTGGCTTTTTCCTCGGACTTAGGTTGGTTGGTTGCTTCCTCAGTTTAGGGGCTGTGACAACGCGGTCATGTAGCCCCGTGTACTTTGGGTGGGTGTAGAATCTGTCTGATAACCGGTGTTAATTGTGATGACTGTATTAGTGTGTGTTATCTGTTTTTAATTCAAGTAAGGACTGCAGACATTGATTATTTTTTCAAGTAGTTCCTACTTTTGCCGCCAAACGCCACCATCAACAACTACTAGTTCAGAACTTGGTTACTAGACGCCACCGCAGTCGGCTCCTGGCAACGAACGTTGGAACCTAAGGGCGTTATCCAAATTTTAACCTATAATTTAGCTTCGCACAGTTTTAATTACTAGAAGGTTCTTTAACATGCCATAAATCCATGACATGGGACCGCCGGCTTTACTTCCCCTCCGAAGAAAGGCATACTGAGGGATTTTTAACGCCGGCTTCGGCCGGGTTTGAACCCGCGATCTTGGGCACAGAAGCACAGCATGTACCAACTACGCCACCAAAGACGCTACCCTCCCTTGGACTCAGCTAGGGATCCCACCTTAACCGCCGCCAGGGCAGTGTCCTGGAGCTTGAAACACCTGGTTGGGGGATACCACTGGGGAGGTGGGGCCACCCTCCTTGCCTCTTCCTTGCCTATCCCTCCCAATCTTCCCCTCACTTTCCATCCCTCATGAGGCCCATGTTCGCTTTGCAGGTGAGGCTGCCTGGGCGAGGTGCTGGTCCCACCTCCCCAGTTTTATCCCTCGTCCAGGTGTTTCAAGCTCCAGGACACTGCCCTGGCGGCGGTAATGGTGGGACCCCCCGCAGAATCCGAGGGAAAAGCCAACCTGTAGGGTAAAGCGACTAAAATAAAAATAATTGCGTTTGACCTCAAACTATGTATTTATATTACTGGCACACAGTAAGTACTGTACAAGTCTCGCACGAAAAAGAAACGTTCGTAAGGTTCTTTTATATACTTTTTGAATCTTTTCAAGAGATAAAACAATAGTAAAAATGCTGGACGCTTCCCGGGTTTGAACCCGGGACTTCGCGCACTCAAAGCAGGAATCATACCCCTAGACCAACATGGCGACGTGCATTGCACAGAAAATGGAGGTATTTCAATGTGATGTATTCTGAGAATATGATACTGTTGAATATTACACTACAGTATTTTACATTGGGTAAAGTGTCGTAAATATTGATAAGCTCTGGCACAATCACATGATTTATTTTGAAACAGAGAGGATAATAAGCTTCTCACTTCGTAACCAATCGTAAAGCTACCATGTGGTGACGCGAAGTCAATCGTTTAACTTCGGCTTTCACTCGGAGCCCTGTTCCTAACTGTCTGTAAAGTCAAGTAAAGTGTTGGCGTTATTATTTTGTTTCTTGAAGTGCTTTTTGATACACAATATTTTTACAATTTTCGTTAAGTGCCCCTAAACTATCGTAAAATGGTTTAACTAATTTAGAAACAATCGTGGGAGCGGGCACAACATCTCACCAATGTTTCATCACAATCCGATGAATGGTATATGAAGGTATATGGTATTTTGTTTAAACGATTCGTGCGCTGTCACTCATTTGTTGAATCTACTCGTGCCCTACCTACTGTGAAATGGATTTACTAAGTTAGAAACCTTCACGTAAGTGTACACAAAAACTCATCAATGTTTCGTCGCAATCGGATGAATGGCATATGAACGTATATGGATTTTTGAAACAATTCGTACGCTGTCACTCATTTGTTGAGTCTACTCGTGCGCAATATGGACTAGTCTCGAATAAAAATATATAGAGAATAAATGTGTGCATTTCATCTCTTGTTTGTTTTCTTACCCATTCTCCTTTGCATTGCAATAACATTTGTGGTTTAGGGCTATGGAGTGGGGTGGGTGGCAGCCGGCATGCTAGGCAAAAAGTGGGGTAATGGCAATATGGTGTATGCATTTGGACAGTTTTCTTTATATTCATCGAATATCCCAACAATTCTGTAGAGTAGGAAAGCAATGTTTAATTAGCCTAAAGGTGAATTAAGCTCTAGAACGGCATAACTGTGTCCTTCGTGACAAATTTATTGCCAATATTGATATATATAATTTTTCAAAGAAAAATATGCATTGTCCGTTGAGCCATTATATATTTAAACACAAATTGTGCTATGTTCCGGCATAAAAATGAGGTGTGCATTAACCAACTGAAGAGCCCAATTGCACACCGGGGCGAAACACTGTCATTTTGTTGAGTTATGCCGGAACATTTAGCACAATTTGTGTTTAAATATTGATATATATCAAAATGTATTATTTTCCTATCTGGACGTATATTTCAGCGCCCAGCGAAAGGCGCAGTTATGTTCGTGTCATTTTCATCAATAATCAATAACTCATCGCAGAACATACTGTTCAATTACGTGTAATAAAGGCTACAATCATATGGCTTTTTACTTTTTATGTTGCCAGACTTGCTGGAGCAGTACATAGTCTCAGGCGTTGCTCTCTCTCGGAAATTCTGTAACCAAAAGTGACGAGGCTCTTATAGTTACATGATCCTTGGTCAAGAACCTTCAGCTATTTGTCAGCAGCGAACAGCAGTGGAGTTCTGAAGGGAATCCGATCCAGCTATCTGCTGTGTCAGTGCGTGCTAACGCTTAACGTTTGAGTCGCCGGTGGTTCACCAGGAAACTGAGAGACCAGTTAACGGTGTAGACAGCAATAGAAAGCTGAAAAGTGTTCAAATTATTTGATTTTCTCTCAAACAACTAGAGCTAGGAATAAACACTGTCTTGCGGTTTACATTTAAAAATTGCGGACTAGACATTCAATCAAGAACTTATAGCCAGCAACTTCGTTATTGTATCAACACGATGAGTGTATTACTGTAACACACTCATCGTGTTGATACAATAACGAAGTTGCTGGCTATGAGTGTAATACTGTAAGGGGCCGATAACCTAGATGTTAGTCCCCTTAAAACAATAATTATCATCATCATCGTAATACTGTAATGTCTCTTCCTCAACACACAAAACCAAAAAGACAAGTCCTACTCCCATGGAATACCGAAGAATAATTCTACTCCCGTCCGGAGTTCTAAAACTGAGTTCCGTCCCACACGGAATCTGAAAATTGAGTCCACACCGCACCGCGGTCCTAAATTGAGTGTACACCTCCCGCGGAGTTCCAAAATTGAGACTACTCCACACGGAGTCCAAAATAAGGGTGTCTCTACTAGCTTCCACAAAATCTAAGTACCGTCATCATCCCCCACCAATACATCGGTTTACCTGGGTTGATCCACGGATCCAACCAATCCCAACGCCTGATTCTCAACATCACCAAATATGGAACAGAGTCCATCGTCCTCGCTCATACATAGATGCCAAGTCTCGCCCCTGACTCACCCTAACTGGCGCTCGGGTTTTACCCAGGGTTAGAGCACCAACTCGTATTTCCTCGTACATGTACATTTTCCTGTTACAAAACTTTTAGATTATTCCAACGTTAAAATATTCCAACTTCCCTAGATGTGGATCCTGCTCAAATTACAATACTTAAAAGCTAAACAAATTACTTGTAAATCAAGCACGTCATAATATACATTCTGATAAATAATTATAAGACATAAAAGGACCTCAAATAAAAATATACACATCACTTTAATAAAATCCGTAACTCCCCAGAATACGGGTTCAGTTCCTTTGTAACCGGAGCGGTTACAATTCCGCTCCATGGAGTTCCCACGAATAAGTGAATGGGGACTCCATCACCAAAACACAAAAATTGCACAAATGACCCTAAAACAAAATATACATTATAAACAACCTACACAAATGACCCTTCAAATATAAAATAACCCTCAATACATTTCATTTTCTTGATGTCATGATTCTACATATCTTTCTTTCAAAAGTCTTTGTATTCTCCTAAAACCTACCTCACACCGACTTTACTCAAGTGTCCTAAAACTAGCTCACACGGAAATTCCTCACGTGTCCTTCACTTTGCCATGTCAAACATGATCGATATGGCATAGAACTATGTTGCACACGCCGGAATACATGCTACAATGCATTTACTTAATTGCTCTGCTTTGTTTCACTTGGCTAATGGTGGCCTCTTCGTCATTACTTGCAGTGTAGCTGTGCAATACACCACAATGTCGGCTAAATCTGCCTCAGAGGATCTGCCCTACCATTACTTGCTAATATATTTCTTAAGGTTATGGACATTGTATGACCCTACAATGGTACCTTGGTGGTCTGTTAGGCTATACGCATACTCGACAATACGCTCATTTACTCTATAGGGTCCCCTGAACAATTGAGAAGAACTCGTACATTTCCTGGCCAACTACGGAAAAAGTGCACGGCATTCTGTGAACAACCTGATCCCCATTACAAAAATCAAACTAAAGATCTGAGCCTCGCTCTCGTCTCTCTCCCGCCCTGTGATCATCATCACCAACAATAAAACTCCCTGAAAATAATACCTCCCTGAGCCATCATACTTGCCTATACTTACCTGCGAACTCAAATACTTACCTCTCCGTCCCTTGATATACTCACCAGTACCCTTAATTGGCTCTATGACCCCTAACTCTAACATGTGGCTACTTTCATCTTCCACGGTGGCCTTATACCTGAAAAGAATGACATATATGGGTCCTGAAATAGGTGAACTATCAATCAGCTCGAATTGGCGGGTGTATACGTGCGTTAATCTAGGTTTCTCACTCCACACTTCGTTGTTACTCAATAACACTTCCAAAAATTTTTTCTTACTCTCATAACACAACTTACTTCTGTTCACGGCTTCCCAAAGTGGATCACCTCGATGTTCCTCAACCAACATACGACCTAGAGCCTCCAGCTGTACCTCCTCGTCAGACACCTCTGCTGACGTCCCCTCCAAACCCTTAATAATGCACGCAACTAATTCACACCTCATCTTAATTCCCTGACACTTAATGTCCCTCTCCAGACAAAAACTCCGTTTTCAAAATTAATGTTACCCTTATGCTTGTTCAGTTTGTCATCACCAAGTAGGCCTACTACTTCATAAATCAAATCTAACTTCCTAGGCAATACCATCTGTTTACTCTGTTTCTTTCTACTCCTATAATTCCTGATTTCCACCTTCTGTTCGTCCTGTCTACTAGGAACTCCCTGCTGATATTCCCCTAACGTCGCTTTTACCTGCTGCCTCTCCCCATCTCCTCTATCTTCTCCTAACATCACCCTCACCTGCTGCCTCATCTTATCTAAGCTACTCTCCCCTAACGTAACTTTCACCTGCTGCCTCATCTTATCTAAGCTTCTCTCACCTAACGTCACTTTCACCTGCTGCCTTTCCTCAACTCTTCTACCTACTCCTAACGTCCCCTGCAATTCCTGCCTATTCTCATCTAAACTACTCACATCTAACTTCACTTTCACCAGCTGCTTCTCCTCCTCTAAGCTTCTATCACCTAACGTCCTCTCTAACTGCTGTTCACTCTCATCTAAACTACTTTCACCTAACGTCCCCTCCAATTCCTGCCTATTCTCATCTAAACTACTTTCACCTAACGTCACTTTCAGCTGCTGCTTCTTCTCCTCTACTCCACCTTCACCTAACGTCCTCTCCAACTGCTGTTCACTCTCATCCAAACTACTATCACTTAACATCACCTCTAACTGCTGCATCTCCACTCCGCTATCATCTAACGTCTCCTCTAATTGCTGCTTCTTCTCCTCTACTTTACTACTGTCTAACGTCAGCTCTAACTGCTGCTTCTCCACTTCTACCATAGACTCTCCTTGCTGCCTAGCTTCTCTTACTTCCTTACTCAAAGACTCATTCCACTCTCTTACCTCCTTACTCACAGAATCTATCTCAGCATTAGTTGCCTCTCCCTGTTTCTCGATTGTCTCACCTATATGCAATTTCACAGATTCAACTTGCTCCCCTACAGATTCTATCATATCTCCCATTTCTTTACTCAACGACTCCTTCAACTCTCCTATCGACTCATTCAAACCTCCTATTTTCTCACTTAAAAATTCTCTCTGCTTCTTAACCTCTCCTAATGCCTTACTTAAAGATTCATTGAAAGACTCTTCCTGCTGTTTCATAGACTCACTCATAGATTTACTTAAAGACTCTATTTTCTGGTTTACTGACCCTCCTTGCTGTTTTATATCCTCATTCACACCTCCAAATCCCTTACTTACAGACTCTCTCCATTCTTCTATTTTCTTTCCTCGCTGTTCTATACACTTGGGTAGATTATAGGCTAGGGAATAACCCACCCACCAAGGGAAGATGATTAAAAGAAGGAAGTAGATTTGGGATTTGGAAAAGAAGGATAGAGAAATAGGAGGAGAGTCCCACAAAATTAATAAGTTGACTTTTAATTCATTTAGAAGCGGTTGCCACCGCAAATATGTGCTCGGATACCTAAAATGGCTACGAGCTTGGTCGAGGCTAACGGGAGCCGCAGATAAGGCTTGGGCAGTTTGCCAGAGAGAACCTGTAGTGTATTTCCTCCCAAGCACGAATGAAAGTACTATAGGGAAGGGTAATGATCTGGCCAGACAGACAGTAAAAGCTTTATTATGTATGAACGAGGGCATAAACCTAGGAAGAGCTAGGAAAGCCAGGATCCTGCCTAACTGTATTATCAAAGAAATGATGAATCCAAAAACAAATATTTAGTTTATTTAACAATTAGAAAAAATTTGAGGGAATTAACAAGTATGTAATATAACTTTAATTAACATAGTTCATTTGAACTTTTTAATAAATAGGGTCGCAGACCTCTCCACATTAACCGATTGCTCCAGGCAATTGACAATTTAAAAGGTTTCAAACCTTACATGTTTCTGAAATCTTTATAAGATTTGAACAAATGAACAATAAAATAATTAAAGCTTGAACGTAAATTGAAGTACAAAAAGTGCACCTTAAGAAATTCTGGAGAGAATGTTCTAGAGACAGTGACAACTTTGAAAATAACAATAATAACAACGTGAAAAATAAAATAGAAGTTCCTATAACTTCTTATATTTATACAGAGTTAATATGAGAATTATGCAAAGAGGGCAGGTCACTTACTGTGCACCTGAAGAGTTGATCAGAAGGAAGGTTCTAGACCTCTGATGCTTTGAATAAGCCTCGCCAGTCAAATGAGGCAGTTTTCATTTAGCGAGACCAAAAAATAACTCACTCAAGAGTTGAGAGAATTGTTTTCCCTGCCTTTGAAGGGAGGAACAATTTAAGTTTGAAACGTGTGCTAGACACGCAATTATGCAGAATTACTTAATGATAAACCAACAAAATGGAAGGGCACTTCTTAGAATGACACCTTATAGAAAGTTACGATTTCATAAATAATGGTTGTTAGTAGAAGGTTAAGGAAAGAGCATTGGGATATAGGGACAATGTTCATGGCCGTATTTAATATAACCGGACGATCGCGACGCGGTAGAAAAGTGGAGCAAGCACTGATTATCACTATAGTCTGTAAAGATGGATGCAAAGTTCACTGGAGAAACACTGAAGTTTATGAGAAATAAAAGTTATTGCAATTATGGAGATAACTGATTGCACTATGTAGGTGAAAGTCTATTTCTTGAAAAAGTGGTAATTTACAATGAAATGCGCCATAGAATTTTCCAGAGGTTCCAGCGGAGGACGAAATTTCACTATTGTAGTAATTTAGTTTTAAACAAATTTCTCCCAAGTACGTGAGAAATACATGATGGCAGGACTCGCAGATAGAGAACAAGTTCTAGAAGGTTCCAGAACGACCTTAGCAGAAAATGGGGTTGAGAAAATCCAACGGAGGAAATAGTTTTATGATTATAGGCAGTGGGTATTAGATAATATCCCACGTAGCGAGAGGGTTTCTCGTTTGAATCGCTTAAGAAAAGCTCTTTTTAGTAAGGTTGGCTTATACAAGAAAAAAGCTCAACATGGCAAATCCCACGAAGAGTGATTATTGCCCCAAAGTAAATAGTTTCACACTGCCTATAAAAGATAGTTAAAACACGAGGAAGTTAAAACCATGAAGATGAGGTTAAAACTTGAATCAGGTACTTATCTTTGTTGCATGGCGAAGGTGAAGTTCTTCACTAATACTTAAAGTTCCAACATGGCGTGGAATTTAAAAACTGCCTCGTTAGGTCAGGAGGCTGGCTCTGGTTGAGCCTTTACTGATTACTGCGACTGCCGACTAAGAAGTGAGAGCAGCAAAACGAAGCGCGGAAGGTCCTAGGAAGGGGAGAGAGTGGGGGTAGGAAACAAAAGGTATACATATCAGCATAACCAACTTATTAACAATAAATTCTCTTCTCTTGCTGAGCTGGTCTTCAAGGAGTTGATAGATGATACTAGCGCAGCATGGTGAGTAAAGAAGTAGACGTAGTCCTCTTGCTCAAGGAGAAAATAGCTGACGATGGTACCGAGATCTGGTAGCCAAATGGATAAGTAAGTCATCTTGCACAATGAGGAAGTGAGTAGCTTCAGAGGTTCGCTACTAGATGGCGCTAGGTGGATCACAGAAGTTATATATCTGAAACATACTTATGAAGACATAAGAGACATGCTCAACAGGGAGAAAACAGATGATCACTGTTGGTGTTTGGCGAGGAGGAAGGAAAAAATGAACATGCAAAGAGCAATAGACATTATATCTCTCGTACCGTGTATTCAAAGAATACACCATTCTGGGGGGACAAACACCAACAGAGAGCAGATAAGCAGTTACACATTTATTGGAAGCGGAGCGATCAAAGACAGTGGTCTTGTGATCGGTCCATTTGTAGTCAAGATTCTGGCCACCCTGACTCTCCCATCTCTTCCAGGGTAACATTGGGTCACCCTACCAGAAATCCATACTAGGGGGGGTGAAATATCTCTAACCAAGACCAAGTCCCCTACTTTAATGTCGGGACTGGAAAGAAACCACTTCTGCCTCCGTTGCAAGGAAGTTAAATATTCCAAGTTCCACCTCTTCCAAAAAGAATTACGGAGGGCTTCAAGTTTCCGCCAAGCGATAGGTAGATTAGAATCCCTGTAAGAATTAGTAAGAGGAGGAGGGGCAGAAAGAGAAGTGCCGATAAGGAAGTGACCAGGGGTGAGTGGAAGTAGGTCATCAGGGTCATTGGAAAGTGGAGTTAAAGGGCGAGAGTTAACAACACCTTCAATTAAAACAGACAGGGAATTGAATTCTTCGTAAGTCAGGATTCGATTACCTAAGACTTTTCTTAAATGACGTTTAGTGAGCTTTACGCAAGATTCCCACCTACCACCATGATGCGGAGCGTAAGGAGGTATGAAGCGCCATTTGAAACCTTTTGAATAAGAAAAATTGGAGATTTGTTCCATGGCAGGAGAGGAAGTGAGAGCTTTCTTCCACAGAGAGGCTGCGCCCTGAAAGGTGGAAGCGTTATCAGAGAACATCTCAGAAGGAACACCACGCCTAGCGGTGAAACGAGAGACAGCTGATAAAAAATAGGAAGTAGAAGCATTCGTTACTAGTTCCAAGTGGATTGCGCCAGTAACCATGCAAACAAAGAGAGAAACATAAAGCTTACCAAACAATTTGCGTTTAGCTTCAGGAGAGTTTTGTTGATATTGGAACGGACCCATATAGTCCACTCCAGTTAAAGCAAATGGGCGTATTGGAGAAGAACGAAAAGAGGGCAGATCGCTCATTAATTGAGTGTTGATTTTAGGTTTCGCTTTGAAACAAGGAATGCACTTATGAATTACAGAAGAAACTTCATGAATTCCATTTATAATCCAGTACTTTTCTCTTAAGAGACAGAGTAGAGTACGTGTACCAACATGAAGATTACGATAATGAAAGTCACGTATAATTAAAGAAGTAACGTGATGTTTGGAAGGCAAAATAACGGGATGCTTTTTGTCCTCAGGGAGTAAAGATTGCGAGAGCCTTCCACCTACCCTAAGTAATCCATGGTCATCAAGGAACGGGGCTAAAGCACGAAGACGGCTGGATTTGGGAAGATCTCTTTTAGAAGAAAGCAATGACAATTCAGAAGAAAAGGCTTCTTGCTGTGTCAGTTGTAAAATCTTGATGGTAGCAAGATTCAATTCATGATTGGTAAGGTGTGGTTTAGGGAGAAGAGGTTGGTCAACCACAAGATATTTCCATCTAAGGAGATAGGCAACAATCCGTAGTAATTTATGGAAGGAAGAATAGCGTGACAACAAAGGATAAGAAGCATTGGGAACCAGACACGAGGCAATAGACAGAGGTACTTTAGCGTCAGGCAAGTTGGAGTTTGGAGCAGGAGGTTTAGAAGGCCATGCGGAAGATTCGTCGACTAGCCACGAGGGCCCATGCCAGTACAATTGGGAAGCTGCCAATTGAGAGGGTAAACAACCACGAGAGATGATATCAGCTGGATTATCCGCACTGGGAACATGCCTCCATTGACATCCAGAAGAAAGTGTTTGAATTTTGGAAACCCTGTTTGCGACAAAAGTTTGCCAGTGAGAGGGGTTTTTTGCGATCCAAGAAAGGGCGATCATAGAATCGCTCCAGAGATAGATTTGCGAAAATTCGACCTTTAATACTTCCTGTAATTTCTTGACAAGTTCTGCAGCCATTAGTGCAGCGCACAGTTCGAGCCTGGGTAAAGTGATAGTTTTAAGAGGAGCGACCTTCGATTTGGCACAAACGAGGTTAGAAACTGAAGATCCATAAAGTGAATCGTGATAAACTAAATATGCACAGCAACCATAAGCTTTTTCGGAACTGTCCGCGAATACATGAAGGGAAAAAGATGCATTAGAATGAGAGCTGATTAAATTCCTGGGAATTTCAATGAGGGAAAGATCCAGCAAATTGCTGCGAAACGAGAGCCAACGATTAAGAAAAGAAAGAGGGACAGCGTCATCCCATTCACATTTAAGTGACCACAGCTCTTGCATGAAGAGTTTGGCTATGACAATAACTGGGGCAAGAAATTGAAGCGGATCAAAAATTTTTGCAATTTCAGAGAGGATTTGTCTTTTTGTATTAGGAAGCACTTCTGCGAGCGTAACTTTATAGATAAGAGTGTCAGTGCTAGTGCACCAATGAACTCCTAAAGTTTTTATAGATTCGGGGTTTCCACAAATTTCGACAGAAGAGGGATCTACGTCTTCGATGGGAAATTGGGCGAGAAACTCAGGTGAGTTGGAGTTCCACTTATGAAGTGGGAAACCTCCATTCCTTAGTAATGCTTGAAGTTCTAAAGACACAAAAGAAGCTTCCTCCAAAGTAGAGAAAGACTGCAAGTAATCGTCAACATAGAATGACGTAGTTAGTGCTTCAGAGGCTTTGGGGTTAAATAAATGACCATCTTGTGAGGCAAGCAAGTGTAGGGATCGGATAGCAAGAAAAGCAGAGGGTTTTAAGCCATAGGTAACAGTTTTCAAGCGAAATACCTTAATGGGCTTATTGATTTCATCACGCCACAAGATTCTTTGAAGATCTCGTTGTTCTGGTTGAATTAACACTTGACGGTACATCTGTTTTATATCGGCTATGACAGCTATGGGAAATAATCGAAAGTTTAAAAGTATAGCAGATAAATCTGATTGAATAGCAGGACCAGAATAAAGAGTGTCATTAAGGCTGTTGCCATTAACGTCGGGTGATGAACCATTGAAAACAACTCGAATTTTATCTTTTACAAAAGGGTTTTTCCACACAGGATGATGATTTAAATAAACCGTTTCGATTGGGGGGTGCAATTCATCATCGGATTTGTTAACAACCTCCATATGATCTAAGCTTTCATACTCATCCATGAACTCAGTGTACTGCTTTTTGACGAAGGGTTCCTTTTTGAATTTGCTCTCGATAGCAAAGAGAGCTTTTCGAGCTTTGGGCTGAGAGTTGATAAGTTTAGGAGGATTATTTATTCTTGGCATTTGAACGACGAACCGGCCATCAGAAGAACGAGTGGTCGTGTTCAAAAAAAGTTGCTCACAGAATTCATTTTCTGAAGAGGTTACATTGGGAGAATCGACATTTTCAAGCCTCCAGAACTGTTCCAGGTCAGTATTAGAGAAGTAACATTGCGATGTAGGTTGGGGTGAATAATGGGGAAGTTGCCCTGTGACAATCCATCCAAAATTAGTGTCTCTAGCGACCACGTTTGAGGATAGCTTGCGAACCTGTTTCCGAAGGCAGTTCCAAAAGACATTGGCACTGAAGAGTATGTCAATGGGATTTTGTATGTTAAACGAAGGATCGGCTAACCTTAAATGCGAGGGAATGTTTAACCCCGAAATATCAACCGAGTGACTCGGAGTGTCTTCTCCAATGCTATTGAGAATCAGGCAATTAAGTTTAAGAAAGTTGTTTCTATGACAAGTATCTCTTATGGTTAGTTTTGAAAATTGTAAAGCTTGCGATTTTGAGCTGTTGATGCCCGACACATTGATAGAAGTGGGGTTTACGGGTAGGCCTAGTTTTCTAATCAAGGAATTGGACACAAAATCATGAGTTGCCGCTGAGTCTAGAAGACCGCGTGCACGGACCCAGTTGCCGAAATTATCCTGAACGTCAATTTGGACAGTAGACAACAATACTTGAGCACTGCGAATGGACTTAGCATTTTGAATGTATGATGAAGCATTAGAACTGTTAACACTATCATTTTTCGGCGAAGTAGATGCTGTCGATGACCTTGCCTGATCATGACGATGTAGCAGGGTATGATGAGCCTTTTCACAATGGTAGCAAAGTCTTGTGGACTTACAGTTAGAAGCAGAATGCGTGGGCGCTAGGCAGTTGAAACAATGTTTGTTTTGAGCGACTAGTTTTCGTCTGTCATCGACTGACATTTCTTTAAAGGATTTGCAGAGGTATAGGGCATGGGGATCTTTACAAAGTATGCACTTTACAGGTTCGTTTAAACTTTTGCGAGGTTCACCTTGCGTGTTTAAAACAATAGAGCTAGCAACACGACGTTCACTAGACCTAGTTGGGTAACCAGTGGAGTTTGATTTGAATTTGGATGAGCTGGACCCTGGTTTTTGGGTATTAGACGCTGAGCGTTCGCTTTTGGGTTTGATGGACATTAATTCGAATTTGGAACTAGGAGATGAAGGTTCGCTCTGATTAGCTAGCGCGGTTAAAAGTTGGCATCTAGCGTTTATGAAAGTGACTAAATGCTCGTAAGAGTAGTCATCTTCCTTAGAAAGTTCAATTTCCCAAGCTTTGAGGGTAGCAGCATCAACTTTAGAAACTACTAAATGTATTAGGAAAGTATCCCAATGTTCCGTAGGCTGCTCTAATTGGGACAAAGCTTTAACGTGGAGTTGGGTAGTATCAATTAAAGTACGCAAGCTAGTGACGTCATTGTGCTGTGACGCAGGTAGGTTAAATAGAGCCTTAATATGGCGTTGAATACGTAAGCGTGAATTTCCATATCTTTCTTTTAATAAGTTAAAGGCAATGGGGTAATTTTCGGCACGCAGAGGAAGTGCTTCAACTAACTGCAAAGCTTGACCTCGAAGGATAGATCTCAAGTAATGAAACTTGTAAATGACTTGAATGTCTTCATTGTCATGAACAAGGGAGCAAAATAATTCATAGAAAGAATCCCAAGTGGATTCATCTCCAGAAAAATGGGGTAAATCAATTTTCGGTAAAGTAGGTTTGGGCTTGTGAGTGCCTTCACGGAAAGAAGTTTGGGGTTCATGAAGGGAACCAAGAACAGAAGCGTCCTTTTTCTGCTCCTCTTCGAGTTGGCGTATTATTTTGAAAGCAGAACCTATGCCTTCGTAATATAAGTTCTCTACTTCGACACGATCTTCTGTTTGATTGAGCATACAAGTTTCAATTTCAGTTTGAATGTTACAGTAGTTTTCATAAGAACGTTCAAAATCCTTTACACGATGTTTCAACAAATCTAATTGCGCATCTGAGGGATCTAATTCTTTTATGTACCTTCTGAATCGGGTAATTTGCCCTTTATAGGATGCTCGTTTAGAAGTAAGTTTTTCATCCTTATCCTTATCAGTGGGAGCCATACTAAAGAAGATAAATGAAAATGTAACTCACGAAACTGTGGAACCTTGGAAATGCTGTCAAGCTGGCAGCAGCGTATGAGTAGAAAGAATGGGACACACCATAGGAGACAGGAGCGGCCTCTTTCCCGTTCACAGGCTTTGCACGATGTGGTTATAGCTGAAATATTCAACACAGATATTAGAAATATGCAAAGTAATGTCAAATGACACTATTTTAAAAAGAGAAAAGAAAAAATGGGCTCTCCCGGGTTTCGGCACCAAATTTTGGGTAGATTATAGGCTAGGGAATAACCCACCCACCAAGGGAAGATGATTAAAAGAAGGAAGTAGATTTGGGATTTGGAAAAGAAGGATAGAGAAATAGGAGGAGAGTCCCACAAAATTAATAAGTTGACTTTTAATTCATTTAGAAGCGGTTGCCACCGCAAATATGTGCTCGGATACCTAAAATGGCTACGAGCTTGGTCGAGGCTAACGGGAGCCGCAGATAAGGCTTGGGCAGTTTGCCAGAGAGAACCTGTAGTGTATTTCCTCCCAAGCACGAATGAAAGTACTATAGGGAAGGGTAATGATCTGGCCAGACAGACAGTAAAAGCTTTATTATGTATGAACGAGGGCATAAACCTAGGAAGAGCTAGGAAAGCCAGGATCCTGCCTAACTGTATTATCAAAGAAATGATGAATCCAAAAACAAATATTTAGTTTATTTAACAATTAGAAAAAATTTGAGGGAATTAACAAGTATGTAATATAACTTTAATTAACATAGTTCATTTGAACTTTTTAATAAATAGGGTCGCAGACCTCTCCACATTAACCGATTGCTCCAGGCAATTGACAATTTAAAAGGTTTCAAACCTTACATGTTTCTGAAATCTTTATAAGATTTGAACAAATGAACAATAAAATAATTAAAGCTTGAACGTAAATTGAAGTACAAAAAGTGCACCTTAAGAAATTCTGGAGAGAATGTTCTAGAGACAGTGACAACTTTGAAAATAACAATAATAACAACGTGAAAAATAAAATAGAAGTTCCTATAACTTCTTATATTTATACAGAGTTAATATGAGAATTATGCAAAGAGGGCAGGTCACTTACTGTGCACCTGAAGAGTTGATCAGAAGGAAGGTTCTAGACCTCTGATGCTTTGAATAAGCCTCGCCAGTCAAATGAGGCAGTTTTCATTTAGCGAGACCAAAAAATAACTCACTCAAGAGTTGAGAGAATTGTTTTCCCTGCCTTTGAAGGGAGGAACAATTTAAGTTTGAAACGTGTGCTAGACACGCAATTATGCAGAATTACTTAATGATAAACCAACAAAATGGAAGGGCACTTCTTAGAATGACACCTTATAGAAAGTTACGATTTCATAAATAATGGTTGTTAGTAGAAGGTTAAGGAAAGAGCATTGGGATATAGGGACAATGTTCATGGCCGTATTTAATATAACCGGACGATCGCGACGCGGTAGAAAAGTGGAGCAAGCACTGATTATCACTATAGTCTGTAAAGATGGATGCAAAGTTCACTGGAGAAACACTGAAGTTTATGAGAAATAAAAGTTATTGCAATTATGGAGATAACTGATTGCACTATGTAGGTGAAAGTCTATTTCTTGAAAAAGTGGTAATTTACAATGAAATGCGCCATAGAATTTTCCAGAGGTTCCAGCGGAGGACGAAATTTCACTATTGTAGTAATTTAGTTTTAAACAAATTTCTCCCAAGTACGTGAGAAATACATGATGGCAGGACTCGCAGATAGAGAACAAGTTCTAGAAGGTTCCAGAACGACCTTAGCAGAAAATGGGGTTGAGAAAATCCAACGGAGGAAATAGTTTTATGATTATAGGCAGTGGGTATTAGATAATATCCCACGTAGCGAGAGGGTTTCTCGTTTGAATCGCTTAAGAAAAGCTCTTTTTAGTAAGGTTGGCTTATACAAGAAAAAAGCTCAACATGGCAAATCCCACGAAGAGTGATTATTGCCCCAAAGTAAATAGTTTCACACTGCCTATAAAAGATAGTTAAAACACGAGGAAGTTAAAACCATGAAGATGAGGTTAAAACTTGAATCAGGTACTTATCTTTGTTGCATGGCGAAGGTGAAGTTCTTCACTAATACTTAAAGTTCCAACATGGCGTGGAATTTAAAAACTGCCTCGTTAGGTCAGGAGGCTGGCTCTGGTTGAGCCTTTACTGATTACTGCGACTGCCGACTAAGAAGTGAGAGCAGCAAAACGAAGCGCGGAAGGTCCTAGGAAGGGGAGAGAGTGGGGGTAGGAAACAAAAGGTATACATATCAGCATAACCAACTTATTAACAATAAATTCTCTTCTCTTGCTGAGCTGGTCTTCAAGGAGTTGATAGATGATACTAGCGCAGCATGGTGAGTAAAGAAGTAGACGTAGTCCTCTTGCTCAAGGAGAAAATAGCTGACGATGGTACCGAGATCTGGTAGCCAAATGGATAAGTAAGTCATCTTGCACAATGAGGAAGTGAGTAGCTTCAGAGGTTCGCTACTAGATGGCGCTAGGTGGATCACAGAAGTTATATATCTGAAACATACTTATGAAGACATAAGAGACATGCTCAACAGGGAGAAAACAGATGATCACTGTTGGTGTTTGGCGAGGAGGAAGGAAAAAATGAACATGCAAAGAGCAATAGACATTATATCTCTCGTACCGTGTATTCAAAGAATACACCAACACTCCTTCATAGACTCTTCCCATTCTCCAAATGCCTTTATTAGCATTTCGAACTGCCTAGGGCTTATACCCTCCCCCCATTACTACCCCCGTGCATAGTGATCTGATCTTTCTCGGAATTGATAGAGTTCTCTGATGGTTCCTCTATCAAGCCTTCACCCACCCCGCTCTTATCCATTTCCATGCTCAAGTTCTTTCCCACATTTTAACGTTAACTTTACAACTAGCTCTATTTCTCACCTCCATCCTCCAATAACATCTAACCTGCATAAACATTCCTAAGCTTATTAGCGTATGCGTACATGTGAATGTTATTTTTGCTGCTATATCGTACTTCAAGCTCCACAGTTGGGCGTCAATTGTAATAGTTTAGCCTATCAATACTTCTATATGTACGCGGTGCGTGGGGGGTTAAACACCTGTACGATAATACCAACAGCAATATACATTCACACCTAACTACTCCTAAGTGACCTAATAAATAAAACCCTTCAGCTTCTGGTAAAATCGATAATATGTTGTTATACCAGACATAAAACACACATTTCGAAGGATCCTCCTCGTACAGAATAATTGCACTCCCTATCGTATTTACACAGGTACACATATGACATGATATAGATGGCCCTCAGGAATCAAGTTGACGGGTACTTACAGATGTTGGCTTCAGTAGTGGTGACCTATCTCTACTAATTCTGGGGTAATTGCTCTCAAAAGAATTAGTCCTATTACTCGCAGCACAATTAATTTTGTTTCACACGCCGTTTCTACTGCTATGATGAATATTATATTCGTTACTTTTGTAACTAGCATCCAGCGATTTAATTTGCGTCGTGGATCTAGTCTCATACAAATGCTTGGAATCCGTTTTGGATCGTCGCATTAACTCCGCTTGTGAATTTAATAAAGCTTGGCATATTTGACCAGCATTCCTGTACGAATAAATTGCCGCTATAGTTGAAATGCAGATTTACAGATATCAATCTTAATAAATAGTGCTGTTCGAAATAAGTATTCTTGGCGATATACTTAAGACTAGGCTCATCATTCAATCAAGAACTTATAGCCAGCAACTTCGTTATTGTATCAACACGATGAGTGTAATACTGTAACACACTCATCGTGTTGATACAATAACGAAGTTGCTGGCTATGAGTGTAATACTGTAAGGGGCCGATAACCTAGATGTTAGGCCCCTTAAAACAACAATTATCATCATCATCGTAATACTGTAATGTCTCTTCCTCAACACACAAAACCAAAAAGACAAGTCCTACTCCCATGGAATACCGAAGAATAATTCTACTCCCGTCCGGAGTTCTAAAACTGAGTTCCGTCCCACACGGAATCTGAAAATTGAGTCCACACCGCACCGCGGTCCTAAATTGAGTGTACACCTCCCGCGGAGTTCCAAAATTGAGACTACTCCACACGGAGTCCAAAATAAGGGTGTCTCTACTAGCTTCCACAAAATCTAAGTACCGTCATCATCCCCCACCAATACATCGGTTTACCTGGGTTGATCCACGGATCCAACCAATCCCAACGCCTGATTCTCAACATCACCAAATATGGAACAGAGTCCATCGTCCTCGCTCATACATAGATGCCAAGTCTCGCCCCTGACTCACCCTAACTGGCGCTCGGGTTTTACCCAGGGTTAGAGCACCAACTCATATTTCCTCGTACATGTACATTTTCCTGTTACAAAACTTTTAGATTATTCCAATGTTAAAATATTCCAACTTTTCTAGATGTGGATCCTGCTCAAATTACAATACTTAAAAGCAAAACAAATTACTTGTAAATCAAGCACGTCATAATATACATTCTGATAAATAATTATGTAAGACATAAAAGGACCTTAAATAAAAATATACACATCACATTAATAAAATCCGTAACTCCCCAGAACACGGGTTCAGTTCCTTTGTAACCGGAGCGGTTACAAAATCAATGAAATAAATTAAAATAATGAGAAAATCAACTGTTTCTAAATTTGTATATTATACTAATATATAAAAATGAGATGGTGTGTGTCTGTCTGTCTGTTACTCAATAACGCAAGAACCACCGGTCCGATTTAAATGAAATTTTGCATGGACGTAGCTGATTTACCAGGTTTACATGTAGGATACTTTTGATTTCGAAATTTTGCACTATTAAAAATTGGCGACCATTTTAGTGACGTCACTACACCCTTTGGTTTCAAAATTTCATATTTCCATATCAAATAAAAAGAGAACGGTAGGAAATAGCAAACTTTTGATGGAACATATGAGCTTTGAAATTTAATTTCCTATCCGAAAGGTCCTTATAACTTTTCTTGTATCTCCAACGGTTAGCGAGTAAATCCGACATTTGTGACGTCACTACACCCTTTGGTTTCAAAATTTCATATGTCCATTTCAAATAAAAAAAAGAACGCTAAGAAATAGCAAACTTTTGATGGCATACATGAGCTTTAACATTAAATTTTCTATCCGAAAGGTCCTTATCACTTTTCGTTTTTCTCCAACGGTTAGCGAGTAAAACCTAAATTTGTGCAATAAAACACGGTCAACACCGAGCGGTGCAGTATATCTCTCTACATATAAAAATGAAAGTTTGTCTGTTTTTCTCTGAATTTCTACGGAAATTTGAATTGTTTATGCGTTTCAGACTGTTTAATGACGGATGCGCGCGATTTTTTTTGTCTGTCTGTTTGTTTGTCTGTGGACAACTTTGTTCCCTTATAACTCGAGAACGGCTGGGTGTATCAACGTAAAATTTAGTACAGATATCCATCAGAGGCACGACACTGATCATTGATGTAACTCTTCTCCGTACCTCTCATAAAAGGGGGCCTACACCCTTAATATACATGCTGAAATAGGCGTTGAAGGACGAGACAAAGCTCATTTTCAGCCCCTCAATGTGAGAGACAAAACTCGGGTCCCCGAATACCACATTTTAAGGCCCTAAGAACAACCGTTTTTGAGATATTCCCAGAAAACTAATTTCATTTAATAAACTAATGAACGAATGCAAGCCAGTGACCATGGCAACAGATTCTCAGAGGTCCTTCTATTGCTGTAAGACGCAGTGCAATTCCATTAATTACATTAGTGTGAAAGTTTGCAAGCGGCTAGAAGGTTATCACGGAACCAAATTAAGCCGTAACATTCATCAATACGTATAATGCGCTAAGGAGATCAAGGGGGACTCTAGAGTTTTTTCAAGCGATTTACACCTGCGGGTGTGGTACGGCAGGTCTATTATATTCCTATCCCCATATTATTCATTCATTCATTTCGTATAGGCCATCTATGGACCGCGTCATTCCCACTGTCTGCTACTGGCTTTGATGTTTGCCCAGTACGCCCGCATTCGTTCTCGGTGGACTTCCTTCCGTTCCTGGGTCCAAATCTTTCCCGTTTTCAGCTTCGGTATTTCTTGGAAACCTTTGCAAGCTTGAAGTTTCCATTTGAGTGGGGCGCGCTCCTGAATGTCTGTTGGTGTACTCCCCACTTCTTTCAGATCTTTATCCAGTTCAATGAACCAGGCCCATTTTGTTTTCCTCTCCTGAAAGTAAGTTATGTTGCGGTTGGTCAGACTCGCTGAGCTCATTCGTTTCACATGCCCAAAAAATGGTATCCTTCTCTTCCGGATGACGTTACTTATCTTCTCCACATGAGTATATAGTTCATGGTTATGCCGTCTTTTGTATTCCCCATTGTCTTTGATGGAACCCAATATCTTTCTCAAAATTTTCCTTTCTTTGGCCTCCAGTTTCTCGATCAAGCCTTTTTTTGTTCATCGTGAGACATTCAGAAGCATGCAAGACCTCCGGACGGATGACACTGCAGTAATGTTTTAGTTTTGCGTTGAAGGATATTGACCTTTTCTTATAGATGTCCTTAGTTAAATGGTAGGCCATTTCCATTTTGCTCATGCGTGATGTGAATGCTTCTTTCTCTAATAATATCCCTTCCCTGACCCGTCCTGAAAAGAAAAGTACATTGCCATTGGCTGCATTAATAATAAAGAAATTATGTGTTATAATTTCTCCTTATATTATATTATTATTAGTATTATATTATGGCGTACAACGACGAGACATATCCCCTCGGTGCCAGAAACAAAACTCGGGGCCCCTAAAGGGTCCTCGAAAACTACATTATAAGGCTCTAAATCCAACAGTTTCTGAAAAATTCCCAGACAACTAATTTAATTTAATTTAACAAACTAATGAAGGAATGCAAATCGGTAACCATGAGAACATTATCTCAAGGGGTGGCTTACAACTTTCCTTCTATTTCTGTAAGAAGCAATGTCACTCCATTTATTACATTTCTGTGAAAGTTGGAAATGGCTATAAGGTTATCACGGAACTAACGTAGACTGCATAATTCATCAATGCAATTAAGGGGGTCAAGGGGTAACCTAGAATTTTTTCATGCAATTTTCACGTTCGACATATAGTACAGAAGGTCTATTATATCTCCAAACAGCAACATTATTTTCAAAATTCCTGAATTGAACCAGCATTTTTTGCGGCTTTTAGGAATTTGGGCAATTTGAGGCTAAAGAACCTGAATTTTCATGCACCACAAGCCTTTATAATTTATAAAAGGGGTCTTCCTGTGTATTGGCACCTAGCACAACGTAGAGGGTCAGTTTTTATGTGACGTGTATTGCGTTTCGTCTACAAGGCTTTCAATTCCATTTCATGTCAGGAAGTACACGTTATGTGAATTTAGTCTGAGAGCACATTTTAACTTTTTTTTTGTCGACATACGGGTTCATCGTAAGGATGATTTTGTTTGATACTGTGTGCTAGATATACCCATATTTGGATATCTGGGTGATAAGTTGTAGTGTAGACAATAGATTTGTCTGTCTGTCTTTCTGTGTATCTTTATGTACTGTACGCCTATACCTCGTGTTCGGATGATGGGTGCATCGAAAAATTAGGTATGGTAACCATGAGGGTCAATACACCAATCATTTATAAAACTCTTCACCGTCCTTTTCATACAGTAGAAAGGTGGATATAGAGAAAAACTTCTCAATACATGATATAAGGGGCGAAATATAAAAAATATCCTAGAAGGACGACCAAAACATATGTTGCGCTTCTCAATGTGAGACACAAAATTCGGGAATCTATAAAGGGTCTCCGAAAACTACATTTTAAGAGCCTTAAATTAACAGTGTGTGTAATATTCCCAGAAAAGTAACATCGTTCTGATAAACTTGAAGGAATGACAAACCGCTAACCATTGCAACAGTAGCTCAATTTACAATGTCTGGTGTTAACAACGAACACCGTTCGAAGAACGGGTACTTCTGCTAGTAAACTATAAATAAATAGGCCAACGAGATATTAAAATAAGTATAAACCATTTAAGACTCATTATACACTTCAGATATACATAGGCTATACACTACAACATACAACCTACAACTATGCATAGACTAATGAATTATTCAAATTAAACTGATATTAATATGCAAGACTTTAATTTTCTCCTAATAAATCATAAAAAATTCCTGTTCTAAAGCTGAAGTCGAAAAATCTGCTGTTGCAAAACATTTGTTGGAAAATGATGGCCACAATATAAATCGTAAAAGTGTCAACATTTTGGAAAGTTTAATTTAAATCATAAAATTATACGAAATTGGTTTAAAACAAGATGTTCAGTAAAGAACATATAGCCTACTTTCTCCTAAATGCATGGGTATTGCTATAACCCTTTGTCCTTTTCTAGGAGTATAATTGAATGTTGGTTGTAGTAGCTTGTTGAAATACAACGTGCTATAGGGATATTAAACATGAATATGAGGTGCCCTTTGCTAGTGCTACCTCTGTAAAAAAATTCATTCAATTCGGTTTCACCGTGTTTGAATTGATATGGGGAATGGATTTGCACACATACATGGCCGCTATTTGCAAACTATTGGGCTGATGACCTTGTAGTCAGTCATAAAATGCTTTCCACAAAAAGGCATGTTGTTGCAAAATCTGGTAGAGATCAAATTATTAGGATGGTCGTAATTTGATTTAAGCTTTTAAAATTTGGGTGGCCGTCATTCCGTTTCCGTCAAGATGGCGGCGATATAAAACATGACACTGAGGTGCCCTTTGCTAGTGCTACCTCTGTACCAAATTTCGTTCAATTCGATTTCACCGTGTTTGAATTGATAGGGGAAATCGATTTGCACACATACTTGGCCACCATCTGCAAACTATTGGGCTGATGATCTTGCAGTTTGGTAAGAATATGCTTCCCACAAAAAGATATGTTGTTGCAAAATTTGGTAGAGACTAGATTATTAGGTTGGTCGTAATAACACTTTAGCTTTTAAAATTTGGGTGGCCGCGATTATGTTTCCGTCAAGATGGTGGTGATATAAAGCTTGACACTGAGGTGCCCTTTGCTAGTGCTATCTCTGTACCAAATTTCATTCTATTCGGTTTCACCGTTTTCGACTTAATAGCGGGAATCGATTTTCACACAAAGATGGCCGCCATCCACAAAATATTAGGCTATTGACCTATTTGTTTGGACAAAGGATGCTCCCTCCATAAAGGTATGTTGTTGCAAAATTTGGTAGAGATCGGATGATTAGGTTAATCGTAATTTGATTTAAGCTGTGAACATTTGTGTGGCCGCCATTACGTTTCCTTCAAGATGGCGGCGATATGAAACATGACACTGAGGTGCCCTTTGCTAGTGCTACCTCTGTATCAAATTTCGTTCCATTCGGTTTCACCGTGTTCGAATTAATAGGGGGAATCGATTTTGACTCAAAGATGGCCGCCATCCGCAAACTATTAGGCGAATGACCTATTAGATTGGTCAAAGGATGCTTCCTTCATCAAGGTAGAGATCGGATGATTAGGTTAGTCGTAATTTGATTTAAGCTTTGAACATTTGTATGGCCGCCATTACGTTTCTGTCAAAATGGCGGCGATATAAAACATGACACTGAGGTGCCCTTTGCTAGTACTACCTCTGTACCAAATTTCGTTCCATTCAGTTTCACCGTGTTCGAATTAATAAGGGGAATCGATTTTCACTCAAAGAGGCCGCCATCCGCAAACTATTAGGCTGATGACCTATTAGTTTGGTGAATGGATGTTTCCTTCATCAAGGTATGTTGTTGCAAAATTTGGTAGAGATCGGATGATTAGGTTAGTCGTAATTTGATTTAAGCTTTGAACATTTGTGTGGCCGCCATTACGTTTCCGTCAAGATGGTGGTGATATAAAGCTTGACACTGAGGTGCCCTTTACTAGTGCTATCTCTGTACCAAATTTCATTCTATTCGGTTTCACCGTTTTCGAATTAATAAGGGGAATCGATTTTCACTCAAAGATGGCCGCCATACGCAAACTATTAGGCGAATGACCTATTAGATTGGTCAAAGGATGCTTCCTTCATCAAGGTATGTTGTTGCAAAATTTGGTAGAGATCGGATGATTAGGTTAATCGTAATTTGATTTAAGCTGTGAACATTTGTGTGGCCGCCATTACGTTTCCTTCAAGATGGCGGCGATATGAAACATGACACTGAGGTGCCCTTTGCTAGTGCTACCTCTGTAACAAATTTCGTTCCATTCGGTTTCACCGTGTTCGAATTAATAGGGGGAATCGATTTTGACTCAAAGATGGCCGCCATCCGCAAACTATTAGGCGAATGACCTATTAGATTGGTCAAAGGATGCTTCCTTCATCAAGGTAGAGATCGGATGATTAGGTTAGTCGTAATTTGATTTAAGCTTTGAACATTTGTATGGCCGCCATTACGTTTCTGTCAAAATGGCGGCGATATAAAACATGACACTGAGGTGCCCTTTGCTAGTACTACCTCTGTACCAAATTTCGTTCCATTCAGTTTCACCGTGTTCGAATTAATAAGGGGAATCGATTTTCACTCAAAGATGGCCGCCATCCGCAAACTATTAGGCTGATGACCTATTAGTTTGGTGAATGGATGTTTCCTTCATCAAGGTATGTTGTTGCAAAATTTGGTAGAGATCGGATGATTAGGTTAGTCGTAATTTGATTTAAGCTTTGAACATTTGTGTGGCCGCCATTACGTTTCCGTCAAGATGGTGGTGATATAAAGCTTGACACTGAGGTGCCCTTTACTAGTGCTATCTCTGTACCATATTTCATTCTATTCGGTTTCACCGTTTTCGAATTAATAAGGGGAATCGATTTTCACTCAAAGATGGCCGCCATCCGCAAACTATTAGGCGAATGACCTATTAGATTGGTCAAAGGATGCTTCCTTCATCAAGGTATGTTGTTGCAAAATTTGGTAGAGATCGGATGATTAGGTTAATCGTAATTTGATTTAAGCTGTGAACATTTGTGTGGCCGCCATTACGTTTCCTTCAAGATGGCGGCGATATGAAACATGACACTGAGGTGCCCTTTGCTAGTGCTACCTCTGTAACAAATTTCGTTCCATTCGGTTTCACCGTGTTCGAATTAATAGGGGGAATCGATTTTGACTCAAAGATGGCCGCCATCCGCAAACTATTAGGCGAATGACCTATTAGATTGGTCAAAGGATGCTTCCTTCATCAAGGTAGAGATCGGATGATTAGGTTAGTCGTAATTTGATTTAAGCTTTGAACATTTGTATGGCCGTCATTACGTTTCTGTCAAAATGGCGGCGATATAAAACATGACACTGAGGTGCCCTTTGCTAGTACTACCTCTGTACCAAATTTCGTTCCATTCAGTTTCACCGTGTTCGAATTAATAAGGGGAATCGATTTTCACTCAAAGATGGCCGCCATCCGCAAACTATTAGGCTGATGACCTATTAGTTTGGTGAATGGATGTTTCCTTCATCAAGGTATGTTGTTGCAAAATTTGGTAGAGATCGGATGATTAGGTTAGTCGTAATTTGATTTAAGCTTTGAACATTTGTGTGGCCGCCATTACGTTTCCGTCAAGATGGTGGTGATATAAAGCTTGACACTGAGGTGCCCTTTACTAGTGCTATCTCTGTACCAAATTTCATTCTATTCGGTTTCACCGTTTTCGAATTAATAAGGGGAATCGATTTTCACTCAAAGATGGCCGCCATCCGCAAACTATTAGGCGAATGACCTATTAGATTGGTCAAAGGATGCTTCCTTCATCAAGGTATGTTGTTGCAAAATTTGGTAGAGATCGGATGATTAGGTTAATCGTAATTTGATTTAAGCTGTGAACATTTGTGTGGCCGCCATTACGTTTCCTTCAAGATGGCGGCGATATGAAACATGACACTGAGGTGCCCATTGCAAGTGCTACCTCTGTACCAAATTTCGTTCTATTCGGTTTCACCGTGTTCGAATTAATAGGGGGAATCGATTTTGACTCAAAGATGGCCGCCATCCGCAAACTATTAGGCGAATGACCTATTAGATTGGTCAAAGGATGCTTCCTTCATCAAGGTAGAGATCGGATGATTAGGTTAGTCGTAATTTGATTTAAGCTTTGAACATTTGTATGGCCGCCATTACGTTTCTGTCAAGATGACGGCGATATAAAACATGACACTGAGGTGCCCTTTGCTAGTACTACCTCTGTACCAAATTTCGTTCCATTCGGTTTCACCGTGTTCGAATTAATAAGGGGAATCAATTTTCACTCAAAGATGGCCGCCATCCGCAAACTATTAGGCTGATGACCTATTAGTTTGGTGAAAGGATGCTCCCCCCATAAAGGTATGTTGTTGCAAAATTTGGTAGTGATCGGATGATTAGGTTAGTCGTAATTTGATTTAAGCTTTGAACATTTGTGTGGCCGCCATTACGTTTCCGTCAAGATGGCGGCGATGTAAAACATGACACTGAGGTGTCATTTGCTAGTGCTACCTTTGTACCTAATTTCGTTCAATTCGCGTTCACCGTGTTTGAATTGATAGGGGGGGGGGACAGACATTCAGAGTACACACACTCACACTCACACTCACACACACACACACACACACACACACACACACACAGACACACACACACACACACAGACAGACACACATTTTTTCGCCATGTGTTGATCTCATAAGTCTACTTTCATTTTTTGCAAAAATCGAAAGTAGGCTAAAAATCATAAGTACCGGTAGTAAAAGTCTGTTTAGTCTATTTTTTTTTGAACTATGAAAATAAGTTTTAATTTTGCGCCCCTCAGCATGGTGCGCCCCTAGACCGGGGCCTATGGGGCCTATTGGTAAATCCAGCCCTGGTAGTTGGTAGCATTCTGAACTGCTGTGCCCAAGATAGCGGGGTCAAACCCGGTCGAAGTCGTCGGACTTTTTAAGAGCGTTAAAATACTTCAGTATGCCTTCCTTCGGAGGGGAAGTAAAGCCGGCGGTCCCATGTCATAGATTTAAGGCATGTAAAAGATCCTTGCACAGACCAAACTCGTGTGAAGCTAAATTTCTAGGTTAGATTTCATTGTAACGCTCTATGAAAGTTCCAACGTTCACCACTAGGTATCAGTGACATCTAGTAGCGTAAGTTGGAACTACTTGAAATTGAACGGAACTTGTAGCTTACCCTTTGGGTGTCCGCTTAAGGCAGCTACAGCCTCTGGCAAGCCGAACATGTCCTCGGACACTCCCGGCACTAAAAGCCATACGATACATATATAATAATTTTTGTTTTTTTCACGTACTAGAGAATTCATGAATATGGCTCTTTTGAGTGTGATTCGGATAAGTATTAAAAGTTATTTTGTATTTAGAAGTAAGGAAAAGGATAGTTAAAAACCTAAGAATCCGGTCCCTAGTGATAAATTATCACGCACCCCATCAGCACCCCCTCGCCCCCTCCCTCCTGCCCTGGATACGCCCCTGACTTACTTGACTTAGAATTAAAATATAATTATTTATGATGTGTAACATCTTTCCACTCGGTATCAAGATATTTTTGTGGCACTCGGTAGCTGGACATTTTCGTGGGAGAGATTTTGGAAAAGAGGCGGAAGTGGATGGGACGGAAACAATGAGCGCGCGCGGTGGCGGAGATCGGTACAACAACGTACTGTAAGCCATGTGACTATGTGGTCAAGGTTTGGAAGCCCCATTAAAGAAATTCCTACAATAAATCATCTTCATGTTGTCGTTCTTTGGTGTGAAAGTATTCATTGTATCGTATTTACTGAAAACAATTACGATTTATTAAATCTTCATACTTTTGCTGTATTCTTATTTAAGGTAAGCACTCGACACCTCGAGTGCTATATTGCTTCAACCAACACTCCAAACAACGTAGGCATTCAGTATATTAACACCGACTACTAACAATAATTGAAACTTCGTTGTTCTAAACGTATCACTGGGAGAAACGCATTTAATATACCTACTGCACACCTAATTTATAATAGCGCGTATACTTGACAGTGCGCTATATCGGCAATAAGAGGCCATTTTCAATAACACCGCTGGCATGGGTTCACTAACTGGCCGGTATAAAGCGCAGCTCGCATCAAGTAGGCAGTTGATTGCTCCCGCATACAGTTGCAGGTATATGTCACTACTGCAGATGCATTGGAGAATCCTTTCATGTTTGCTGGCACAAGGTAGCACAATGAGTTCATTCTTTAAAAAATGCGAGTAAATGGAATTATTCGAATAACATGTCAGATGTTACACATCATATGCGACTACTGTAAGGCTCGTAATTTTTTTGGAATATTTTTTATTCCATGTCTAAAAATAAGAGCCATTAGATTATTTATTCCAATTCGAGGTCCAATTTCATGCTGAAAGTTTGAATCCAATTATTCCATCCGGTTTCTAATAAAGTAATCTTGGGTGTACAGGTTATTGGTCTACTGCACCCAAAGCCTGTTGTAGGGGCTGCCTTTTAAGTATCCAGGCCTACTGATTTTCAGTCAGAGTTCCTTCCTTTAGCCTTTAGAGTTTTCACTTATATCCACAAGGCAGTGGGGGTCCTGATCACTTAACCCATGTCTGCCTCTTCCACCTGCTCCGCCGTACCGAAGACCATCATCTCTGCCTTCGCTACCGTTGAGGAATTGTGGGTTCTGGATTGCTTCTTAGTCTGGAATTTCACCTTTGACTTGTCTGGCAAGTGAGGCCCTACCAGTAGCTACGCTACCGCTGTGCTGGCATAGCCCAAACGATCATTAGGTCATGCCTAGGGTGTGTTTCTATCTCCCAAAATTTTAATAATGGCACCCCGTGGCGTTAACGAACAGCTGATTCCTCACTTCAAGTTAAAACGCAATGAGAGTGAAATGCGAATTATGATCCGCGTCATCCTGGCTTGTTATTGGCTGGCAATTATTACCATCCATTGGCTGCCCGCGGGTTTGCCTACAATTATCACCAACATGGCGGCGAGAGGAATATATTTCTACATCAATTAAATTGCTAGAAATCTATTCCAGTTCATGACAGTATGAAGTGCAAATCACTTATTGATGAGGAATTGTATGTACGTTTATATTTAAATTGAAGCGTGGCACTGTTCATAAAAAATTGTGAAAATAAAAGTACAAATCAACACTCTTGCCGATCAACTGAAAGTTTCTACTACTTTGGATGTAAATCAATTGGCTGTCGTTTCCACCAGTTTTATTCATCAGTTCGAAATACATTCAGTACAATAACCTTTTGTGCACTATAAAACTACATTATAGACCATTGCATATTGATGTTGCTGTCTGCTTATATTTACCAATTTCATGACATGTAATTTGTAGGTTATGCCTAATAAGGCATATAATTTAAGTGGCCGTTTGTAATGTGAAGTCCTTACTATATTTATGTACAAATATTATGGTTTAACTAATGAAGCAAAGATTAAAAGTGCAGTTTGCACTGCCACCTTTTTTTTTATTTTTTTTTAAATATTGATATGTAGTTTCTCAGTCTGATAACTTCTTGGATTTTCTTGAGATAGATTTATAGTAATATACTACCTTAATAACCTGCAGGCTGAGTGTTTTTTTAAAACAAGCCCAGATGCATACAGTAGCACAAGACCTACTGCAGGCTATGTCGATCCTAAATGTAGGCCTATTATAGTGCTCATGTCAAAGGTCGTTCTAAAGTTTTAACTATTGAGACTTGATTTGCATCGAAGATAATTTCAGCCGAGTCTGGCAAGGCTTCATAAACTTGGGCGTGACTTCACATTTTCATTTTTCCTATAGCCTACAGCTTTTGATACCAACCACTTAAATCACAGTGTTTCAAGATTTGCTCTCATTAAACATCACCAACACTTTTTTTCCCTGGTGGTGGGCTGTGTTGGAGTCTACAGAAAATAACGTTGAGAAATAAAAATACATCATAGGTTCCCATGACACAGTTGCATTTTATCCTACTATATCTCCACTCAATATACCAATCCTACCAATGCTTCCTAATTCCTCATGCTGCATAAATAAACATGACAGATTACAGCATTAGCAATGATGACAGTAATTTATGAATTTTAAAATGTTTTTAAAAGATGCATAGAAAGTGGCTTGATAAACCCTGTATCATCAATCCATTTAAACATTCCCACAGAGCTCTAATCAGAAGCTCATTTTATGTGCAACAGGTATGTAGAATAAACCTCCCTCCCAATAACTTGTAGACCTAACCTGAACATAATCCATGTTAAGACCTGTTTTATGGTTCACAGGAAAACCTACCATTTAAAATCTTGCACATAGGCTACTAATCATATTATGGTGCAATTACCCACGGTAATTTAAAAAAACCTGGCTATCAACTACTGATTTAAATATTCCAGACATCTTTCTTAACTCCACTTTTACTAACAGCATGTAAGTCCTTACTACTGTCTTTCAAGCCATTGACCAGTTTTTTTTCATGAGGAACCATTTTAGTCATTCTTCTCTATGTGAAATACAGTTGATGACAACTGCCTGGAAGACTCAGGTGTTTTTTCTTGCGTCGCTTCTCTGGTTGCCTACGACACTTCCTAATTATTAACAGAATGTTTCATTGAATTGTTGTATCCAATTGACCAACTGGTAATATATTATGGCTTGCTTTAATATTCCTATGATACACTCTTAGATCCCATACATTAATGAAATATACAACAACATAGGCTGACATGTTGAACCAATCTCCCATTCCCTAACACTCCCAACTAATGGGACATAAGCTACCTAGTGGTTGGTCTCCCATTGCTTCCATCTACATGTACCGTACTAGGTCTAGTAGTACCATAGCTGTTTCTCCAACTCCCTCAAGGAAACTAATTCTGAACTGAGATCTGGAATGGGGTACACTGTCCCACGAGGGCAATCAAGGACAACTTGAATCATTCAAGTGATTTTTCTATTTCATTTTACCAACTTACCAGGTGCCTGGAAATGCTAGTGAAGGAGGCAGCTAAGTAGGCTAGCCTACTGGTATTCACCATTCAGAGAACATTCTCAGCGACTTGTCTATGCATAGGCCTATGACACAATTTTCAGAAATTGATACAGTAGTCACAGAACACTAATGGTGCCCAGTACTCACAGCTTAGCATAGGACGGAGTGGATTTCAGCCACAGATTAACTTATAATCTGTCAACGGGTTTTCAAACAAATTGAGCACACACCCAAGTACAGGGGTCTAGACCATGATGTTCCAAGCCTCTAAATGAAACACTCCTCTTTAAGGCTTTCTGGTCTTGCATCCATAGTCGATCAACATTCTCCTGATCTGTGTTCTCAAGTTTCTGATGGTTATGGACATTATTTTTATCCTGATAACTTCATATTTTAAGGGGTTGGGGTACATGCCCTATTCTTAATTAGTTCAGCATAAGATCATTGAATCCCCTTAAGAAAAATAGGGAACATCCATGTGTTATTTGACCATAGGAAAGGGAGAATTTAAAAAAACTGAACCTCTAGGGACATTGATGCAGATGACTCCGAGTAGCCTAAGTAGGCTAGATGAAAATGAATATCTTTCAGTGTTGCCTTAAAAAAGGTTGATAACTTTCTACCGTTCAACATAAATAGGCCTATATTGGTTGGGAAATATTTTTATTATTTGCAGAGATTACAAGGATGACTTGTTGATGTATCATTATTTTGTTAAGCGAACATAAGTTCCAAGTCCATATCGTGTTGGAACCCATATATCAGTGCTGCCTTAGTAAACGAAATATTCAATGTCTTTCAGTCGGTCAACACGGTTGCACTTAATGGTAATGAGCATTATTCCAAAAAACCAGAAAAAAACTGTAGGCTACATGCAGACCTAACATGTCAAATCAATCATGCCTACAAGACAACAACAATGCTCTATGAAAAACTATTAAAACCCCATAATGGTAGTCAAAAATATCTCAAACCACCGCCACTATTTCGCGAAGGTGCAGAAAAATCTTAATAAAGTACAGCTATTCGTAATAGTTGCTACTGAGTGATAGGCCCCCGAAATAGAACTATTTATTTTGTCTACAACATAACGAGAAAAATGGCTTATCTAATCCACAAGTCACCCACCCTTCACCAACATTAATATTTGTAATTTAAGTAACTTAGGTTATGTTAAATTGAGGTTAATGGCGGAATTGATTGCGGCTGTGTGGCGGGAAGGACCCAATAAGTGCTCCGTCAATCAGGGACGTTTTGATTGGAGACCATGCTCGGAATTTTTTTAGATAGTTTTGATTCACTCCTCTTTGTTAAGCCCCCACCCTAGGCCGTGGCAGCGAACAAAATGGCAGCTTAACGAACACGACGGGGTGCCATTATTAAAATTTTGGGAGATAGAAACACAGCCCTAGGGTGTGACGCCCCTGGCTAGGCCTACTAGCGTGTTATGTGTAACACTCCTATTGGCTGCTTAGTATCTCCAGTTCTACTTTTTCGTCCGCCTTGAACTTGCACGTTATATCACATCACTGTGCATGTCTCATAATGAGCTCAAAAAACGAGCCTTATATTACATTACGTAAACTCAAGTGTTACGTAGAGACATTTTGCTGATGCAAAAACTCTTTATGGTATAAATAATAATATCGTATGGCCTCGGATGCCGGGTGGAAGCTTTGTTATTTGACACCCAGAGGGCAGCTTGCATGTCGAATTTCGTTGTTCCTTGAATCACTATGAAGTCAAGGAGGTTAGATATCTAAACTCCTTGACTTTATAGCGCTTTCTAGTAGAGAAATGAGGAACTTTGTGTTGGCGGAAAATCCCGAGATTAATTTTGCGATTATGAACACGGCCTACTGAATTCAAATGTTTTTTTTAACATGCCAACATCGTATGACATGCGTGTCGTCATCTTTGCTGCCTTTCAAAAAAAATATCACTTACCACGGCCAGGAGCGAACCTGCAAGTTTGAGGTTAGTAATCTGACGCGATAACCACTCACCCACCGTGGCAATCACTCTTTATGGTAATGTTATTGTTTACGCACTGAGGCCAACTGTTTTGTTTTTCAGAAGCTCTCTGGTACTTCCTGGGGGTCTACAGCCTTAGCATTGGTTTTCTCTGCTGCTGAATACTGTGTCCCATTGTGGCTTAACAACTCGTGTACGAAATATGTTGATACTCGACTAAATACCAGCAATGCGCCTTATATCCGGTATTTATACGCATTATATCATTCTTTGTGCCTGGCTGGAAGCATTAACCCGTGACATTCAACAACATCCTAAATTGTGCCAGTGAAACATATAATATGTATGTGGGGCTTGCACTTTTTCACTGGGCCTTCCATACTTCTGTTTGATTTATGGTAAATAATAATAATAATAATTTTTTGTTTGTTAGAGGGAAACCGTGGGCACATATTCAAAAGACAGATTGCAAGCTTCCGGAACGACAACTGTGCTGGATTCTTACCTACTAAAAACCCACAAACACTATACTTTGCTTAAGGCCACCCCGGAACTGACTGTTCAGCCTTACTTCAGGGTGGAGCCACTGTTACGACCAGAGGTATCAGTCAATTTCATTTAACGTGATGATAATGAAATTACTCTTCACTGTCTTCGGCAACCAATCTTCTCGGTTCCTCCTCTTTTTTTGTTTTCAGCAGCTCAGAGATGTAGACAGCAATCTGTGCCCAACTTTCTCTGCTGCTGAGCATTTTATCCACCACAATGTCTGATGTAATGACTCCAACTTTTGTCTCCAGAAGTCTTCGAAGATTTCTCCACCTCAAGCATGCAAAGAACGTGTGCTGAACGTCATCCCATTAATCATCACAATAACGGAACTGTGAACTTGGCGAAATTCCCATTCGATGGAGGTATGCATCATAATAACCATGGCCAGAGAGAAACATGGTAATGTAATAATTAACCTCACCATGTTCTCTCGACAACTATGGCTTCAGTTGCTTGATGAGCCTAGCGGTCCACCTGCCACGATGTTCACGTTCCCATTCTTCCTGCCATTCCTCCCTCTTCACGCTTATCTTAGAATGCTCTACCTTCTAGTGTTTGACAAGGTGGATCTTATAATATACATTAATATTCAGTCAAGACCATCTTCGTAATCTATTTTATGTTCGACCTTCACTATTATGTGTCAGAAAGCGGTGTCATAATGATGGTCATTATAACACTTATTTTCATTATAAATAATAATAATAATAATATCGTATGGCCTCGGGTGCCTGGTGCAAGCTTTGTTAATTGACACCCAGAGGGTAGCTTGCATGTCGAATTTCGTCATTCCTTTGAACGCTACGAAGGTCAAGGAGGTTAGATATCTAAACTCCTTGAAACTACAGCGCTTTCAAGTAGAGAATGGAGGAACTTTGTGTTGGCGGAAAATCCCGAGATTAATTTTGCCATTGAACACGGCCTACTGAATTCAAATGGGTTCTTTAACATGCCAACAACGTATGACATGAGTGTCGTGATTTTTGTCGCCTTCAAAAATCACTTACCACGACCAGGGGCGAACCTGCAATCTTGGGGTTGGTAGTCCGACACTATAACCACTCACCCACCGTGGCAAGCATTTTCATTATGATACAGTTTCTCCAGCCAATCAGAGCTCGTTCATTGACCAATTAGGTAACGATACCTTCGCGCATGCGCTCAAAATCCAACATGTCGGACATAAACACAACATCGAACTATAATAAATTATCGACATGGAATACCCACCATCCATATGTTCGCGTAAATAAACTGGCGAATATGAAACAAGAAATAGCACTGTACCTTAAAGTCACCAACACTAATTTCTACACAGCGCATTCAAACGACTCCGGTGACAATATTACTGAGGGACGGCAGATGTAAACATATGGCTTGCATATGTCATTGCAAGGATACAGAGCGCATGCGTCAAAGATCTTGAAAGACAGAGAGATGTCTCGCGCTCGCTCTCCGATAACAAAATTCTTGTGGCTGACTCTCAACAGATATTTATGAATATTTATGTTAAAACATATAATAAAATTATAATTATCGTCGAACATAAACAGTCGTATGCAACTCGCCTATAATGGTAATTAAGACACTCGTATGGAAATTATAAAACTCGCATACGCTCGTTTTATAAAAAATACTCGTGTCTTAATTATAGCCATTATAGGCTCGTTGCATAATGTACTAATATATAATCCAAAATTGACTCATCAACGCAGGACTCAAACCACTAGACTTAGAAAGCTGAAATTTTGCATGTTGGTTGATCCGAGTATGTAGAGGCTCACTAAGAAACGTTTTTTTAAAATTCAATTTGTAAGTGACCGTTTTCGGCCCTTTGGCACTGAGCAAGGACAGTCGGTACAAATATCGGATTTAGCTCATTTTAAGCCGCCAGAGACGGGAAACAATACTCGGAGGTCCTGTAGGGACCACGAAACACACTTTTTAAGTTCCTAAAATGAACGGATTCGGAGATATTCCCAAATAACTGTGTTCCCTCGAAGAAACAGATCAACGTTACTATGGCAACCGCTGAAATTTCTCAGACCGGGGATAGTTTTCTGGCAATATCTCGAAAACCGTTCGTTTTAGGGCTTTAAAACGCGGTGTTCGGTTCCCACTTCATAGAAGTGGAAACTACGAACATTGCTCCTCGCATTGATATGCGCAGAATGAGCTATATTCCATATTTCTACGAGCAAATCGACTTGGAAAGTCTCATCTATTATATAGGCTATAATGCAAAATTGACTCATCAACGCAGGGCTCAAACCACTAGACTTAGAAAGCTGAAATTTTGCATGTTGGTTGATCCGAGTATGTAGAGGCTCACTAAGAAACGGTTTTTGAAAATTCAATTTGTAAGGGACTTTTTCGGCCCTTTGGCATTGACAATCCAAAATTGACTCATCGACGCAGGGCACAAACCACTAGACCTAGAAAGCTGAAATTTTGCATGTTGGTTGATCCGAGTATGTAGAGGCTCACTAAGAAACGGTTTTTGAAAATTCAATTTGTAAGTGACCTTTTTCGGCCCTTTGGCACTGAGCAAGGACAGTCGGTACAAATATCGGATTTAGCTCATTTTAAGCCGCCAGATACGGGAAACAATACTCGGAGGTCCTGTAGGGACCCCGAAACACACTTTTTAAGTTCCTAAAATGAACGGTTTCGGATATATTCCCAAATAACTGTGTTCCCTCGAAGAAACAGATCAACGTTACTATGGCAACCGCTGAAATTTCGCAGACCAGGGATAGTTTTCTGGCAATATCTCGAAAACCGTTCGTTTTAGGGCCTTAAAACGCGGTGTTCGGTTCCCACTTCATAGAAGTGGAAACTACGAACATTGCTCCTCGCATTGATACGCGCAGAATGAGCTATATTCCATATTTCTACGAGCAAATCGACTTGGAAAGTCTCATCTATTATATAGGCTATAATGCAAAATTGACTCATCAACGCAGGGCTCAAACCACTAGACTTAGAAAGCTGAAATTTTGCATGTTGGTTGATCCGAGTTTGTAGAGGCTCACTAAGAAACGGTTTTTGAAAATTCAATTTGTAAGGGACTTTTTTCGGCCCTTCGGCATTGACAATCCAAAATTGACTCATCGACGCAGGGCACAAACCACTAGACCTAGAAAGCTGAAATTTTGCATGTTGGTTGATCCGAGTATGTAGAGGCTCACTAAGAAACGGTTTTTGAAAATTCAATTTGTAAGTGACCTTTTTCGGCCCTTTGACACTGAGCAAGGACAGTTGGTACAAATATCGGATTTAGCTCATTTTAAGCCGCCAGATACGGGAAACAATACTCGGAGGTCCTGTAGGGACCACGAAACACACTTTTTAAGTTCCTAAAATGAACGGTTTCGGATATATTCCCAAATAACTGTGTTCCCTCGAAGAAACAGATCAACGTTACTATGGCAACCGCTGAAATTTCGCAGACCGGGGATAGTTTTCTGGCAATATCTCGAAAACCGTTCGTTTTAGGGCCTTACAACGCGGTGTTCGGTTCCCACTTCATAGATGTGGAAACTACGAACATTGCTCCTCGCATTGATACGCGCAGAATGAGCTATATTCCATATTTCTACGAGCAAATCGACTTGGAAAGTCTCATCTATTATATATAATCCAAAATTGACTCATCAACGCAGGGCTCAAACCACTAGACTTAGAAAGCTGAAATTTTGCATGTTGGTTGATCCGAGTATGTAGAGGCTCACTAAGAAACTGTTTTTGAAAATTCAATTTGTAAGGGTCTTTTTTCGGCCCTTTGGCACTGAGCATCCAAAATTTACTCATCAACGCAGGGCTCAAACCACAGGACCTAGAAAGCTGACATTTTGCATGTTGGTTGATCCGAGTATGTAGAGGCTCAATAAGAAACGGTTTTTAGGTAGATTTCATTAGAAAGCTAACTATTGCAATGGGTCCCATGTTTCGACTTCCGGAAAATTTCGACATATCTTCGCGTTTCACATCCCCCAGACCCCAAAACCACCGTCAGTTCAAAAGTTTATACATAATTTATGTATATATATATATATATATATATATCAGTTTCTTGTGGACACGAAAACTGCCATAATTTTGCACCAATCACTTTGAATTTTTTACCGAATATGTATACCTATAAAATCTCGGTCGAGTTCGTTACTGGGCTAAATCGGTCGAAGGGGGTGAAAATGGGGGGCTTTTATTTTCCAAAAAGTGAAATATTGCTATAACTCTCTTAATATGTGAAATATCGAATCCGTTCAACGTTCATACTATGTGTCGGATAAAGCCCAAAAATGTATGTTTGAAGAGTTTTTTATAGCACCAACCATTGACCAAAGGGGTGGGAAAAAGTGGGTTTTTCGGGAAACATTAATCATATCTCTCTTAATAGGCACAATATCAAAACCGTACATAATGGACAATATTCCCCTAATAATTACCTAAAACTTTTGTCTGAAAGAATTTTTGATATGACCCACCATTACGCCAAGGGACGAGAAAAATGATTTTGGAATTATAAGAAAATGCCAAGAGCTATCAGTGGTTGCCATGGCAACACTACTAAATTGATGAGGCATGAGCCATCAGACGTTGCCATGACAACGCACTTGCACGAGATCAGATTCACTATTTCCATCTGACTAAGTGGTTGGTTGGTTGGTTCTTAAGTTTAAGGGCTGCGACAACGCGGTCATGTAGCCCCGTGTACTTTGGGTGTGTGTAGAATCTGTCTGATAACCGGTGTTAATTGTGATGACTGTATTAGTGTGTGTTATCTGTTTGTTAATTTAAGTACTGCAACTAACAATTTTTCAGATAGTTCCTACTTTTGCCGCCAAGCGCCACTGTCAACGACTACGAGGCCAAGTTCAGAACTGAGCTACTAGACGCCGCCGCAGTCGGCTCTTGGCAACGAACATAGAAACCTAGAAAGCTGAAATTTTGCATGTTGGTTGATCCGAGTATGTAGAGGCTCACTAAGAAACGGTTTTTAAAAATTCAATTTGTAAGTGACCTTTTTCGGCCCCTTGGCACTGAGCAAGGACAGTCGGTACAAATATCGGATTTAGCTCATTTTAAGCCGCCACATAATCGGAGGTCCTGTAGGGACCCCGAAACACAATTTTTATGTTCCTAAAATGAACGGTTTCGGAGATATTCCCAAATAACTGTGTTCCCTCGAAGAAACAGATCAACGTTACTATGGCAACCGCTGAAATTTCGCAGACCGGGGATAGTTTTCTGTCAATATCTCGAAAACCGTTCATTTTAGGGCCTTAAAACGCGGTGTTCGGTTCTCACTTCATAGAAGTGGAAACTACGAACATTGCTCCTCGCATTGATACGCGCAGAATGAGCTATATTCCATATTTCTATGAGCAAATCGACTTGGAAAGTCTCATCTATCTTATATATAAAAGTGAAAGTCTGTATGTATGTATGTATGTATGTAGGGCACCCAAGTGTAAATCGGGTCAAAGGATAAATCGGGTCAATTTCAAACAATGGCTTCCACTGACGAGCATGTGCACGTGTAAGGATTTGCTGCTATCTACCGGTCAACTAGGGAACTTTGCCCACATGTTGAGTGCTGTTTATGCGTGCTAGCGTGTGTATTCTTTGTGCAACAAAGGGAAGGATAAATAGATTTAAAAGGTAAGAGGAAAGTGTTTTATATAGTTTAAATTAAGCGTTAATGTTTTGTTATTATTTTACAACTACTATTGCAGTGAATATGCGAAACTGAGTTTCAACATAAAGTGTCACCTTTTCAGAAGAAGTTAGCATTAGTACCGCTTTCATTGAAGCGATATTCAGCACTACCAACCTCTGATATAAAAAAGTACTAAATGTGGGTTAATAGGGTCAGTAAAATTGGGCAAATAGGGTCATTGTATTTGATGTATGTCTACTTATAATTACGTATTAATATCTATTTGTTTATCACAGATGGGTTAATATACGAGAAATACATCAAGTTCATGGACTAAGGACGACATGCAGAAGGCGATTAGAGCATTTCGGGAGGGAAGAAGCCAGCGTCATGCTGCTGAATTGTTTGGAGTTCCCCATTCGTGTCTTCAACGACGTCTTCAAAGTGGTCAGGACAAACCTTTGAAAAATAAAGGTTTACTCCAGAGCAAGAAAATACTTTATGTCAAACATTTTTTTTTGTATAATTCCTAATTTTGGAAATATAGCCTACTTTCCAATTATTATTTTTTTTGAAAAAAAAAAAAAAAAAATACACTATTTTTGGATTGAGGGTGGGCTAGAGGTAGGTCTAGGAGTTAACATAGGACTTTTTAGGATTTTTAGTTTAAACATATAGCCTACTTTCCAAATGATCCTCGCTCAGGAAAATTGGGTGTGTGGATTCAGTGCTAAGGGAAGTCAAAGAATGGTATCATGAAAAATGTGTTGGAGCAGAAAGAAAAAAATTGTTTGTTTGTGGAAGGTGTCAAGTGTTAAATAGAACTTATTCAGTGTTGATACCAACGCATTGTGAAGGAATATATAGGAAATAATATGACCCCATTTGCCCTCAACACTGACCCGATTTATCCTGACATGGATGGGTAAAACGGGTCAGTGCAGTGAAATGTGTTAGCTTATATACAGAGAGTTAGTTGAGAATAAAATATGAACATTCTAAGGAAAGTGTTACTTAAATATGGCTGTAAATAATGGTATGTTCTGAATGTAATATATTTTGAAGTTGAGAACGGAATTAAGGTTTTATAATATTTTGACCCTATTAACCATTGGTTACCCTATGTATGTGGGTGGGTCTGTTCCGTATACAAATCTACACCGTTCCACCAATCTCAACCAAATTTTGCATACGCATAGTTTAGGACCCAGAAGGAACCGCTGGCTACATGAATTTTCGATAGTCTTTCTCATTCTTCTGATTTCGGCCCTCTTGCACTCAAGCACAGGCTAATCAAATCATAAAATATACTCATGAAGGAATGGCAAGGCAGATAGTTTCCATGGCAACATAGCTCAAGTCGAGACACGGCCGACTGGATGCCAGTTTTGCTCTGCACTACCGGTATAGAAAATGAGGATCTTTACTTGACATCCCGTTAGTTACTCAACTGCTCACACAGCACTGTCAACCGAGTTTAGCTTCACAAAGACTTGACCCTATCTACTTTGTCAAAAACCACTCACTCACACATTCATTCATCACGAAATCTAAGAAACCACCGAACGGATTGGAATGAAATTTGGTATGCAGCTTCCTCAATGTCCGCAAATGCCCTCTAAGAGAGGATTTTTGGATATTCAGGTTCTAAATGGGTGTTAAGGGGGTAGACCTGCATTTCATTGAATAACAATAACTCCCGATTGGTTTCATTAGGGGATGTGATACTCGGCATATAAACTCATCATTAATAATAAAAAAGACATGTGTCTGAGGGTTTTTCGATGTGGTGTATATTATGAGGTGAAAGGGGTGAAAAGTAAGGATTGAAAGATTCCTAACGGAGCGTGTATCTCTTAAACGACATAGGCGAGGTGTTTGAAACTCAGCGGAAAAAATCAGCATAAAAATAAGTAAATACGTGTTTGACCGTTTTTTCATAAATCCAATTTAAGGGGCCCATGGGGAGGGGTGAAATTCTGGGGGGGGGGGGGGCAGGAAAGAAAGTGTCCTAACTGATTGACCGACTGACTCACTCATCAAACTCAGGGGAAAAAACTGCTTTAAAGTAAGTAAATAGCTTTTCGGCAGTTTTTTTTGATCAATCAAATTGAAGGGGTTCATCGGGAGGGGTGAAATTCTGAAGAAAACAAAATTGAAAGAAAATGTCCTGACTCATTCACTGACTCATCATCGCCCAGCCAATAATATTGAAGTTGGAAACATGGCATTTCGGGGATATGTTCGTTGTATGTCAAAACCGTACACTAAGGGAGGATTTTTGGATATTCGGGTTCTAAAGGGGTCTTTAGGGGGTTAAACCACCATTTCATTGAATAACAATATCTCACGAGTGGTTTCATTTGTGAATGTGATACTCGGCATATAAACTAATCATTAACAAGTAGTTCCGTGAAGAACTATACAGCCTATTTTCATATATCCTACTTATGTTAATTGCCACTATCAACATACACAATTTCAGTTTGATTGCTGTAATAGATTCGTAGATATTGAGAACCGACTAAATATTTCGAATGGTCGCCATGTTGAATTTTATATATGTAGGTCCTAGAGTTATCTACTGTTACATGATGATTATTGTGAATGTGTAGTATTCAAACTTCAATCGCATATTTAGGACACAAGAAGTAACAAGGAGTTTTTTTTTTCACAGCTGCCATCTTGAGGTTATGGAAACAATTGAAATAAATTAGATGCCAGTGGATTAACATTCGTATCAGGATTTACTGTACCAAGTTTCACTGCACGCGGATGGTTAAATTGCGAGAAACGTCCATGTGAATATTTATAATTCGCGTCGCCGCCATGTTGGATTTGTGATCACCAGGTTATTTAAAGTCCTATAGGTGAACTTAAGTTCATAGCCCCTATGGACATTAAAAATGCAGTTTGATTGCTAAAATAGATTCGTAGATATCCAGTATCGTCTTAATATTTCGGATGGTCGCCATGTTGGATTGTTAAATGTATAGGCCATAGAGTCATGTACCATTAAAGGAAAATTATTGCGTAGGTTCATTATTCAAACTTTCACTTCGATCGCATGACTACATCACAAGAAATAAAAACTTAATTTTAAAATTCGTACTGCCGCCATCTTGAGGATATGTAAACAATTGAACTAAATTAGATACCAGTGGTTTACAATGTGTATAAATATTTCCTGCACCAGGTTTCAGTGCGCTTGGAACACTAAATCGCGAGAAAGGTCTATTTAAAATTTTCAAATTCGCTTGGCCGCCATGTTCGTTTTGTAGTTAACCGGTTTTTGAAAGTCTTATAGATGGACTTCCAGTAGTGCCCTTTATCTCCGTACAAAATTTTAGGGAGATACCGCTAATAGTTTCAGAGATATAGAATGCCGGTGAAATATTTCGCACATCCGCCATCTTGTGATTATGTAAACAATTGAACGACGTTAGATGTCTGAGCATTAAAATGTATATAAACATATACTGTACCAAGTTTCATTGTGTTTGGTTGGCCAAATCGCGAGAAACGTCTATTTACAAGTCGCAAATTCGCTTGGCCGCCATGTTGGTTTTGTAGTTACCAGGTTTTCAAAGGTCAAATAAGTGAACTTATAGTAGTTCCCTCTATCACCATAGAAAATGTCAGGGTAATATCGGTAATAGTTTCGGTGATATTGAATGCTGGCGAAATATTTCGCACAGCCACCATGTTGGATTGGTGAGTCGTAACAAAATTTGAAGGGCACGGTCGAGGACGCCCGGAATAGTGCTATGAACTTTCCGAGTTTCATTGAAATCGCTCCTGCCGTTTAGATTTTATTAGGGGGAGACACACACACGAATCACACACCCACAAACACACACACACACACACACACACACACACACACACACACACGCGCGCGCACACACACACGGACAAAAGGTGATCTCATAAGCCAATTTTTTCAAAATTGAAAATAGGCTAAAAATAAGCAGACATGTGTCTAAGGGGTTTTCGATGTGGTGTATTATTATGAGGTGAAAGGGGTGAAAAGTGGGGGAGTAGGATATATAGGCCGAAGCTGGGGCAGGGGCTAATGGGCAAGATGGCCGCCGCGCGCAATCACTCTATGTTATTCTTATGGAGTGGTCAGTCAGAGCTGGGGCAGGGGCTAATGGGCAAAATGGCCGCCATGTCCTGAGACCATGAATGATGTCACAGGGGGAGTTCGGCCGTGTAGTTGCTAAATGGAATATTTATTATTATTATTATTATTATTATTATTATTATTAGGTAATTATTAATTGATCATGTATAATCAAGACCAGCCTTATATTGTCAACCACTTAGTGTAGTGACTAGCATTCTTGGAGGTCATTCCTGAGGTTCGAATCCCGGCTCTGCCAAGAAATTTAATTTCTGGTCTCAGGAGTGGAACGGAGTACACTCAGCCTTGTGAGGCAAAACTGACAGGAGCTGGCTTTTGATTCATACCTCAACAATTCTGCCTAACCCAACTTCACCTAACCTAACCTAACCTAACCTAACCTATCCTAACCTAACTTCAAAGTCAAAGCAAATATGAGAGCAAATGTGAGAGCACACATAATAAACTAAGTTATAACCTAACCTAACTTCACCTAACCTAACCTCACCTAACCTATCCTAACCTAACCTAACGTAACCTACCTAATTTAAAATTGCAAGCGAAAAAAATTAGCAAAAAGTATGAGAAAAAAGTGAGAGCAAATGTAAGAGCACAAATAATAAACTTAGTTATAACCTAACCACACCTAACCTAACCTAACCTAACCTAACCTAACCTAACATAACCTAACTTCAAAGTGAGAGCAAAAATGTAAGAGCAAATGTGAGAGCACACATAATAAACTAAGTTATAACCTAACCTAACTTTACTTAACCTAACCTCACCTAACCTATCCTAACCTAACCTAACGTAACCTTCCTAATTTAAAATTGCAAGCGAAAAAAAAATTAGCAAAAAGTATGAGAAAAAAGTGAGAGCAAATGTAAGAGCACAAATAATAAACTTAGTTATAACCTAACCACACCTAACCTAACCTAACCTAACATAACCAAACTTCAAAGTGAGAGCAAAAATGTAAGAGCAAATAAGAGAGCACAAATAATAAACTTAGTTATAACCTAACCTAACCTAACCCACAGAAACCTCATTTAAAGATTTTAGATTTTATATTTTAACATTTTAGATTTTTGATTTTTTTCATTTTACATTTTTTAGATTTTACATTTTACATTTTTGATTTTTTTGTATTTTAAATGTTATTTTTTTTGTAGATTTTACATTTTAAATTTAAGATTTTTTCATTTTAGTTTTTACATTTTCCGAAAAGAGTAAACTACAAGGATACATACCTAACGTCACCAAACCTAACTTTACCAAACCTAACTTAAGCTAATCCAATGGCTAATGCTCACACACAAAGTATATAAGGGCACATGCAACTATCCTTATGCCAGTCTTATAGGCTACTGTACAACATGATCACTACCCCAACCGTTTTTTTCTTTATTTTGTTGTTTACACATTTGTCAATTTTCCAATTTCCCATTTTTAGTTTTTTTTAATGTCAGTTTAAAGTTTTTTAATTTCATATTATGGAAACATGGAATTTGCATTTTGTTGTTTACATATTTGTCAATTTTCCAATTTCCCATTATCAGTATTTTCAAAATGTCAGTTGTTAGTTGTTCAATTTCATAATATGGAATCATGGATTTTTGCTTTTTGTTGTTTACACATTTATCAATTTCAAAATATTCCATTTACAGTTTTTAAAATGTCAGTTTAAAGTTTTTCAATTTCATGATATAGAAACATGGATCTTTTAATTTGTTGTTTACACATTTGTCAATTTACCAAATTCCCATTTACAGTTTTTAAAATTTCAGTTTAATGTTTTTTTCTATTTTATTATTATGAAAACATGGATTTTCCAATTTGTGTTTTACACGTTCATTTTGCATTAGGAGTGGAGAGAGGTGGGTAGTAATTAAAAATGTACAAGCAGTGTCCATACAATATTTTTTATTTTAAATACATGTACACTATTTACACTTAAATACATTTTTATATATAGTCTATTTTTTGTTATAAATTGTACAGTTGTTTTTATTTTGTTTTCTATTTTATTTATTTTTGATTATGAATACTATTTTTTTATTTTTATAGTGCCATGGTTTTATTTACTAAATAGTTTTGTTTTATGTATTTGCTAGTTGCAGGCAGAAGATTTTGATATTCATAACTTAACTCTTTAAGCATGGTCAATGATTGAGTAATGACCATAGGCATGTGTACCTATACCATTAGCATCAATCACTCTTTTATCATCACCAGGACACAAAGCAATTTTGTTTAGCCTTATAGATGATATGTCATGTTGTTTAGAAGCGATAATGTTCATGGGTATTCTTTTTACATTGTTTTTCATGACACAATCCTTATAATCTTGAAAGCTTATACAATTTTTGACAACACCTCTGTTAATACCTTTAATCTTTTTGATTTCTTTACCATTTATGTCTAAAGCGTACATTTTAGCTCTAAGTCCAACAAATGCTTTTATAATTTGTCCACAAGCCTCGTCTTTAAATTTCCCCAACGTTTTCTTGTTTGATGTAGAGTAACATATGTGATTAGTAGGATAATCTGATGTGTCGAGGTGTTCTAGGAAATCCAACTTGTCTTGATATACATCTTGGGTGTTAATCAAATAAATGAACGAGTCGGTATCCATATACATGAGTTTAAGATTGTTCATTCCATAATAGGGTAGCAGGACATCATAGTGGTGGGAATACATGAGAGTTTTTGAAATATCCAGTATACACATTCCAATATATATAGGCTTATTGAATACAATGTTACGTTTAGCCATGTGGAAAGCAGCTAGGTTAGGACCATAAATGGTTCGGTCAATAAATGTAGGCTTTGCTATTAGCTTTTCTGCCTTTTTGCTGTCAGTCACAAGACGTATGTCTATTCTTTTACGGATATTTTCCATTGTTTTTCCAAAAATAGCATTGTTGAATAATTTGTACAGATTTTTCTCAAAATCATTTTTGGCTTGTTTTCGAAGGTTGTTATTAAAATCAACGTATGCCTTTAACCAAGGTCTTTGCTTAAACTTTAACACACGATGAATTTTTATGAATTTTATTCCATGATCTAAAGCCTGTTTTAATGCCATGTAGTGAACAACATATCGCCTTCGATTTCCAAGATGAGGAATTAGTTTTTTCAGAGACGAATCCTTAGGTTGTGTACACTCAGGTAGGAAAGGTAAATCGTTGTGTAGATCATGAAGGTCAGATGGGTAATCAACATCAACGTCTAGAATGTATCCCACAGGATCGTCTTCCTTTAGTTTTTCTAGATCAACAGTATCTGGAGAAACCCACTGAAATCCACCATAAGGAAGGGAGTGGCACATAGCCCACCCGTATTGGTTGTTGGCATCATCATAGGTAATAAACTGCGATGGTTTCTCAGAATCATAGGTTTCCATGTATTTATTGTTAACTTCAGCATACCGATGAGACACCTGGCATATGCCTCCGCGTATTCCAGACTCGATTAGAAGAATCTGATCGTAATCCTGTATCAATTCCAGTTCAATTCCGGTGTAAAGGAGCATTGCCTCGAAACTTAAACCAGGCGAAGTAAAAAAGTGTGCAGCATCCACTCGGTGTGTTTCTAGAGTTTTGTTTCTAAACGTTTCAAAGCTGTCTGCAAGAAGGAGTACATCTGAACTTAGGTAGAGGTCACTATATTCCCCTAGAGTTTTAATGTTGAACTGTTTCCAGACATTTTTGGCATGTTCATAGTCTTCTTGACTAACATTTTCTTGACTTAATTTGTTAAAGAATGCCTCTTTCGGAGGTAAACACGTTTCACTTAACTTTTCCCATGAGTCAATGTAGTCATAACAAAATACCCCTTTACGAGTCATGAGCATTGCATTATCTTTTCCAAAGTACTTGTCTGTTTCAGGGTATGATGTTAAGTTGGAAACTAAGTTTTCCAAACTACTCGGCATTAACCGAAACGTGTCCACAAATCTAAGCTTAACATTTCCTACATATTTGGTGAAGGAAATGTATTTTTCCTTGGAGTTAGCGATAACATCCACTCTCTCAGTAGTACATCCTAATTGCTTTACAATGAAATTTGCGTCGTAGCCACTCATATTATGTAGAAATACAGGAACGGGGTTACGTGTTTTACACCTCAAATTACAGTTATTGTGAGCACTTCCACGGTATTCCCCTGTAATATGGCAATGGTCTCGAACTTTCCAATCCTCTTTGGTATACGGTTTTTGACACAAATAACAGGTTTCAGAACATTGGAACTCTGCTTCTTGATCCTCAGTTAAAGCCTTTGGAACATTTAAGCTGTAAAGGCGATCAATTTCATTAGCTATTGAAATCAAACAGTCCATAAACTTTTCTGCAGCGTCAGGTCCACGATAAATAAGAGGTTGGCTTGGAAGGTTTGTCTTTATGTGTTCCACAGCAGGTGAGGGTTTAACGTATATACCAAAGCTCATAGGAACATGACTCTGGTATGGCACTGTATAACTTGCTTCAGGATTGGGTAGACATGTTTGATAGGGTAACAGTATACTTTCAAAATCAGCATAGATAACGTAAGGTATTCTCAGCATTTTTTCCACGTTTAAAAATTTGACAATGGGGTTTTTAATAGGCATTTCAACCCTAGCAATGTCATGCTGGACGCACAAAGCTCTATGTTCTTTCAATTTTTCTATTCCTTGTTGACCATATCGATTATCGAAGTGAGTAAAACACCGTTTACACGTATATATCTTATGTCCATGGTGAGTAATCTGATGTCCTACTAGTTTATCAAAATCTTTGATAAAGACGTAGTGGTTCTGGCCGGATGATGAACTTAGCAGAAGGAGGTCGCGATGGTCTTGCAGCTCTTGATCCACAACCTTTAGAGGGAACAATTTGTTGTCTTGTTCCAATCCAAATACATTAATGGATATATTGTTGGCTTTTTCAAATTTGGGAATGTCAGCTAGCGATGTAGGAAATGATATTACTGAAAAATCATACTTGTTTTCCAGATCCTTGTATTTACTAACGCGTTTAGCATCAGTTTTAACCAGTTTTGCTAAAATGGCATACATAAAACACCTCTCGTCCTTAAAGTTTTGAGGATTAATGCAGGCTTTTCTTGCTTGTATAGCTGCTGGTAATGGAACATATGTGCTACCACGCAAGGGATTGTACTTATTTATTTTCAATCGTACTCCTTCCACTGCTAACAAAGCCCAATTACTGCCTTTTAGCTCAGATTCTTCCATTTCCGTAGTTAACTTTGTAAATTGTGTTTCCAAGAAACTACTTAAGTCCGTTTCCAAAAATAGGGCCTGATTTCGTGTTTTAAAAGCACGATCTGTAATTTCATTGGTAGATGTATGAATGAATCTACATTCAGCCACAAGATTAACTTTTATCGACTTGTGCATTGCTAGTTCTTTCTGCATAGCTTGTATTATTTGCTGTTTGGACTCTTTAAGGTATGAATTTAAATCCTTGCACGTATCGCAACGAATGAAATAGGATTTAAGTCGACCTTCAAAAGATGTCTCATATTCAATAAGTCCATTTTTGTCAGGGACCAATGACAGTAGGTAATGTTTTGTAGGCTCTGCCTTTTGTCTTTTAGCTGCCGACACAACATTACAACATTCTTCATGACGACGTCCATTGTAGGCATTGTTGAATGTACTACCACATGTCTTGCACTCATGAAATTCACCACACGATACTTCATGTCGCTTCCTATGATAGTCTCGAAGAAAAGTCTTTCCACACTCTTTACACATATAGCTAGGAATGGCTTCTTCCATTATGAATGTTGATTTCTGCAAACAGCTGCTTACTGCGTATCACAGGGCTAGAGGTTGGTCAGTGAAACGGTCTTTCACGATGTGAACACCGTGAGAGGTAGTAGTCAACTGGTGATATTCTTGTGAAGGGTCCACTAATATACCCCTAGTCTAGACCAACAGCTCTTTACAGCGTATGACAAGGCTGTATACTGGACAGTGAGACGGTCTTTCACGATGTGAACACTGTAACAAGTAGTAGTCAACTGATTATATACTTGCTAAGGGTTCTCTAATATACAATAGTCAAGACCAACAGCTACTTACTGAGTAGTACAAGGCTGTACAATAGTTGTTTTGACAGTCTTTCACGATGTGGTCACTGTGAATGGTAGTAGTCAACTGATGATATTCTTGATAAGGGTCCTCTAATGTACCCCTGGTTAAGGGTAACAGCTGTTCACTGCTTATGACAAGGCTAAAGACTGGTTGCTTCAACGGTCTTTCACAATGTAAACACTGTGACAGGTAGTAGTCAACTGAAAATATTCTTATGGCCTACTCAAGGTTATCAGGTACTTACTGCATATCAAAAGGCTGTACACTCATGTGTGTTAGGCACTCTTTCTTGCTAAGGACCCCAATATTCCCTACACAAGGCTATTGTACAATACCCAAGGGGTATGCACCCCTTAGAGATCATCCCCCCCATCATCTGTCTAAATCTCATAAAAGGCAACCCTTTAAAAGCCTACCCAATATCCATCAATACTATAAGGGCAGCTGGCTACTCCATAAAGCAGCTCAACCCTTGCGTAATTATGACACACAGCGACATACTACAAACTGGTTCAACTATGCCACAACGCGCTGACAGAACAGAGGCTAAAGGTATAAAAGGTGCCTTAAGTGGGTCACGAGAATCTCTCCATCACCAGTGCTTCGACGAGACAGCCGGAGGCTAACGACAGTGTCAACCGAGGTGAGTCAGTCAGTCAGTGTTCAGAATCCTATTTTTGTAACCTAACACCCACAGTTTGTACTCACATTATAACATCACAAGATCCCTTAAAAGGGACTAACAGTTACTCATTGCTGACCAATAAACACTTGGTCAGTCTCTTACACTTGCATTACTGATCTACACTCTTCTTCACGTCCCCACGTCCTTCCTTACTCCCGTCACGGTCAGACGTGACACACCGTAGTAATAACGCCAACTCAGACGTCCTTGTATTCCTCACAGCGGCTCGCGTGCTCAAAGGAAGCGCGTGCCGAACCGCTGACACTAGCAAGGTGATTATATAATAAGTAGCCGGCTGGGCGACTAGTACACCGACCCGCGTGCTAAGGCTACATCCCTTAAACCACATTTACAGTCTTTATAGGAACGCCCCCTAGTTCCTAGCACACCACAACACACTACACTGGTCAGCTTGCCCTGTCAAGGGGAGCTACCCTTATTTAGGCACAAACTCATAAATTAGTACAGCAACTCTCCCTTTTAGATCCACCCCCAAATAAGGGATCTAAAACACTGGTGGAGGCGCCATCCTACGCACAGTAGAACGGGACTCAATCAACGAGCCCTCGTAGGAAAAGCGACCCCTTCCGTACCACAAAAAGCCAAGCAAATAGAGATTTTTTTTTTATTTTTAACCTCATATTGCGTCACACATTTTTTTTTAATTATTAAATGTCCACATTTAGAACTACATTAAGAGACTTTGCACACCATTTGTCGGCTAGTACAACTCCACTCCTGCCGAAGCTAAAGATTAAGAACAGTGACTTAATAACTGACCAGACTGCAGTACAACTTCTCAGGGACCTTGAATTCCACACAGCACAGATCCGTGCTCAACACCCTGCCGCTGCAGCACAGATTATACATTTTACACGGTCCCAGGCCAGTGAATACACACACGAGTCGCCGGTATCCAGCGATAGTGAGGTAGATTGCCTGCCAACACTCCATCCCCTATTGTTGCAGCAATTGCAGATCACAGAGCAGAAAGCCAGTGACCTGCTCGAGCGCATTTCAGAGCTATTAGAAACAGACACTATTAAAGCCAATAGTCACACGACAGAAGCGGTTCTGGACATCCACACTATTTTGGAGACAGTAAAACAGGATTTAGACAGAACCGTACACATAGTCGAATCCACACAGTACGACAACACACCGGCCGTCAGCACAAGCATATCAGGTGACGAGCCACCTGGTAACGTAACACAGGTGTCCTACACGGGAAGCGAGGCTAATTCCCCTCCAAACAGCCCAAACACCTCGACACACAGTCAACGGGACACAGCCGAGAACGACATGAATAGACACACTGAGTACCCCATGATCCACCCCACAAAGTTCACGGGGGAAGGCCAGGATCCCGAGGAATACCTCAAGGCCTTCAATAGAACGGCCCGGATCAATGGTTGGAGCGAGGAAGTTAGAAAACGGCTCCTTCCTGCCTACCTCACAAAGGCGGCCATGACGTGGTATGAGCTCCATGAGGACGCACTAGAGGCTGCCACATGGGAGGAAACCGCGGTAATGTTGAAGGATGAGTTCCAGCTTATACCAGACGATGACGATCTCTATGACCAGATTAGACAGAGGTCACAGGGACCCAAAGAGAGCGCCCAGGCATACATCAATGTTAAATTGATAATGTGCGAAAAGTACAATGCAGCAATGACAAATAAACAGAAAGTCAAGCTGTTGATGCAGGGCCTCAGACCAGCCATAGTAGAAAAGCTATGCATCATGAACAACCTCACGGTCCAACATATGTTGAATAACATAAAGACCATAGAGGAGGGGAGAAAGATCACGGAAAAGGCTACGGAAAAAGCCGTGGATCTGCACTTCAAAACCCGGAAAGACGACACTAATGACAAAATAGACGAATTAGTGGACAGGATGGAGAAACTGACCATAGCTGCCATCCAAGCGGGCGGGAGACCGCCAAGGGATGAGCAAGCAGACACACGAGAACACTATCATACTGAGAGGGACAGGGGGTACACAGAGAGGAGACGCTACGGGAGGGAAGAAAGTTACTACCCTCCACAGCGGCCAACAACACCTCCCCCACAGGATAGGCCACACTACCCTCCTCGGTACTCACCCAAAGCAGACACGAACAGCATAGCCGAATTTTTATTTGACATAATTACACGATATGGCCTATTCCAAACCTTATTATCCGACAGAGGTACTATTTTCACCTCGAGAGTGCTCCAACAGTTTCTGGAGATACTCAGGATTAAGGCATACACTACCACGAGTTTTTCACCGCAAACCAACGGACTCACGGAAAGTATGAACAAAATACTTGGAATAGCGCTGGCTAAATTTACAGAGGACGCAGGAACAGACTGGGATGAATATCTGCAAAGCATTACTTTTAGTTATAATACCTCTGTATCTACGGCTACGAAACACTCTCCACACTTCCTACTGCACGGATACACACCCAGAAGTCCCATAGACAATATATGTATCCCACAGGACGCCCACACAGACAATGCGGCTCGGCTAGAGCATTTGCAGATAGCCCGCATGGACGCTAGAAAAAACATAGCCGAGGCCCAGAAAAAACAAAAAGAGCGGTACGATCAGAATAGAAAGACCGTGGAATACACACCCGGGCAATTGGTCATGATCTCCAATCATGCCCGTAAGAAAAACGTGTCCGAATTCCTCCTACCACGATGGGCAGGTCCCTTCAAAGTCTGCAGGAAGGTATCTGACCTAAATTATATAGTGAACGTGCGCCATGGGAGGAAACTCATAAAGGACACTATTCACGCCCGCCGGATGAAGGCATATCACACACGTAAAGCACACACACCTACATGTAAAGGCGGGCACACTGCTAAAAGAAAAGGAAACGGTCCCGTTGGAACACGTGGGAAGAAAGCCAAGAAATAGCCCACTGACCGAACCGGGATACCATCCTAACACTCACCAGAACTGTCCCGGAGACACAACCTTCATGGCGCCGGAAACAATTACTCTGGGTAAAAGGCGGTCTCCAGACCCGCAACCCTCTGAATACCAGGAATATAAGGTTGAGTAAATATCCAGTCGTAGAATAAGGATAATGAGAACGCTAAGACTAATTGGGACAGTCCCACTAACAGCGGGTCATAAACGAAAAACAATACAATCGACACTGGCATCTGGTCACCAAATACGCGACTAGCGGACCAGACACACTCGCGTACAATGCATATGAGATTTCCGAAGTGAAATGCCATGGCCTGTGGTTTGGATTCCAAGTAAAACGGAAATCCCGTGGCACACGATCTCTAGAAATGGTCACGTTAAACCACAAAATTCCCCTCTTGCCTTTTTATAATGCGAAGAGCACTAACAGAAAAGCAGGCTGATTAAGAACACATGTTCGGATACACAGCGTTATCGGAACAAATAAACAAGCGAGCGCGCAAGACATTGCAACCCGACACCCTCATACTCAGCAGTAAAGCAGACCTCCGTGATAAACTGCGAGCCTTACAAACGACAGTTCCCAAAGCACACTGCACGGAATCATTCATAGCCAACCTAAGAACCCTATATCTTCAAAATTTACACTACGAGGAGAGGGCAAAAATAAGCAAACTCCTCGCAGGAAGGTATACTAGGGGTTGCGCACAGAAAAACACACAGCCCATTTGCCATAGTGTAGGCGGCACAGAAATGGCCACCAAATCTTTACAGACAACCGGCTTCGAACCCATGTCCACACACAAAAACCTCGTACCGAAAACTAACTAAACAACGGTATTTTCGGTACGAGAAACACAAACAAAATACAGGCAGAATGCCCGCAGAACATGAACAACGCAGACATATAACACAGAGAATTACATAGAACACGGGTTCGAACCCCAGAGAAAATTGCACGCCAGGGAAAAACAAGCAGACGGCCTTCCAATCACACCAAAATTGGCCCATATAACGGCTTAGACAGATAATACTACATTCCTGCGGCCAAATGACAGGCATAAAATTCCAGAAATACACTTGACAGGGAAAATGGACTTTCCAGACAGAGACATATAAATTTCGTAAGACAACGGTCTTACGGAATAATGGCCACACAACGGCAATAGTAGCAGGGCGGATTACCACATCGGGCCGCCAGGAATTTAACACAATGACCACACTGGCATACGTGCAGAAAAACACGCAACAGTGGTTAACCTACATAAAATCCCGGCCTGAAGTTACACACACAAACTGATGACTTGCAGACTTAGCCACTTTGCAACACTGTCGATGACAAAACGCGATTGTGTAGTGGCAGTGACCATGAATAAACAAATGCAGAACAATCATAACACTATACATTTTTCAACACTGCGAAAGCATTTATCAACAAGCAGACGTCACAGACCAAAACTTGTCGCAGGCCCAGAGTAGCACGTTCGTAAAGACGTTGGCAGGCCACGGGCGCTTCCTACCCATACACAATATACACAGTAGGACTTAGCCCTACAGCAGACCAGGCGTCCGCGTGGTGTAGCGGAGCGTAGTCACACACACACACACAAACGCGCTCACCAATCAGGGGCGAACATAGGGACTTTGAGGACACGGGACCTCCCCTTAACAACTTCTTTTTGCGACCCTAGTCCCGAAACAAATCATTCCAGGCGACTAGGACTTAGCCCTATAACGGACCAGAGTAGGTCGTGAAGCTTCGCTATCCCAAAGCGCGGATAGAAAACCAACATGGACCAAGGGAGGATGACAAGAGAACATGCTAACAGCGTCCCACTCTACTCCCTTCCCATAACCTTCTCACGCCCAACATAAACAACGCAAACACATCTACACGACCATAAACAGCTACACTACACTACAAAGTATACATAAGGGTTGGTAAACTTCATGTGTTTACAGAAAGGGCATGCTACGCCCTGAGCCCCACCGCTATCACCTGAATGAGAGGGGTGCATCGGCCAACACCAACTAAGCGTAATGCACATCTCCATATGAGAGATGAGGCCATAAGTAATAAATACTAACCATTTTTTTTTACATTTAAATCATCCCGCATGAGAGGGAGATATATTAGTATTATGCCTCAACCTACACCTATCCATACATGAGTGCAAACGCCTCATATCCAGACGCATGCATGTATATCCCATCCATTCACCAGGGGATATTGATATCAGACCGGCATGGATTTTCATTTTATTTTTTGCAACCCCGGGAATTACCTGCCCCGTTCCACTCACTGTAGGAGCATCCCAGCACAAAAACCGGTTCCAGGCCGCCACTAACGCGGAATTCGGAAGTGCGCAACCTCCTCCTACCCTGCTTTAACCCACTCTACAGATAACTACCCCCAGATCACAATAACAGGGTACCTGACGCCACAGACCCTACTAACACCTCCATCAAGGTTAAAAAAGAGCATTATCGCTGGAGAAGCTGATATAGCACAGGTAGCCTAAAGTAGTCTACGTATGTAGAGGTTTTACCAGCCCACCACACTGGAAGTATTTTACATTTGACACTTTTTACACAGGTTACACCTATATTTAAAAAAAAAAAAGGGAATCTGAAACACCCTGGCTGATGATACCGGCGTTAGCCAAAGGTCAAAAGCACAACACTAGGAGCAGAGCTGGGGAAGGCGATGTGGACCCTTACCCCAGTCGGCTCATCAAATTACTGACGACTAGACCAAATAGACGAACCACGTAAGGTCAAAGCATTCGCGGCCTGGTCGGGCAAGCTCTGGAATCCTAGGTGCGCATAAACCGCCCCTGGGAGGAAGGGATGCTAAACCCACTTTGAGCCACGGTCGTCGAAGCCAAGACCTGCAGGGAGACTTTCTGAGAAGGGCGGGAGAAATAGCTCACTCCGCGTCGGCCTCGGGAGCTATCCCTAGAGACGACCATATTATGACTAGACTGTTAGTTAAATTTACGTAAGTAGGACTTCCATGGCGGGGAGTCAGACTCCTATTCGTCAGGAGTGAAGCAGGATCCAAGGGTTCAGCAGGACCAATCCTAGATCCGACAAGTCCTTACCCCGCGAGGTGAAGGTGAAGACCACGACGGTAATCAATAATGCAGAATGAAATATGAATATATATATATGGAATGTACGCGCTCATTCGGTCCTGCGCCCACGTAAATGGACGACAACGGGTCGCCAGAGTTCTTAAATGAGTAGCATAGCGGGCACTCAAAAGGGTTCAGTGGGCCAACCCAGCAATGCCGATTAAGGCGAAGAGGACTCCCCGGACGCTCACTTCCCGGAGGACATATGAATACAAATATTGCGGCCGAAACAGGCGAAGAGGACTCCCCGGACGCTCACTTCCCGGAGGACATATGAATACAAATATTGCGGCCGAAACAGGCGAAGAGGACTCCCCGGACGCTTTCTTCCCGGAGGATATTATGCCATGGGACCACACTGTCCAATGCCCACATAAATGACGACGCATCGGGCAGTCAGAGTGCATTAAGAGATGGGGCATTGCGCGCCCCTCACAGGAGCCAAGTGGGCGGCTCACCTACGACTAATCGGAACGGCAAAACGAGCACGACAAGGAAGTTACAGCGGGCGGAACGGTTAGCTTAGTGGCACCGTAAGCCGCCCGCGGATAGATTAATCCTAGTAATAGACGTCGACACTAGACTTAAGGGGACGGAATCTAGCGACCCTAGAGACAACCGGTGTTTCTGGGGCTCGTGCGGGTGGTGATCTGGGGATTTAATTGCCCCAGGCGATCGTCCTAGGCCAAATTTAGTTATAGGCGGTTGCATTTGACACGCAACCTAGGATTAAGCAAATTTAATGAACACTGTTGCAATTCAGCACAGCATCTTTCGGCAATAGATTAAGGCAACCCTCTCGGCTTAGATGTAGTTTTTTTTTATATATACCATAAGTAGAATAAGTAGTATAAGAGAACGCCGTTCGGCGCCTGATGACCCACAAATCCGTCATCAGGGTAAGTCCGATAACTCATGATAAGTTATTATAATGTAGCATAGTCTTATATTTAAGACAATTTTTTTTTTACATATATTGAGGTAAAATTTCGGCGCCTGGCGGCCCAAATTCGTTGCCAGGGTAAGCCCAATACTACAACACATTAGGAAATGACGTCACGGCACCATATAGGGTAAGCCCGGCCATATATCGAGTAATAATAACCATGCCATTCTTTTCACAGGTAAAAAGGGGCTTCAGACTGTGGCAACGCTGCCACAGGAAGCGGCATATGGAATAGGGAATTTCAATGTTTTGTTAACCTCTCCATTTTTTTTTGCAGGCATTGTCACCTAGAATATGACACGTGTAATTATGATTTTGCTGCCAGATAGCAGCAACATGCTATTTAATGCCCCCTTTTTGTAGTATTATACCTGTGCATACTAACCTCCATTTAACATTCATTCTCACTTACACACTCACTACATTTTTTTTTACAGCTACACGTCAATAATCTGCACAGCGGGAATGATGCCTGTGGGGCATCAAGCTTGCTGGCAGATCTACATAAAACAAAAACACTTGAAGCGTCAAAATGCGACGCAGCTTACGGCGATGAGGGCGCAACCGGCATGTGGCGGCGACCCTCATGGCCAAGTGTGCAAGCATTCACCCACAGAGGATGCTTCACAGACTAGGTATTAAGAATACACTGCAAGCGGTACGACCACTCAACCGTGCCAAGAGGTGGCCGTATAGGATCAGCCGTGATACGGCAAGCGTACGTACAAACAGGTAGCGTGCACGCGAGGATCCAAATAAAAACTAGAATTATAAGGGTTTAGCGCGCTTAAGTAGACATAAGGTCATTGTAGTTCATAATTTTAAAGAGTAAACTACATACATATTCATGCGCCCACGGGCAATTATTCCAATGGAAATTCCTAAATGTCAGCATCGCAACATAATATTTTTGTCTGTTTATCAAGTTCACGTGTACACGATGTCTATATTTTTGTTTTGTTTTGTTTCGTTTGCTAAGGTAACACGTAACCAATGTCTGTGAATTGTTTTCTTTCATTTTTCTCTCTTCTAACTTCCCCATTTGTCAGGGTGTTCCGTTTTATCCCACACCAATAAATACATTTTAAATATTTCCTTTAAATTATACCCTGGAACACCCATTTTTTTCTATTCTCTCCTATCTTCTTTATTGCGGGGAGCACTTTTTCCCCAAGATAGGGCGGACGACGCAATCATCCGTTCGGCCCTGGGTTTTTCCTCCCTGCACAACTATGTAACCATGTATAACCATGTTTTTTTTCTTTTTTATGCCGACAACGGCAATGGCGATTGTGCCTCAATAGCAATTATTTTCTTTATTCAACAATGTTAATGCACATTTCACCATGCAATGTAAAATTTATATACATATATATCTATGTACACCCCATAACCCTCCCCTCTGAACACGGGCTGACCGCACACCTACACTTCTGCACGACGACACCCGTTCCATACGACGACGCTTACGACGCCACCACCAGAAGAGACGAGGGGGATTCAAAAACTACTACGACAACATCCCAACCCCAAGTGCCCTTCCCGGTCGCGAGGACGCGACCAAATGGAGGAAGAGGCTTGTACAATACCCAAGGGGTATGCACCCCTTAGAGATCATCCCCCCCATCATCTGTCTAAATCTCATAAAAGGCAACCCTTTAAAAGCCTACCCAATATCCATCAATACTATAAGGGCAGCTGGCTACTCCATAAAGCAGCTCAACCCTTGCGTAATTATGACACACAGCGACATACTACAAACTGGTTCAACTATGCCACAACGCGCTGACAGAACAGAGGCTAAAGGTATAAAAGGTGCCTTAAGTGGGTCACGAGAATCTCTCCATCACCAGTGCTTCGACGAGACAGCCGGAGGCTAACGACAGTGTCAACCGAGGTGAGTCAGTCAGTCAGTGTTCAGAATCCTATTTTTGTAACCTAACACCCACAGTTTGTACTCACATTATAACATCACAAGATCCCTTAAAAGGGACTAACAGTTACTCATTGCTGACCAATAAACACTTGGTCAGTCTCTTACACTTGCATTACTGATCTACACTCTTCTTCACGTCCCCACGTCCTTCCTTACTCCCGTCACGGTCAGACGTGACACACCGTAGTAATAACGCCAACTCAGACGTCCTTGTATTCCTCACAGCGGCTCGCGTGCTCAAAGGAAGCGCGTGCCGAACCGCTGACACTAGCAAGGTGATTATATAATAAGTAGCCGGCTGGGCGACTAGTACACCGACCCGCGTGCTAAGGCTACATCCCTTAAACCACATTTACAGTCTTTATAGGAACGCCCCCTAGTTCCTAGCACACCACAACACACTACACTGGTCAGCTTGCCCTGTCAAGGGGAGCTACCCTTATTTAGGCACAAACTCATAAATTAGTACAGCAACTCTCCCTTTTAGATCCACCCCCAAATAAGGGATCTAAAACACTATACATGTTAGTTCTAAACACTTAGTGGTTAATTGTATATTCAATTTTTGTACAAAGCATATACGAGCACGTTTTTATGAGGTAAAACTTTACCAAATAGTCAAATGCGACACGCAAAGTATGTTGCCGCTATCTAGCGGTGACTATGAGAACTACTTGACCGACCAGCATGCTACCTAGCGCTCCATTTCAATACTCGCTCACTGAACGAACAGCATGCTATCTAGCGGTCGATATCAATACTCACTCAATTACCAGCCTGCTACCTATCGGTCAATATAACAACTCACTCAACTACCAGCATGCTACATGGCTTTTTTGGTCAGTTTTTTGTTGGCTTTTTTCAAAATTTTATTTTTGTTGACCTAGAGACCTGAGACTTGGTATTGGAATAGAGGGGGTAAAGACCATTGATTTACGTTAGACAAACTTGTTTGTAAAATTCTTAATTTTGGAAATAAAGCCCATTTTCAAAATTTTATTTTTGTTGTCCTAGAGACCTGGGACTTGGTACGGCTGTAGAGGAGGCAAAGGCCATTCATTTATGACAAACAAACATTTTTGTAAACATTTTAATTTTGGAAATTATACCCATTTTGGAAATATGTTTTGGAAAATTTGAAAAATACACTATTTGTGGACTGAGAGTGGTATAGAGGTAGGTGTTGGAGTTAACATATGTCTTTTTAGGATTTTTAGATTAATGACATAGCCTACTTTCCAAATATTTTTTGAAAAATTTGAAAAATACACTATTTCTTTTGACTAGGCATGGGATAGAGGTAAGTGTAAGAGTTGAGAGTCATTGATAAACATTTGAGTACTTTGTTTTTTTAAAATAAATTTTTTGTGTTGTTGTTGTTGTTGTTGTTGCTGCTTACAATCATGGCTGTAAGCAATATGCAGCCATAAAAAAGGACTGACATACTTTCCAAGACCAAATAAGCCCCAACAAACAAGAGCAAATATAAAAGAGCTAATACAAAAGCCAACAAAAGCCAACAAAAAGCCAACAAAAGCCAACAAAAGCCAACAAAAGCCAACAAAAAGCCAACAAAAAACTGACCAAAAAAGCCATGTAGCATGCTGGTAGTTGAGTGAGTTGATATATTGACCGATAGGTAGCAGGCTGGTAATTGAGTGAGTATTGATATCGACCGCTAGATAGCATGCTGTTCGTTCAGTGAGCGAGTATTGAAATGGAGCGCTAGGTAGCATGCTGGTCGGTCAAGTAGTTCTCATAGTCACCGCTAGATAGCGGCAACATACTTTGCGTGTCGCATTTGACTATTTGGTAAAGTTTTACCTCATAAAAACGTGCTCGTATATGCTTTGTACAAAAATTGAATATACAATTAACCACTAAGTGTTTAGAACTAACATGTATAGCCTTGTGTAGGGAATATTGGGGTCCTTAGCAAGAAAGAGTGCCTAACACACATGAGTGTACAGCCTTTTGATATGCAGTAAGTACCTGATAACCTTGAGTAGGCCATAAGAATATTTTCAGTTGACTACTACCTGTCACAGTGTTTATATTGTGAAAGACCGTTGAAGCAACCAGTCTTTAGCCTTGTCATAAGCAGTGAACAGCTGTTACCCTTAACCAGGGGTACATTAGAGGACCCTTATCAAAAATATCATCAGTTGACTACTACCATTCACAGTGACCACATCGTGAAAGACTGTCAAAACAACTATTGTACAGCCTTGTACTACTCAGTAAGTAGCTGTTGGTCTTGACTATTGTATATTAGAGAACCCTTAGCAAGTATATAATCAGTTGACTACTACTTGTTACAGTGTTCACATCGTGAAAGACCGTCTCACTGTCCAGTATACAGCCTTGTCATACGCTGTAAAGAGCTGTTGGTCTAGACTAGGGGTATATTAGTGGACCCTTCACAAGAATATCACCAGTTGACTACTACCTCTCACGGTGTTCACATCGTGAAAGACCGTCTCACTGACCAACCTCTAGCCCTGTGATACGCAGTAAGCAGCTGTTTGCAGAAATCAACATTCATAATGGAAGAAGCCATTCCTAGCTATATGTGTAAAGAGTGTGGAAAGACTTTTCTTCGAGACTATCATAGGAAGCGACATGAAGTATCGTGTGGTGAATTTCATGAGTGCAAGACCTGTGGTAGTACATTCAACAATGCCTACAATGGACGTCGTCATGAAGAATGTTGTAATGTTGTGTCGGCAGCTAAAAGACTAAAGGCAGAACCTACAAAACATTACCTACTGTCATTGGTCCCTGACAAAAATGGACTTATTGAATATGAGACATCTTTTGAAGGTCGACTTAAATCCTATTTCATTCGTTGCGATACGTGCAAGGATTTAAATTCATACCTTAAAGAGTCCAAACAGCAAATAATACAAGCTATGCAGAAAGAACTAGCAATGCACAAGTCGATAAAAGTTAATCTTGTGGCTGAATGTAGATTCATTCATACATCTACCAATGAAATTACAGATCGTGCTTTTAAAACACGAAATCAGGCCCTATTTTTGGAAACGGACTTAAGTAGTTTCTTGGAAACACAATTTACAAAGTTAACTACGGAAATGGAAGAATCTGAGCTAAAAGGCAGTAATTGGGCTTTGTTAGCAGTGGAAGGAGTACGATTGAAAATAAATAAGTACAATCCCTTGCGTGGTAGCACATATGTTCCATTACCAGCAGCTATACAAGCAAGAAAAGCCTGCATTAATCCTCAAAACTTTAAGGACGAGAGGTGTTTTATGTATGCCATTTTAGCAAAACTGGTTAAAACTGATGCTAAACGCGTTAGTAAATACAAGGATCTGGAAAACAAGTATGATTTTTCAGTAATATCATTTCCTACATCGCTAGCTGACATTCCCAAATTTGAAAAAGCCAACAATATATCCATTAATGTATTTGGATTGGAACAAGACAACAAATTGTTCCCTCTAAAGGTTGTGGATCAAGAGCTGCAAGACCATCGCGACCTCCTTCTGCTAAGTTCATCATCCGGCCAGAACCACTACGTCTTTATCAAAGATTTTGATAAACTAGTAGGACATCAGATTACTCACCATGGACATAAGATATATACGTGTAAACGGTGTTTTACTCACTTCGATAATCGATATGGTCAACAAGGAATAGAAAAATTGAAAGAACATAGAGCTTTGTGCGTCCAGCATGACATTGCTAGGGTTGAATGCCTATTAAAAACCCCATTGTCAAATTTTTAAACGTGGAAAAAATGCTGAGAATACCTTACGTTATCTATGCTGATTTTGAAAGTATACTGTTACCCTATCAAACATGTCTACCCAATCCTGAAGCAAGTTATACAGTGCCATACCAGAGTCATGTTCCTATGAGCTTTGGTATATACGTTAAACCCTCACCTGCTGTGGAACACATAAAGACAAACCTTCCAAGCCAACCTCTTATTTATCGTGGACCTGACGCTGCAGAAAAGTTTATGGACTGTTTGATTTCAATAGCTAATGAAATTGATCGCCTTTACAGCTTAAATGTTCCAAAGGCTTTAACTGAGGATCAAGAAGCAGAGTTCCAATGTTCTGAAACCTGTTATTTGTGTCAAAAACCGTATACCAAAGAGGATTGGAAAGTTCGAGACCATTGCCATATTACAGGGGAATACCGTGGAAGTGCTCACAATAACTGTAATTTGAGGTGTAAAACACGTAACCCCGTTCCTGTATTTCTACATAATATGAGTGGCTACGACGCAAATTTCATTGTAAAGCAATTAGGATGTACTACTGAGAGAGTGGATGTTATCGCTAACTCCAAGGAAAAATACATTTCCTTCACCAAATATGTAGGAAATGTTAAGCTTAGATTTGTGGACACGTTTCGGTTAATGCCGAGTAGTTTGGAAAACTTAGTTTCCAACTTAACATCATACCCTGAAACAGACAAGTACTTTGGAAAAGAAAATGCAATGCTCATGACTCGTAAAGGGGTATTTTGTTATGACTACATTGACTCATGGGAAAAGTTAAGTGAAACGTGTTTACCTCCGAAAGAGGCATTCTTTAACAAATTAAGTCAAGAAAATGTTAGTCAAGAAGACTATGAACATGCCAAAAATGTCTGGAAACAGTTCAACATTAAAACTCTAGGGGAATATAGTGACCTCTACCTAAGTTCAGATGTACTCCTTCTTGCAGACAGCTTTGAAACGTTTAGAAACAAAACTCTAGAAACACACCGAGTGGATGCTGCACACTTTTTTACTTCGCCTGGTTTAAGTTTCGAGGCAATGCTCCTTTACACCGGAATTGAACTGGAATTGATACAGGATTACGATCAGATTCTTCTAATCGAGTCTGGAATACGCGGAGGCATATGCCAGGTGTCTCATCGGTATGCTGAAGTTAACAATAAATACATGGAAACCTATGATTCTGAGAAACCATCGCAGTTTATTACCTATGATGATGCCAACAACCAATACGGGTGGGCTATGTGCCACTCCCTTCCTTATGGTGGATTTCAGTGGGTTTCTCCAGATACTGTTGATCTAGAAAAACTAAAGGAAGACGATCCTGTGGGATACATTCTAGACGTTGATGTTGATTACCCATCTGACCTTCATGATCTACACAACGATTTACCTTTCCTACCTGAGTGTACACAACCTAAGGATTCGTCTCTGAAAAAACTAATTCCTCATCTTGGAAATCGAAGGCGATATGTTGTTCACTACATGGCATTAAAACAGGCTTTAGATCATGGAATAAAATTCATAAAAATTCATCGTGTGTTAAAGTTTAAGCAAAGACCTTGGTTAAAGGCATACGTTGATTTTAATAACAACCTTCGAAAACAAGCCAAAAATGATTTTGAGAAAAATCTGTACAAATTATTCAACAATGCTATTTTTGGAAAAACAATGGAAAATATCCGTAAAAGAATAGACATACGTCTTGTGACTGACAGCAAAAAGGCAGAAAAGCTAATAGCAAAGCCTACATTTATTGACCGAACCATTTATGGTCCTAACCTAGCTGCTTTCCACATGGCTAAACGTAACATTGTATTCAATAAGCCTATATATATTGGAATGTGTATACTGGATATTTCAAAAACTCTCATGTATTCCCACCACTATGATGTCCTGCTACCCTATTATGGAATGAACAATCTTAAACTCATGTATATGGATACCGACTCGTTCATTTATTTGATTAACACCCAAGATGTATATCAAGACAAGTTGGATTTCCTAGAACACCTCGACACATCAGATTATCCTACTAATCACATATGTTACTCTACATCAAACAAGAAAACGTTGGGGAAATTTAAAGACGAGGCTTGTGGACAAATTATAAAAGCATTTGTTGGACTTAGAGCTAAAATGTACGCTTTAGACATAAATGGTAAAGAAATCAAAAAGATTAAAGGTATTAACAGAGGTGTTGTCAAAAATTGTATAAGCTTTCAAGATTATAAGGATTGTGTCATGAAAAACAATGTAAAAAGAATACCCATGAACATTATCGCTTCTAAACAACATGACATATCATCTATAAGGCTAAACAAAATTGCTTTGTGTCCTGGTGATGATAAAAGAGTGATTGATGCTAATGGTATAGGTACACATGCCTATGGTCATTACTCAATCATTGACCATGCTTAAAGAGTTAAGTTATGAATATCAAAATCTTCTGCCTGCAACTAGCAAATACATAAAACAAAACTATTTAGTAAATAAAACCATGGCACTATAAAAATAAAAAAATAGTATTCATAATCAAAAATAAATAAAATAGAAAACAAAATAAAAACAACTGTACAATTTATAACAAAAAATAGACTATATATAAAAATGTATTTAAGTGTAAATAGTGTACATGTATTTAAAATAAAAAATATTGTATGGACACTGCTTGTACATTTTTAATTACTACCCACCTCTCTCCACTCCTAATGCAAAATGAACGTGTAAAACACAAATTGGAAAATCCATGTTTTCATAATAATAAAATAGAAAAAAACATTAAACTGAAATTTTAAAAACTGTAAATGGGAATTTGGTAAATTGACAAATGTGTAAACAACAAATTAAAAGATCCATGTTTCTATATCATGAAATTGAAAAACTTTAAACTGACATTTTAAAAACTGTAAATGGAATATTTTGAAATTGATAAATGTGTAAACAACAAAAAGCAAAAATCCATGTTTCCATATTATGAAATTGAACAACTAACAACTGACATTTTGAAAATACTGATAATGGGAAATTGGAAAATTGACAAATATGTAAACAACAAAATGCAAATTCCATGTTTCCATAATATGAAATTAAAAAACTTTAAACTGACATTAAAAAAAACTAAAAATGGGAAATTGGAAAATTGACAAATGTGTAAACAACAAAATAAAGAAAAAAAAACCGGTTGGGGTAGTGATCATGTTGTACAGTAGCCTATAAGACTGGCATAAGGATAGTTGCATGTGCCCTTATATACTTTGTGTGTGAGCATTAGCCATTGGATTAGCTTAAGTTAGGTTTGGTAAAGTTAGGATTGGTGACGTTAGGTATGTAGCCTTGTAGTTTACTCTTTTCGGAAAATGTAAAATCTAAAATGAAAAAATCTTAAATTTAAAATGTAAAATCTACAAAAAAAAATAACATTTAAAATACAAAAAAATCAAAAATGTAAAATGTAAAATCTAAAAAATGTAAAATGAAAAAAATCAAAAATCTAAAATGTTAAAATATAAAATCTAAAATCTTTAAATGAGGTTTCTGTGGGTTAGGTTAGGTTAGGTTATAACTAAGTTTATTATTTGTGCTCTCTTATTTGCTCTTACATTTTTGCTCTCACTTTGAAGTTTGGTTATGTTAGGTTAGGTTAGGTTAGGTGTGGTTAGGTTATAACTAAGTTTATTATTTGTGCTCTTACATTTGCTCTCACTTTTTTCTCATACTTTTTGCTAATTTTTTTTTCGCTTGCAATTTTAAATTAGGAAGGTTACGTTAGGTTAGGTTAGGATAGGTTAGGTGAGGTTAGGTTAAGTAAAGTTAGGTTAGGTTATAACTTAGTTTATTATGTGTGCTCTCACATTTGCTCTTACATTTTTGCTCTCACTTTGAAGTTAGGTTATGTTTGGTTAGGTTAGGTTAGGTTAGGTTAGGTTAGGTGTGGTTAGGTTATAACTAAGTTTATTATTTGTGCTCTTACATTTGCTCTCACTTTTTTCTCATACTTTTTGCTAATTTTTTTCGCTTGCAATTTTAAATTAGGTAGGTTACGTTAGGTTAGGTTAGGATAGGTTAGGTGAGGTTAGGTTAGGTGAAGTTAGGTTAGGTTATAACTTAGTTTATTATGTGTGCTCTCACATTTGCTCTCATATTTGCTTAGACTTTGAAGTTAGGTTAGGATAGGTTAGGTTAGGTTAGGTTAGGTGAAGTTGGGTTAGGCAGAATTGTTGAGGTATGAATCAAAAGCCAGCTCCTGTCAGTTTTGCCTCACAAGGCTGAGTGTACTCCGTTCCACTCCTGAGACCAGAAATTAAATTTCTTGGCAGAGCCGGGATTCGAACCTCAGGAATGACCTCCAAGAATGCTAGTCACTACACTAAGTGGTTGACAATATAAGGCTGGTCTTGATTATACATGATCAATTAATAATTACCTAATAATAATAATAATAATAATAATAATAATAATAAATATTCCATTTAGCAACTACACGGCCGAACTCCCCCTGTGACATCATTCATGGTCTCAGGACATGGCGGCCATTTTGCCCATTAGCCCCTGCCCCAGCTCTGACTGACCACTCCATAAGAATAACATAGAGTGATTGCGCGCGGCGGCCATCTTGCCCATTAGCCCCTGCCCCAGCTTCGGCCTATATATCCTACTTGGGGGGTTGAAGGTTTCCTAACGGAGCGTGTAGGCCTATCTCTTAAACGACATAGGCGAGAAATTTGAAACTCAGCGAAAAAGATCTGCTTAAAAAGTAAGTAAATCGGTGATCGAACGTTTTTCCATAAATTAATTTAAGGGACCAATGGGGTTGGGTGAATTTCTGGGGGGAAAAAGAGAGAAAGTGTCCTAACTGACTTACTAACTCACTCACTCATCAAACTCAGGGGAAAAATACAGCTTAAAATATAAGTTAATAGGTGTTCAGGCGTTTTTTTCATCAATCCAATTTAAGGGGCCCATGGGGATGGGTGAAATTCTGGTAAAAATAATTGAAAGAAAATGTCCTGTCTGACTCACTCACTCATCACGCCCAGCGAAAACTATTAATGTTGGTAACATGAAATTTTGGGAATATGTTCGTTGTATGTCGAAAACGTCAACTTAGGAATGATTTTTGTTTATTCGGGTTTAAAAGAGGTGTTAAGGGGGTAAACGTGCATTTCATTGAATAACGACATCACATGATTTGTTTCTTTGGGGATGTGATATTCGGTATATAAACTAATCATTAAAAATAATCAGACATATGTCTAAGGGTTTATCGATGTGGTGTATATTATAAGGTGAAAGGGGTGAAAATTGGGGGTTGAGGGATTCTTAACGGAGCGTGTATCTCTGAAACGACATAGGCGAAAAATTTGATATTCGGAGAAAAAAAACAGCTTAAAATACAAGTAAATAGGTGTTCGACCGTTTTTTCATGAATCCAATTTAAGGAGCCCTTGGAGAGGGTTGAAATTCTGGGGAAAAAAACAGGAAAGAAAGTGTCCTAAATGATTGACTCACTTAGTCACTCATCAAACTCAGGGGGAAAACAGCTTTAAATAAGAAAATAGGTGTTCGACTGTTTGTTTCATAAATCCAATTTAAGGGGTTCATGGGGAGGGGTGAAATTATCAAAAATAAATGAACAAAATGTCCTGACTGACTCACTCACTCATCATCGCCCAGCCAATATTATTGAAATTAGAAACATGAAATGTTGGGGATATGTACTTTGTATGTCGAAAACGTCTACTAAGGAAAGAGTTTTGGATATTCAGGTTCTAAAGAGGTGTTAAGGGGGTAAACGTGCATTTCATTGAATAACAATATCTGACGAGTGGTTTCATTTGGGGATGTGATACTTGGCATATATACCAATCATTAAAAATAAGCTGACACATGTCTAATGGTTTTTCGATGTAGTGTATATTATGAGGTTAAAGGGATGACAAGTGGGGGTTGAAAGATTCCTAACGGAGCGTGTATCTCTTAAACGACATAGGCGAGGAGTTTGAAACTCGGAGGAAATCAATCAGCTTAAAAATAAATAAATAAATAAATAAATAAATAAAATAAATAGGTGTTCGACCGTTTTTTCATAAATGCAATTTAAGGGGCCTATGGGGAGGGGTGAAATTCTGGAAGAAAAACGTCCACTAAGGAAGGATTTTTGGATGTTCACTCTCATCGACCAACCAAAACTATTAAAGTTAGAAGAATGATATTTTGGGGATATGTTTGTTGTGTGTCGAAAACGTCTACTAAGGAGGGATTTTTGGATATTCAGGTTCTAAAGGGGTGTTAACGGGGTTAAAACTGCATTTCATTAAATAACAATAGCCTATGACACGACTATGCCGCGAGCGAAGCGAGGCTAAAAATGAGATGGTGTGTGTCTGTGTATTACTCAATCACGCAAGTACCACTGGTCCGATATACATGAATTTTACATGGAAGTAGCTGATTTACCTGGTTAACATATAGGTTACTTTTGATTTCAATACTTTGCACTATTTAAAGATGGCGACCATTTTAGTGACGTCACTACACCCTTTGGTTTCAAACTCATATTTCCATTTGAAATAAAAAGAGAACGCTAAGAAATAGCAAACTTTTGATGGCATATACGAGGTTTAAAATTACATTTTCTATCCGAAAGGTATCTCCAACGGTTAGAGAGTAAAACATAAATTTGTGCTATAAAACACGGTCAACGCCGAGCGTTGTACAGTAGTTGGACAAAATGTTCCATCCTTAATCTCCCTCTGCGCAGCACCTCGCCTATCCCCTATTTTAACTGTCACCTTCACATTTTAATTTATTTATGACGCGTAGCGAAGCACGGGTACTTCAGCTAGTGCTTAATGTCTACGCATTTTATATAAGCGGGACAGATTGGTGGTGCTCGTGGGCCGGTGTTGGCCGTAGTTTGGAAACCCGTGCTCTAGTGGAGTGAAAGATTGTTTGAAGAAGTCTACATTTTCATAAATGGAAATAGGATAAAAATGAGCTTTCAAGTATTTGTGCTGTTTAAATTTTCATACAAATATTGATCGGTGTGGTCGTATTATGCTTGGTATAATGAGTTCTTTGAATGTTTATGTCCAAATAGACAAATAAGAAAAGCTGCTTTAGAGTATTTATTGGAAACTAGCTGTACCTGGCATGCGTTGCATTGCCAAAGAAATAAACGGTTGGCGTTGTAACTGTGTTTGTTGAAGTGCTATTGGATACACAAACTAAACTTTTGTAAAATGGATTTACTAATTCAAAAACATTCGTGGGAGCGTGCAAAACAACTCACCAAAGTTTCACCGCAATCGGATGAATGGTAAGCTACATGAACGCATACGGGATTTTGTTGAAATGATTCACGCACCGTCACTTTTTTGTTTAATTTACGCGTGCACCACCTATTGAAAAATGGATTCTCTAATTCATAAACCTTTGCAGGAGTGTACGCAACTCACCAAAGTTTCGTCACAATCGGATGAATGGTATATGAATGCATACGGGACTTTGTTGAAACGATTCACGCGCTGTCGCTCATTAGTTGAATCTACTCGTGCGCTACCAATTGTAAAATGGATTTAGTAAATGAGAAACCTTCGCGGGAGTGGAAACAACAATTCACCAAATTTCATTGCAATCGCATGAATGGTATAAGAGATGAAACGATACGCACGCCGTTACTCATTTGTTGAATCTACTCGTGCGCTACCTGTTGTAAAATTGATTTACTAAATCTGAAATATTCGCAGGAGTGTGCACAACTACTCGTCCAAGTTTCATCGCATTCAGATGAATGGTAGGCTATATGAACGCTTACGGGACTGCATTGAAACGATTCGCGCGCCGTCATTCATTTGTTGAATCTACTCGTGCGCTACCTATTGCAAAATGAATTTACTAAGTTAGAAACCTTTACGGGAGTGTACTCATCAAAGCTTCATCGCAATCGGATGAATGGTATATGAACGCATACCGTATTGTGTTTAAACGATTCGCACGACGTCACTCATTTGTTGAATCTACTCGTGCGCTACTTATTGTAAAATTGATTTACTAAGTTAGAAACCTTCGCGGGAGTGGGAACAACAATTCACCAAAATTTCATCGCAATGTAATGAATGGTATATGGACGCATGTGGGACTTGGTTGAAACGAATCACGCGCCAACACTCATTTGTTGAAAGAACTCACGCGCTATCTATTGTACAATGGATTTATTATGCCTATAATCATTCCAGGAGTGTGCTCAACATCTCACCAAAGTTTCATTCCAATCGGATGCATGGTATATGAACGCAGGAGGGACTTCGTTGAAACGAATCGCGCGCCAACACTCATTTATTAAAATTGCCAGTGGCGAAGCTGCATTCAAGCTACTGGGTATTCTAAAGTTCATACCTCATAGTTTTTTGTAGAGAGACTCCAGTAGTGATAGAGCATGCTCTATTCTGTGTTGTCCCAAAAGATGTTATCGTTCCTAAATTAAGAATATATTTCTTAGATATTTGGTGCTTTCGTGCTCTACAATGAAAATTTTTAATACACGCAATCCTAGTTTTACTGTATTCTTTACTATCGCCACCAAACAGAATACCAAACATAACAATGCATCGTGCCCGTCGTTACACGTGCTGTTAGGCTAACCATTCATACTGATCATACCACTGAGACTGGAATTTACGTGACTGATTTTTAGCCTACTTTTCACATTTTGCAAAAATGAGGAAAAAGTAGACTTATGAGATCGGGCAAATGTGTGTCTGTCTGTCTGTATGTGTGTCTCCCCCTATCAACTCCTAACGGCTGCAGCAATCGAAACAAAATTTGGCAGGAGTAAATATCTCTACCTGAATATCTCACGGCCATATTTGAAAATGATGTCAGCGCTACCAACTGTTGAAAAACCGCAATTGAAATTTGAGCTCCATGTTGGATACCTTGGAAGGTATGAATGGGAGCTATTTCAACATTGGCACACCTATAGATAATAGTGTTGTAGATAAATTTCCAGGAGGCCATACGTGGCAGTGTTGCCAAAATGATTATAAGCTTGCTGATAAGTCCAAATTTTAAATGCATATAACTTCTACACTATCAATTCGATTTCATCCAAATTTCGTATGTGTTATGTGTACATAAACAGATATGACTGAGCGTATTCTTAAGAGCCACCAGGGCTGCCAACTGTTAATAAATGCTCTCATTTTTTAAAAATCCAAATACCCATATATCAGAAAGTATGCAAGCCGACAGCTTTAAACTACGCACATGTATAGTACCTGACATTCTATATTAATTTGGAGTAACTTATATACGTCAGTGCTGCCAACATGATTCTAAGCCTGCTGATAGTCCAATTTTAAAATGCATGTGACTTCTATACTAACAAATGGATTTCATTCAAAATTGACACAACAATAGATCATTTTATTTCAGATTATTTCTTACCAATACATGTATGTCATTGTTGCCAACATGATTTTATGCGCACTGTTCACTGATCTCTATACATGGATCGCTGATGGCAGCTCTACACTGCACGAGAAAGTACGCCAGGTTGAGCGCGCGGTCCGCCGTGTTGGTCTACCCATTCTCAAGCCCTCCTTATGGGCAAGCAATGATAATCTAGTCAATTTTGGATCGTAATTAATGGTGCTTTGGAGCACATAAAAATATAGAGATATGTTCACTCATAGCATAAGAGCATTGGGATCACTGACACGTTATGCCGAGGTCAGTAAATCTCCGGAATATCAATAAAAATGAATGTATAATAACGGCTGACAAATATCAACTTAGGTGCTGAGTACACGCAATTAGCGATCAGTCACAGAGTAACGAGTGAAAAACAATTTCTGGAAACATTCTTATAAATTGTATATACGGTATACATGTATATATGCCACAAAATTATGCATTCTTCAAATGATGTACCTATAGGCCTAAACGTAGCTCACTATACAGGCCTAGATTCGACATATCGTAATCGGTAATTGGTAATGAATTCCTGTTTCCATGAAATAACCAACACTTCCTCCAAGTAATCCCAGCACTCTACATCAAATACTACAGCTTTTAAACACGCTAGCAGCACAATAATCTTAATAATAACGGGAAGTAGATCAAAGCCAAAAATGCAATTGAAGCCAAACCAATTTCACTCCTCAGCTCCACATAAAACTTAAAACAACTAAAAACCTACTCAAAATATACTCTCCCCACCGTTTTACAACTATTAAGCGAACTATTCTCACCCAGAACCGAAAAACCCTGAAATGGGATCAAATTTAAACACGCAATAGCCTAGCCCGATCACGTCTGCTTCAGCACCACCGCATATGTATAAAGGTATTACCGGCTTGCCTGGGATGATGAGTCACCAAACCGGTACTTAAAACTAAGATTTTACGCTTTAAATAACCAAATTTAGCCCATTTTACAACTACAAGAAACACAAAATATTTACTGCCAGTATAAATACATGTATAACATCAAACTACCAGTAACCAATCACAGAGCCGGATTCGCAATATTGCACCATGCGCTCGCTGCCATCTTGCTATACCTGTCATCGTCTATTCGGCTTACTGCTGCCTTAGCTATCAGCCATCCATGTATAGAGATCAGTGGCACTGTTAGATCCAATGTTTAACTGCATGTAACGTCCATGCTGTCCATTGGACTTCAACCAAATTTTGTATTCTGTACCTTAAGAGATGGAAGTAAGAATATATTCAGTAACCAGAGCTGCCAACTGTAGTTCTCTATTAGACTACATTATGCCAGGTATACAGTATTTCGAACTAATTAGAAATTTCGATATTACCATCTTAATTTGGTCATTATTCTAGAATGACCCATTTAGATGAATCATTGGAATGAATCTTACATTTTAAGAAAAGTAGGCTCTTTAGTTCGTCACGGAACTTCTTGTTATCTCTATGTACAATATTTAGATGAGGTTGTGGTCTTCTATCTCTAACTGCACATTTCTCTTCATAGGGCAACGAAGAAAATGGTCTTGATTTTAAATATACTATTAAATCACTACACTGATCCATGTTTTAAAACTCTCAAACGAACATGCTGGCGCTGAAATACCGCCCGCCTCACGATTTCACTGCGTGGAGCCTAGGCTCTCTGCTGAAAAATTCAGCTATCGACCTTCCGGTTGGTGCATGCGCAATTACCTTTTCTACCCACAGAGGCTAAAGCCTGTTTCAAAGGAGACTCACTGGCTGCTCAGTCCCGGGCTGAGAAGCTGGCGTCAATCCCACCGTGGCTACCTCGTGCTCTAGTCACACTGTATAACACTTCCTTGTGTCCCAACACCTTACGATACTGCACTACTCAATAAAAACACTGTATACCACCGCACTTCCTTGTATTGCATCACCTCGTGCTCTAGTCACACTGTATAACACTTCCTTGTGCCCAATTATATTAGGTGTGAAATTTGATATTCTACCTGATCAATAATCTATTGAGCCTGTTTGTCAACTCTTGATCAATGCAATACATTTGTATTTGTCTGTTGGCACACGCTAGAGTAAAAAGTGGCTTTTCACTGATGTCTCAGTCTCACTCGTGGCTGTGATTATATGGAAGCTACTGAGGTATGGTTAGGAAAGCAATGGCAAACTACTTCACTCCTCTTCTTGCTTAGTACGCCTCAATATAGCGCTGCCTTGGGTTTTTGTGGGTATCTATCCACATAACCAAACGGCAGTGCCTTTTGAGGATCCAACCAGCCTTCGAGCTGACTACCCAACAGACGGACTGAGGTATAAATTCTAAACGGCTGGAGCGATTTCATTGAAACCCTGTAAGATCATAGCACCATTCTGGCCAACCCCGACCGTAGCCTTCAAATTTTATTGTGTCTCACCAATCCAACATGGCGGCTGTGCGAAATATTTCACCAGCATTCAGTATCTCCGAAACTATTACCGATATCACCCTGAAATTTTGTACGGTGATAAAGGGAACTACTAGAAGTTCACCTATGAGACTTTCAAAAACATGGTAACTACGAAACCAACATGGCGGCCAAGCGAAGTTGAAACGTTTAAATAGACTTTTCTCGCGATTTAACCATCCAAATTTAATGAAACATTGTGCAGCAAATGTTTATACACATTGTAATGCACTGGATTCTAATTTAGTTCAATTGTTTACATAACCTCAAAATGGTGGCTGTGCGAAATATTTCACTGGCATTCAATATCTACGAAACCATTTATGATATCACCCTGAAATTTTGTACAGTGGTAAAGAGCATTGCTACAAGTTTATCTACGTAACGTTCGAAAACCTGTAAAGTACAAAACGAACATGGCGGCCAAGCGAATTTGAAACATTTTAATAGACTTTTCTTGTGATTTTACCATCTGAGTGCAGTGAAATGTGGAACAGTAAATGATTATACATATTGTAATGCACTGTCATCTAATTTAGTTCAATTGTTTACATAACCTCAAGATGGCGGCTGTGCGAACTTTTAAAGTTAAGTTTTTATTTCTTGTGTCGTAATCATGCGATCGAAGTGAAAGTTTGAATAATGAAGCTACGCAATAATTTTCCTTTAATGGTACATAACTCTATGGCCTATAGATATAACAATCCAAAATGGCGAGCATCCGAAATATTTTGACGGTTCTCAATATCTACGAATCTTTTACAGCAATCAAACTGTTTTTTAATGTTTATAGAGGCTATCAACATAAGTTCATCTATATGACTTTCAGTGACCTGGTGAGCACAAATCCAACATGGCGGCGACGCAAAGTATAAATATTTAAATGGACGTTTCTCGCGATTTAACCATCCGAGTGCAGTGAAACGTAGCACGTCAAATGCTTATACAAATGTTAATCCACTAGCATCTAATTTATTTCAATTGTTTTCATAACCACAAGATGGCAGCTGGGCGAAATTTTAAAATCTCGTTTTTACTTCTTGTGTCCTAATCATGTGATTGAAGTTTGAATACCACACGTACACAATAATCTTCATGTGATAGTACATAAATAAAAATCCAACCTGGCGACCATCTGAAATATTTAGACGGTTCTCAATATCTACGAATCTATCACAACAATCAAACTGAAATTTTGTATGTTGATAAAGGCAATTAACATGAGTATGTTATATGAAAATAGGCTGTATAGTTATTCATGGAACTACTTGTCTTTCTTTTGTAACAACAACAAACAAATACAAAGTAGTTCTAGTTTCTGTTTCTCAGTAACAAATCGCAATGCCGATGACATTTTTACACAGATAACCTATCGGATTGACAGTAAAGTGTGAAATGAAGCTGGATGCGCCGCTGGAGCGTGAATGATCTAGACTCTTCCAGCAAGGCGGCCAGCAAGCTGGAGTGTGAATGGCTAGCTTCACCTCAAAGACAGTTACTTCATGTCCGTTGGCGCTGAGTAATTTTAAAGCGAAAGCAATGAAATCCTAACCGGGAGTCTCCCGTATTCAAACGTAAGGAAATATTTCACGAGGACAAGTACATAAAATATGAACTTCAGGCCTTGAGATATTCTTTGAATGAAGGGAATTTTCAAGAGATAGAAACGTTATTAAATGTTCCCCAGAAATCACTGCGGTCTACCTCACTTGGGGAAGAACGCAAGTTTGGATTATACTCGTACTAGTAGGTCATGACTGATGTCACATGCGTGCATCAAGGAGAACTTGCTAACGCCTAGTAAGGTGGACTGGAGGAGGCCATCGACCATCTCAGCCGTCACCGAGTGGGAATTCCGCCCACACACATTTATCGACCTTCAGGATCTTGCCAGCAAACAATTAGATGTTGCTTCGACAATAAACTTCAGCCCTCTATTATTCCGTAAGTTTTATTTGAATACGAATTGTAAATATTAGGTACGCCAAAACCGTAATAATAATAATAATAATAATAATAATAATAATAATAATAATAATAATAATAATAATGAAAATCCACAGCCTGCTTCCAGTCTCCGACCGGGTCAGGAATGGAATGAATGAAGCCCCTATCTAGCGGCGAGGATATGAACTGTGCCGGCTGCCGAGGCCTGACGCACTCCTCTGGGGCAATGATTAAATGAATGACAGATGAAATGAAATGATAGTGGAGAGTGCTGCTGGAATGAAATTTTGACAGGGAAAACCGGAGTACCCGGAGAAAAACCTGTCTGCCTCCGTTTTGTCCAGCACAGATCTCACATGGAGTGACCGGGATTTGAACCACGGACCCAGCGGTGAGAGGCCGGCGTGCTGCCGCCTAAGCCACGGAGGCTTAATAATAATAATAATAATAATAATAATAATAATAATAATAATAATAATAATAATAATAATAATATGGAGGAAGTTGGGGTCAGTCCAAATGAGATCTGGAATAGAGAGGTGTTTCGAGGTAGGATTGATGCATTCAAGGGGTTCCAGGAAAAGCAAAGGAGAAGAGCCAAGAACATCTGGTCGGAAGAAACTAAGAGAATCCACAGTGAAAGGATGAAGTGTTTCTGGGAGCAGAAAAAAGGACTAATCAGCAAGTCAATTGTTTCCCGTGGTCCAAAGTAGGCCAAAATCGAACAAAGAAAGAGGAAGAATAACAATAATGAAAATCCACAGCATGCTTCCAGTCGACCAACCGGGTCAGGGAATGGAATGAATGAAGCCCCCATCTAACGGCGAGGATATGAACTGTTCTGGCTGCCGAAGTTTGTCGCACTCCCCTGGGGCAATGATTAAATGAATGACAGATGAAATAAAATGAAATAATAGTGGAGAGTGTTGCTGGAATGAAATTGTGACAGGGAAAACCGGAGTACCCGGAGAAAAAGCCGTCTGCCTCCGCTTTGTCCAGCACAAATCTCACATGGAGTGAATGACCTCGTAGTTTCGCCCCTTAAAACAACAATATTTAACTAACTTACTCACATGGAGTGACCAGGATTTGAACCATGGACCCAGCGGTGAGAGGCCGGCGTGCTGCCACCTAAGCCACGGAGGAATTGCAATAACAATAATAAATAAATAAATAAATAAATAACTTAATTAATTCATTAATGGCCTAATAATAATACGATTCCAGCATTTGCCTTGAGTAGAAGTGGGGAAACATTTCTTGGCTGAGTCCGGAATCAAACCGGGACCTCCGTGGCGTCTTACCAAGAATACTAGCAGCTTTACCACGACATGACCTATTAGATTGCATCTGTGTCACACAATGAATTTCCACAAACACCTTTCTTGTTTAATAAGGGCCAGAACTTGTTCTTTATTCACGTGATCGATCTGGCTGAACATACGTCAGTAGTGTCAGAGATCAAAGTCTGCGTCTTTCGTTCTTTTTGCTTGTAATAACAATGATGTAATTGAAACTCTCAACGGGACCTCTAGAACGATTACAGGCAGTGATGTCACTATCGGGAGGGTTCAATTCTAGGTGACTAACGTACAGTACAAAATATCATCATCATCATCGTCATCATCATCATCCTCATCATTTATTGTTTTGACGGGCCTTTTAGGCCTACAGCAGAAGACAAAGCAAAGGAGAAACAGATACAGAAAAAGGACATAGTATACAAACAAAATAAAATACAATTAAAAGAAACGGGGAAAGAAGTCAGTCACAACACTGGAGATATCTACTGTAGATGAGAGCCCATCTCTAGCGTCATTTTCGACCGCTGTCGGCTCCACTTGCTTAAGGATTGTCAGAACTTGATCCTTCCCTCGCGTCCTTGGGCGTCCCCTTGTGCGTTTTCCATCAAGTTGGGAATGAAGGACTTGGTATTGGAGAGATCCATCAGCTCGAAGGATGTGGCCAAACCACTGGATCCGTTTGTGTCCTAATAATTGGTCAGTGGGTGGCTTTCCAAACCGCTGGTACAGGTCCTCTTTCGTTCTTCGATCTCATCTCACCTCCTTGGTATTGTAGATGGGTCCATAAATCTTTCGAAGAACCTTCCTCTCGAACAAAATATCAATATATAAACATAAATATTAACATAATTTCACACAGATTTGTGTATGTCAGAATCAGGGTTTAATCAGTCGGAAGGATCTAGACAGCTCATGATACCGATGAATAACTCTGGATCCTTATCTTAGGTATAAAATACGCAATAAATGGATATTCACCATCGTTAGGCAACGAGGTACAGTTTAATATAAACCTACTAAAGTACAGGTCTACAGTGTTGAAATTGCACGACCATCAGGAAAATAAAACATGAAATTTAAATTATTTAATTTTTGTTCATTTAACAAAATTTTAGGTGTACAATTTGTCGAAATTTCCTTGACAGGCTACCGGACCTTTTTCCTGGAGGGTGTTCCATAACTCTCGGTGTTTTGGACCTCCAGTAATTAAACATTGAACAAGTAGTTCCGTGAAGAACTATACAGCCTAATTTCATATATCCTACTCATGTTAATTGCCTCTATCGTCAGACAAAATTTCAGTTTGATTGTTGTGAGAGATTCGTAGACATTGAGAACCGTCTAAATATTTCAGATAGTCACTTGGTTGGATTTTTAGCCTATTTTCATTTTATGAAAAAAAATAAAAAAAAAAGGCTTATGAGATCACCTTTTGTCCGTGTGTCTCTGTGTATGTGCGTGTGTGATTCGTGTGTGTCCCACCCTAATAAAACCTAAACGGCTAGAGAGATTTCAATGAAACTCGGTAAGATCATGGCACCATTCTCGCCGACCCCGACCGTGCCCTTCAAATTTTATTCTGTTGCACCAATCCAACATGGCGGCTGTGCGAAATATTTCACCAGCATTCAGTATCTCCGAAACTATTACCGATATCACCCTGAAATTTTGTACGGTACTAAACGGCACTACTAGAAGTTTACCTATGATACGTTCAAAAACCTGGTAAATACAAACCCAACGTGGCGGCCAAGCGAAATTGAGATTTTTAAATAGACTGAAGACACGATTTAACCGTCCAAACGTAATGAAACTAGGTACAGCAAATGTTTATACACATTGTACTGCACTGGTGTCTAATTTAGTTCAATTGTTTACATAACCTCAAAATGGAGGTTGTGCGAAATATTTCACTGGCATTCTATATCTCCGAAACCATTACAGATATCACTCTGAAATTTTGTACGGCGATAAAAGTCACTGCTCCAAGTATATCTATGTAACTTTCAAAAACCTTTCATGTACAAAACGAACATGGCGGCCAAGCGATGTTGAAATATTTTAATAGACTTTTCTCTTGATTTAACCATCTGAGCTCAATGAAATTTGGCACAGTAAATGATTATACATATTGTAATGCAATTGCATCTAATTTAGTTCAATTGTCTACATAACCTCAAGATGGCTTCTGAACGAAATTTTAAAATTATGTTTTTATTTCTTGTGTCGTAATCATGCGATCGAAGTGAAAGTTTGAATAATGAAGCTTCACAATAATTTTCCTTACATAACTCTATGGCCTATACATATAACAATCCAAAATGGCGAGCATCCGAAATATTTTGACGGTTTTCAATATCTACGAATCTTTTACAGCAATCAAACTGATTTTTTAATGTTCATAGAGGCTATGCTCATAAGTTCACCTATAGGTATTTCAGTAACCTGGAGAGCACAAATCCAACATGGCGGCGACGCGAAATAAAAATATTTAAATTGAAGTTTTTCGTGATTTAACCATCCGAGTGCAGTGAAATTTTGCACGTTAAATGCTTATACAAATGTTAATCCACTGGCATCTAATTTATTTCAATTGTTCTCATAACCACAAGATGGCAGCTGTGCGAAAGTTTAAAATCTCGTTTTTTCGTATGTGTCCTAATCATGCGATTGAAGTTTGAATACCGCACGTAGCCTACACAATACTCTTCATGTAATAGTACATAAATAAAAATCGAACCTGGCGACCATATGAAATATTTAGATGGTTCTCAATATCTACGAATCTATCACAACAATCAAACTGAAATTTGTATGTTGATAGAGGCAATTAACATGAGTAGGATAGGCCTATATGAAAATAGGCTGTATAGTTCTTCAAGGAACTACTTGTTAGCCTATTTTCATTTTATGAAAAACAAACTAGGCTTATGAGATCACCTTTTGTCCGTGTGTCTGTGTGTGCGTGTGTGTGATTCGTGTGTATGTGTGTCCCCCCTAATAAAATCTAAACGGCTGGAGCGATTTCAATAAAACTCGGTAAGATTATGGCACCATTATGGCTGACCCCGACCGTGCCCTTCAAATTTTATTCTGTCGCAGCAATCCAACATGGTGGCTGTGCGAAATATTTAATCAGAATTCAGTATCTCCGAAACTATTACCGATATTACCCTGAAATTTTGTACGGTGATAAACGGCACTACTAGAAGTTCACCTATGAGACGTTCAAAAACCTGGTAAATACAAACCCAACATGGCGGCCAAGCGAATTTGAGACTTTTAAATAGACTAAAGACACGATTTAACCATCCAAACGTAATGAAACTTGGTACAGCAAATGTTCTTACACATTGTAATGCACTGGTGTCTAATTTAGTTCAATTGTTTACATAATCTAAAAATGGCGGTTGTGCGAAATATTTCACTGGCATTCTATATCTCCGAAACCATTAGTCTACAGATATCACCATGAAATTTTGTACGGTGAAAAAAGTCATTGCTACAAGTTTATCTATGTAACATTCAAAAACGTTTCATGTACAAAACGAACATGGCGGCCAAGCGAATTTGAAACATTTTAATCGACTTTTCTCTTGATTTAACCATCTGAGCGCAATGAAATGTGGCACAGTAATTGATTCTACATATTGTAATGCAATAGCATCTCATTTAGTTCAATTGTTTACATAACCTCAAGATGGCAGCTGAGCGAAATTTTAAAATTAATTTTTTATTTCTTGTGTTGTAATAATGCGATCGAAGTGAAAGTTTGAATAATGACGCTACGCAATAATTTTCCTTACATAACTCCATGGTCTGTACATATAACAATCCAAAATGGCGAGCATCCGAAATATTTTGACGGTTCTCAATATCTACGAATATTTTACAGCAATCAAACAGACATTTTTTATGTTCATAGAGGCTAAGCATATATGTTCACCTATAGGTATTTCAGTAACCTGGAGAGCACAAATCCAACATGGCGGCGACGCGAAATAAAAATATTTAAATTGAAGTTTCTCGAGATTTAACCATCCGAGTGCAGTGAAACTTTTCAAGTTAAATGCTTATACAAATGTTAATCCACTGGCATCTAATTTATTTCAATTGTTTTCATAACCACAAGATGGCAGCTGTGCGAAATTTTAAAATCTCGTCTTTACTTCTTGTGTCCTAATCATGCGATTGAAGATTGAATACCGCACGTACACAATAATCTTCATGTAATAGTACATACATATAAATCCAACCTGGTGACCATCTGAAATATTTAGACGGTTCTCAATATCTACGAACCTATCACAACAATCAAACTGAAATTTTGTATGTTGATAGAGGCAATTAATATGAGTAGGATAGGACTATATGAAAATAGGAAATACTTGTTATTTATGTACTATTACATGAGGATTATTGTGTACGTGTGGTGTTCAAACTTCAATCGCATGATTAGGACACGAACGAAAAAACGAGATTTTAAACTTTCGCACAGCTGCCATCTTGTGGTTATGAAAACATTTGTAATAAATTAGATGCCAGTGGATTAACAATTGTATCAGCATTCTACGTGCAAAATTTCACTGCACTTGGATGGTTAAATCGTGAGAAACGTCTATTTAAATATTTATACTTCGCATTGCCGCCATGTTGGATTTGTTCTCACCAGGTTACTGAAAGTCCTATAGGGGAACTTATGTTCATAGCCACTATGAACATACAAAAATTCAGTTTGATTGCTGTAAAAGATTCGTTGATATTGAGAACCGTCAAAATATTTCGGATGCTCGCCATTTTGGATTGTTATATGTATAGGCCATAGAGTTATGTACCATTAAAGGAAAATTATTGTGTAGCTTCATTATTCAAACTTTCACTTCGATCGCATGATTACGACACAAGAAATAAAAACTTAACTTTTTGCACAGCCGCCATATTGAGGTTATGTACAAAATTGAACTAAATTAGATGCCAGTGCATTACAATATGTATAATCATTTACAGTACCACATTTCACTGCGCTCAGATGGTTAAATCACGAGAAAAGTCTATTAAAATGTTTCAACGTCGCTTGGCTGCCATGTTCGTGTTTTACTTTACAGGTGTTTGAAAATTACACAGATAAACTTGTAGCAGTGCCCTTTATCAAAGTACAAAATTTCAGGGTGATATCCGTAATAGTTTCGGAGATATAGAATGCCAGTAATATATTTCGCACAGCCGCCATATTGAGGTTATGTAAACAATTGAACTAAATCAGACGGCAGTGCATTACAATGTGTATACACATTTGCTGTACCAAGTTTCATTACGTTTGGATGGTTAAATCTCGAGAAAAGTCTATTTAAAAGTCTCAACTTCGCTTGGCCGCCATGTTGGTTTTGTAGTTACCAGGATTTTGAAAGTCTCATAAGTGAACTTCTAGTAGTACCCTTTATCACCGTACAAAATTTCAGGGCGATATCTGTAATAGTTTCGGAGATACTGAATGCTGGTGAAATATTTCGCACAGCCGCCATGTTGGATTGGTGAGATACAATACAATTTGAAGGGCACGGTCGGAGTCGACCAGAATGGTGCTGTGATCTTACCGAGTTTCATTGAAATCGCTCTAGCCGTTTAGAAGTTATTTTGAAGGAACACACACGCGAAATCACACACACACACGCACACACAGACAGACACACGGACAAAAGGTGATCTCATAAGCCAATTTTTTCATAAAATGAAAATAGGCTAAAATTGAAGTCCTGGTCAGAACAAGTGTTGTTGTTGTTGATTGATTTAGGAGTAAAATTATACAGTACTGCATTAATTCGTAGCAGAAATATACAGGGTGTGACTAAATAATTGAGAAAGCTCCGGGGATTCGATAGAGGACCTGACAACAACCTGTAAACATATGGAGTATGTGCGTTCATTGCCGTGTTCCGAGCATTGTTTGTGGTGTGCATAACACAGACGGCTACACGATGTTTGCTGGTCATTTGTGGAGGGCACACAGGCCACTTGTACGTTCCGTCGCTATTCAAATCCAAACAAATGGGTAGGGCGTCAGGAACCGACACCGTAGCCTGCTCGTTCTCCCGATCTCAACCCTTTTGACTTCTACTTATGGGGGTCATTTAAAGGCAATTGCGTATGCCACAAATATGCATAACCTTGGACATGCTGCGTCAGCGAATAGAGCAAGGATGTCAGAGATAAGACAGACGCCGGGAATATGGGAGCGTGTGAGACAGTCAATAATGCGGCGCTTAGACGCCTGAATTACAGCTCGTGGTAGCCATTTTGAGTACCGTCTGTAGAGAACGTACACTTTATGAACACAAATTACCAACCTGCATAGTGAAGCGGTCTGAGTTATGGACACCACAAACAATGTTTGTAACACGGCAACGAAAGCAAATACACCATGTGTTTATCGGACATGTTTTGATTGATGTCAGGTCCTCTATAGCAATGTTTCCCAAACGTTTTTGTGTGTGTACCACTTCAGGAGATGAGAATCTCTCGCGTACCACCTAATGGTTGGGAGATATAGTAACTATAACCCCCATCACCACTACGTAGCAGACCAAAAGATGGATTATAAATTATGTTTGTTAGAGGTAAAGTTCAAATAATAAAAAGTGTGTCCAGTTGTTTTATTATTTATTACAATACAATAAGTATTCAATTCAAACATTCAGAAATGACACTGTACAAATAATATTAATAAAAAAAGATCTTGATAATTAAACATAAAAACCAAAGTTCAATTAACAACTTCAGTGTGAAGGTGTGAGCTTGAAGAATAGAAGCCAACTTACGAGTGTCTGGTTTAAGATTGCTGAGTCTCAAACGAAGATCATTTTTCCACTGTGAGCAGCCTATTCCGGTATTGATTCTCGAGATAAACAAGTGAAGAAAATGCAGTCTCACACAAGTACGAAGTAGTGAAAGGCAGTAAAAATCTATCTGCTTTTGAAAAAGTTTGCCTTAGTTCTGTATCAGAATTCAATTTATAAAACTGCTCCTTATCTTTGGCCTTAAAGTCCTCCGGCAACATATCAATGTTTTACATTTTTAGATTTTAACTTTTATCTTTTTATATTTTTTATATTTTTCGTAACATCACCGCGTACCGCTGCAGCAGTACGAGCGTACCACCAGTGGTACGCGTACCACAGTTTGAGAAACGCTGCTCTATAGAATCCCTGGAGCTTTCCACATATTTAGTTGCTCCCTGTATAAATACAACATTCACTAAGGTATGTACATCATTTTATTAGTTCTCAGTATGCCCATTATAGTCTCCCTCCGCAACTATTCCAGGCCAAGCCAATTCAGGTGCTTCGCGAGCACCGGCCGGCACTGGCAAAAGCACCGGTGCTCTGCTGTAGGAGAGGAATGTGTAGTGGCAGCGCTTAGCGAGGCGAGAGTAGTGTTGTTGTTGGTGGTGAAATGGGCTGGGTAAATCAGCGCGCGTCAGGCGGCCACCACACACAGAAAGCTAGGCTAAGCTAAGCTAAGCTACGCGGTGTTATGAAAAATATCGCTCTCAATGCATTTAAGTAGAGTGACACACACAGGCCGCTATGCTAAGCTATACTATGCGAAGCGATGCTAAGCTAAGCTAGACAGATCGCTAGGCAGGCGATTTTCTTGGCTGTAGCTGGCCTGGCGCATGCGCTTTTCATTCCGGAACAGTTGATCTGGTGGGCTGTCGCAGACCTTTGAGTTGTGTGCGTAGCCGTGTTTGTGAGTGTAGTGTAGTGATTCAGGTAGTACCGTACTTCGTTTTATTTATACAATGGGTGACAAGCCAAAAGAACAACTTCGTTCATTTCCCAGCCCTACAAAACTGTGATAATCAAAATTCTCAAAAGTACGCAGAAATTATATCAGAATTTAGAACCGAATTCCGCGTTAGATTTCAAGACTTCATGGAGAATGTTATAAGTTTCAATATGTTTTATTCCCCTTTCTCCATTAAAGTATTTAGTGTATCCACTGCAGAAGAGGAATATTTAGCTTTAAGGAATAATAATCTTCTTGTATTATCTTCACATAATACCCATACTGGTCCATCCAGCCTCCAACAACAAAATGTAATTATAACTGACGAATAAGACGGAGGCAATTAATTAATTAATTGTTTAGTTTTAATTTGTAGTAGATACGTAGTCAGAGGAGGGGGGGGGGGGGGCAGGTCCGGATTCTCTCCGAAATTGAAACAAGAGGCAAACTTATCGTTTGACAATTGTGATATTATAGTCTTATTCTTATTTTCTTGTTAGTAGCGGCGTACCGGTATGAGAAAAATTATAATAATAATTTTGTGTACAGACAGAAATAACAGTTTTATTGCGCTCCTGAGTTTGCACTAATTTTCAGCATTCTTTCTTTATCTTTGGCATCGCTTTGAAGCCACTAATTTGCCGATATTTGGAACAATCGTTTTGGCAGTTGCAATCCGAAGTATAGCTTCCAAGGAAGCTTCAGACAAACTCGACCTTGTTTTTGTTTTGTTAATATTCAAAATTATTGAAAGCATTTGTTCACAAACGAACGTCGTTCCGAACATAGCAACACATTTCAGGGCAAGGGCATGAATCCTCGGGAATTCTTGTTCCTCAACGTATTTATAAAATGAAATCAAATCACCATTGTAATGGTAATAGTCTGTCAAAATTGATCGCACTGTAGTTTTATCAGCTCAACTTGGATACTTAATCGGGCATCCTCTGGGCGCACCAAAAATGGCGTCATAAAAACTTTGAGTGCTGGTTTTACTTGTTTTATTTCTTCAAACCTATCTTAAAATTCTTTATGTAATGACTGTAACGCTTTCGTGTACCCACTGATGTGTTCATAAGTACTTAAGTTCAAGGATTTTAGAGAGGGAAAATTGTCCCAATTGCCTTCTTGAAGCTGAATTTCTAAAAGCATAAGTTAAGCTGCAATTTGAAACTTTCAATACTGTAACACATAGTACTGTTTCATTTATTTGCCTACTTTTCATATTTTGCAAAAATGAGGAAAAAGTAGACTTATGAGATCGATCCGGGAAAATGTCTGTCTGTCCTTCTGTCTGTCTGTCTGTGTGTCCCCCCCCCCCCTATCAACTCCTAAACGGCTGCAGTAATCGAAACCAAATTTGGTATGAATAAAGATCTGTACCAGAACATCTCAATGCCATACATGAAAATGATGTCAGTGCTACCAACTGCTGAAAAATCGCAATTGAAATTTGAGCTCAATGTTGGATATCCTGGAAGCTATACATGGGAACTATTCCAAAATTGGCACACATATAGATAATAAAACTTCAGTTTAATTGTCAGGAGGCCATACATGACAGTGTTGCGAAAATGAGTCTAAGCCAATTGATAGGTCCAATTTTTAAATGCATATAACTCCTACACTATCAATTGGATTTCAACCAAATTTCGTATGTACTATGTGTACATAAACAGATATGACTGAGAGTATTCTTAATAACCACCAGGGCTGCCAACTGTTAATAAATGCTCTCTCTATTTTTTTTATCCAAATACCAATATATCAGAAAGTATGCGAGCCAACAGCTTTAAAATTTGCACACGCATAGTGCCTGACATTCTATATTAATTTGGAGTAACTTATATACGTCAGTGCTACCAACACGATTCTAAGCCAGCTGATAGGCCCAATTTTTAAATGCATGGAACTTCTATAATTACGACCAATTGGATTTCAACCAAATTTCGTATGTGCTATGTGTACCATAACAAATATGACTATGCGTATTCTTAAGGGCAATCAGGGCTACCAACTGTTTATAAATGATGTTTATATGTTTTACTCTAATATCAATATATCAGAAAGTATGCAAGCCAACTGCTCTAAACTTTGCGCACGTATAGTACCTGACATTCTAGATTAATTTGGACTAACTAATATACGTCAGTGCTGCCAACATGATTCTAAGCCAGCTGATAGGTCCAATTTTAAAATACCATTAACTTATATACCAACAAATGGATCTCATCCAAAATTGGCACAACAATAGATAATAATATTTCAGATTATTTCTGACCAACACATGCATGACATTGTTGCCAACATGATTTTACGCGCGCTGATAGATCCAATGTCTAACTGCATGTAACGTCCATGCTATCCATTGGACTTCAACCAAATTTTGTATTCTGTACCTTAAGAGATGGAACTAAGAATAAATTCAGTCACCAGGGCTGCCAACTCTAGTGCTCTATTAGGCTACATTATGCCAGGTATATTTCGAACTAATTAGAAATTTCGATATTACCAACTTTAAATATTTCGTCATTATTCTAGATAGGTCCATATAGATTAATCATTGTCATGAATCTTACATTTTAAGAAACGTAGGCTCTTAAGTTCGTCACGGAACTTCTTGTTTTTGCCTTGCAACGAGATATTTAAATCACTTAAATACCTCGCGATGTCTTTTATGAAACCGAGGTCAGCGTCCCATTGCTCATCATCCAAGTCTGACTGTGCTACCGCCACTACACCAGGAGGAATGAGGGGTGGGAGGGGAGGGAGGTGAAAAGCACCGGTGCCGCTCAGCGCAGCACAGGGGCGCGCAAGCACCAAGTGCTCGCTCTGGCGTGACCTGACTAATCCATAAAGGTGCAGCTGTGACGCAGTAGTTAAAAGGGACGTAAAACCAATAACATGATATTGTAGCTGTGAAACACTTTAACAATAACCCCAAACTAGAATTTAAACACAAATGTACACCAATGATCTACGAGTACTGTGCTGCAATGTTGAGAGAAAGCTAGAGCTGATCTATTAGAACTAGACACGCATTTTTGTTTACAAGACACAAACAAATCCCACTCCACCAAAATAAAAATAAAACTAAAGGAGAAACTAAACTTGAATCGGTGGTTTCAGAATGGCTACAAGGAATCTGCCAAGATCAACTAACTCAGCGTCAACATTCCTTAGTTAGATGGTGTTTTTCAATGAAAATGACAAGTTAATATGATAAACTAAGGCCTCATTATTACACCATTCTTTATTATTATTATTTAAAGTAGCAGTCGGTTGAACAGGAGTGGTAGCAATTAATGTTGACAAGATTAATTAGCCGTTTCATTGAGTATTATGACAAGCAAACTGTGTTATTAATGGCGACAAACACTTGCTGTAACAAGTAAGGCAAGGTCATGTGAGGCATTCAGATCAAAAGCAGTGTGATTGAGTTTGGAATGATAGTCAGCTTTTAATCACCTCGTGGAGTAGCGGCTAGCATTCTTGGCAGTCGCCCTAGAGGTCCGGATTCGATTCCGGGCTCTGGCAAGAATTTAATTCGGGTCTTAGGGCTGGAGCGGGGTACACTCGGTCTCATAAGGCAAAACTGACAAGAGGTGGGTTCGATTCCCACCTAACCTATCCTGGAAGTGGTTATCCGTGGTTCCCCACCATGACTCCAGGTAAATGTTGGGCTAGTTCCTCATTTAAGGCCGCGGCCACCTCCTTCCCAATCCTTACCAGAACTACAAATACACACACTACTACAGACACTACATTTTCTTAGGTTATCGGACTATAGGTCTATATATAGGCTACACGCTAAAGTACATGAGGCCGAATGACCACGATATCGCAAGCCCCTAATTGAGTCAACAACAACAACAACAAAATGAGCTGTTGTGCTTACGGCGTTTATGCGTGTGTACCCTAGACTTCATCAATGTCTGTTAGTCCGCCTCGGTGTGTAGTGGGATATACTCAGCCTCGTGTGGCAAATCTGAGAAGAGGCGGGTTCGATTCCTAACTCAGCCATCCTGGAAGTGGTTTTCCGTGGTTTCCCACTTCTTCTCCAGGCAGTGGCATAACTAGGATTAGCTTCTGGGGGGGATGTGTGGAGTCAAATCTGAACAAAATGCGTTTTTAGTTTCGTGTTTGTAGTTGTCTAATAGTTTATCATTTCAAATGATCTTGTCGACTTCATCGTTATGCTAGCTTGCCACGGTGGGTGAGTGGATAGCGTGTCGGTCTACTAACCCCAAGATTTCAGGTTCGCTCCTGGCCGTGGCAAGTGATTTTTGAAAGGCGGGAAAAATACGACACGCATGTCAAAGAACCCATTTGTATTCAGTAGGCCGTGTTCATAATGGCAAAATTAATCTCGGGAGTTTCCGCCAACACAAAGTTCCTCATTTCTCTACTAGAAAGCGCTATAATGTCCTAGGAGCTTAGATATCTAACCTCCTTGACTTTCATAGTGATTCAAGGAACAATGAAATTCGACATGCAAGCTACCCTCTGGGTGTCAAATTACAAAGCTTGCACCCGGCACCCGAGGCCATACGATATTATTATTATTATTATTATTATTATTATTATTATTATTATCATTATTATTATGCGTTTTTAGTTTCATGTTTGTAGTTGTCTAATAGTTTATCATTTCAAATGATCTTGTCGACTTCATCGTTATGCTTAGGTCTACCGTTATGTGTTACGGTTACGGCGTGTATGACGTCATCATGTTGTTCAGTGCATATGCACCGAGTCTGAGTTTACTCCTGGGGTCTGGCGTTATGCGAACGGAGACGGCGAGAGCTTGACGTCATGCAGCCCCCACGTGGGAAGCCTAAGTTAAAGGGTAATGGAGTCTGTTGAGCCTGAGTTTACTCCTGAGGTCTGGCGTTATGCGATACGGAGACGGCGAGTGCGTGACGTCATGCAGCAGAGTGTACGGGAAGCCTAAGTTAATGTTAATGGGTTTCGCTCGAAGCCCTTCTGAGCCTTTTTAATATGTGTAGCATTTGTAGCATGCGTCATTTGAAATGATGTAAAGTCTAGTCTCTCAGACTGACTGTATCTTTTTTAGCCTACTTTTCATATTTGGCAAAAATGAGGAAAAATTAGACTTATGAGATAGATCCGGGAAAATGTGTGTCTGTCCTTCTGTCTGTCTGTGTGTGTCCCCCTATTCAGCAAGAAGCAACAGCTGCAGCAATCAAAACCAAATTTAGTATGAGTAAAGATCTATACCGGAACATCTCAATGCCATACTTGAAAATGATGTCAGTGCTACCAACTGCTGAAAAACCGCAATTGTAATTTAAGCTCCAGGTTGGATATCTTGGAATGTATACATGGGAACTATTCCAAAATTGGCACACATATAGATAATAATACTTCAGTTTAATTTTTAGGAGGCCATACGTACATGTCAGTGATGCCGAAATGAATCTAAGCCTACTGATAAGTACAATATTTAAGTGCATATAACTTCTACACTATCAGTTGGATTTCAACCAAATTTCGTATGTGCTATGTGTACCATAACAGATATGACTATGCATATTCGTAAGAGCAATCAGGGCTGCCAACTGTTAATAAATGTTGTCTCAATTTCTTACGCTAATATCAATATATCAGAAAGTATGCAAGCCAATAGGCCTAAACTTTGCGCACGTATATTAACCGACATTCTAGATTAATTTGGAGTAACTAATATACGTCAGTGCTGCCAACAATATTCTAAGCCTCCTGATAGGTCCAATTTAAAATACCAGTAACTTCTATGCTAACAAAATAGATTTCATCCAAAATTGGCACAACAAGATATAATATTTCAGATTATTTCTGACCAACACAAGCATGACATTGTTGCCAACATGATATTAGGTGCGCTGATTGTTCCAATGTCTAACTGAATGTAACGTCCATGCTATCCATTGGACTTCAACCAAAATTTTGTTTTCTGTACCTTAAGAGATGGAATTAAGAATATATTCAGTCACCAGGGCTGCCAATCTAGTGCTCTATTAGACTACATTATGACAGGTGTAGTCGCCATGCCATGTCCGTTGCTCCCAGAACTGTTCGGTGAGTGTCCACTAGAGAGCACCTGTTGGCTGAGGCTGAGACTGAGGCTGAGGCGGCTGAGGCTGAGGAGGCTTAGGTATTACGAACTAATTTGAAATTCCGATATTACCAACTGAATTTCGTCTTTATTCTAGATAGGCTAGGTCAATGTAGATTAATCATTGGCATGAATCTTAAATTCTAAGAAAAGTAGGCTCTTTAGTTCGTCACGGAACTTCTTGTTTTGTTTTGTGTTTGTTTTCTGCTTCTGATTTTGTTTTTGAATTTTGCTTTTATGGTTTGAGTTTTTTGTTATTTGTTCGTTTTCTGCTTCTGCTTTGGTTTTGAATTTTGCTTTTTTGCTTTTAAGTTTTTTGATTTTGGTTTTGTGTTTGTTTTCTGCTTTTGCTTTGAATTTGAATTTTGCCTTTTGATTTGTGTTTTTTGAATTTTGTTTTATGTTTGTTTTCTGTTTTTGATTTTGTTTTTGAATTTTGCTTTTATGGTATGAGTTTTTTGTTATTTGTTCGTTTTCTGCTTCTGTTTTGGTTTTGAATTTTGCTTTTTTGCTTTAAGTTTTTGATTTTGGTTTTGTGTTTGTTTTCTGCTTTTGCTTTGAATTTGAATTTTGCCTTTTGATTTGTGTTTTTTGATTTTGGTTTTATGTTTCTTTTCTGTTTTTGCTTTTGTTTTTGATTTTTTCTTTTTGATTTGTGTTATTTGTTGTGGTTTTGTGTTTGTTTTCTACTTTGGTTTTTGCTTCTTGCTTTTGTGTTTGTGTTTTTGGTTTTGAGTTACTTTTTTTGCTTTTTCTTTTTGGTTTCTGTTTTGGTCATGTGTTTGCTTTGCTTTTTGCTCTGTACGGGTGGCAAAATGAGACTGCAGTATCAATGAAAGCAAACCTACACGTTTTCATGTTTGAACCCGATAATAGATCATTTGTTAGGTAATATTTGCACCTCTCAATGCGCCTAACATTGAAATATTTTGCACAAGTAAACTGAGATGTTCTCAAATTAGTAATCATAAACGCACATAATCTCGTCGTTATCATCAATCCGAAAAATGGCTTTTGTTTCTCAAAATAAATTTCTGATCAAATTAGGTTTTTTAAATTATTTGGCTCTGGGTCTGGGGGGGATTGATTCCCATAATCACCGCCGTAGTAACGCCACTGAGTCCAGCCAAACTCCGGGACTTTACCTAACTTAAGGCCACGGCCGTTTCCTACCTAAAACTGTTCTCACACACACTAGACAATTACACAGGTTATCAGAGAAAATTCTACATACACCCAAGTACACGAGGAACGATGTTGCAAAGCCCCTAAAAGAATCAACAACAACATATCAATGTCTGTCACAATAACAATTCCGTCACCAGACCAGCTTGCGAATCAAGTATCAACATCTCGCTAATAATAATAATAATAATATCATATGGTCTGGGGTGCCGGGTGCAAGCTTTGTTATTTGACACCCAGAGGGTAGCTTTCATGTCGAATTTCGTTGTTCCTTGACTATGAAAGTCAAGGAGGTTAGATGTTAGATATCTAACCTCCTTGAACACCACAGCGCTTTCTGGTAGAGAAATGAGGAACTTAGTGTTGGCGAAAACACCCGAGATTAATTTTCCCATTATGAACTCGGCCTACTGAATTCAAATGGGTTCTTTGACATGACAACATCGTATGACATGCGTATCGTATTTTTGCCGCCTTTCAAAAATCACTTACCACGGCCAGGAGCGAACCTGCAATCTTGGGGTTAGTAGACCGACACGCTACCCACTCACCCACCGTGGCAAGCTAACATCTCGCTGAAAGATGTTAATTCATTTGAGGGTCTTGGTATTCAGCCCCGTGTGATTGGGTATGTGTTGAATATGTCTAATAACCTGTTATTCGTTATTCCTTTGATGACTGTCGTAGTGTGGGAATTGTATTAGGGACAGGGGTTGGGTAGGCGCCACGAAGGGGACATGAAATGAGATACTATTCCAGCATTTACCTGGAGAAAGTGTGGAAAAACCCGGGGGAAACCCCACACTCAGGTTTGCCACTGTCAGAACTTTCTGCAGCTGCCCTCACGGCTATGGTGCAGTATTTACGAGCACGGCTATGCCATAGGGTTTGCTAAAAAAAGGCAAGAAAATATTGTATGCAATTATTTGAGCTTAATCATTAAACCCGCAGTTATAGATCTTGTTCTCCGCCAACAAGCTCACCAATTAAGTAGACATAAATGCCACAGGTATGTATTTTATACCTGAAGCAGATTATTTCTTGAGAATGTTTACGACTTTCAACGATAATCATCCGAATGTGTTCCCTTTGGCTGTTTACATTGCTCAATCATATATTTTTTAAACTAGTAATCTCTAGAATTAAACGACATGCATGCACCTGTATTACGACACACCCTTACGGGTTTGTGTTAAGCAATAACAACAGTATTCGCGGTCACTTGTACTGAAAGTGGCGAACGGAAGTGGCTGTTGGGATATTCGATAGTGTCTACACATACTGTACTTCGTTTTACTCATACTGCTTACGAAGCTTAAAATTTACCAATATTAATATTAATAATAATAATAATAATTTTAATAATAATAATGATCCGTATGCCACGAACCTACTACGTTGTCGTAGCAGGGGGAGAGGTGATACTCCCACGTGGCGCGTCCCAGGTGGCGGATAGGGGGGGGGTCCTCACTGGCTTGCCAGCGGACTTGAGGGAAATAAAATACCTCTCGCGGACCAAACACACTGTCAACAGCTGCAGAACATCGAGTGGCACCTCTCGATCTCAACAATCGAGTAGCAACCATGTGATCATTTCGTGTGATCACCCCAACCTTTCACTTTCAACTTGTGAACCTGGCATGATGGATCGTATTGGATCACAGCAACTACCCCAGGCCCTGGACTTACACAGTTCGAGTTCTCCCGATCATCGGATTCTGGGGGATCGGGAGCATCATGCTGAGAAGAGTCGGAGCTTCTCAAAATCTCTTCGCCCGAAGAAAAAGAACTTCATCGGAACAGTCAATGTGAACACATTGCTCAAAACTGGGAAACTTAAACAGTTAATTGACACCTTGAATAAATTTGATATTCAAATTGCAGCCATTCAGGAAACACGTTTCCAAGACGAAAACCATTTTGATTCAGAAAACTTTAGGATATATAAGGGGAAACCATCCATAAAAATTGGAGATAATTTATTACAATTCGGAACAGCGTTTTTTGTAAGAAAAACAATAGCCAGTTCAGTACTCAACTTTACTTCTCCCTCCGAAAGGATCTCCGTTCTCTCAATAAAATCAAGCAACAAGGCATACACATTGATTAATGCCCACGCTCCCATAAACAATGACAATAAGAAAAACCCTCAGAAAGTAGAAGACTTTTGGGAACTCCTGGAGGAAACCATCAGCAAAATTCCTAAACATCATGTGAAAATTTTACTCGGTGACTTTAACGCACATGTTGGTAGAGAAAAGAAGTATAGATCCATAGTTGGTCATCATCCAGCACATTGGAGAACAAATCAGAATGGTGAGCATCTGATAAATTGCTGTAAATCCTTTAATTTGAGGCTCATGTCTACATATTTCACCAGGTCTCCACACAAGAAGAAAACATGGAAATCACCAAATCCAGCACTAGGAGAATTCCAAATTGATCATGTAGCAGTGTCCAAACAGAACATATGTGAAATCCTAAATGTTAGAGTGCGCAGGGGAGTGATTGACTCTGATCACTACTTAAGCCAATTCAAAGTGAAATTCCAGCCTAATAGATCCAAACCAAAAACTAAGAGATTACTAAGAGTGGATCCGGAGCACCTCAAGCAGAACGCCAAAGAATTTCTTCAGGCTATAAAAGAGCAAAATCCCAAAGACTGGAGGGACTTAGGAAATTCAATTCTGACATCAGCACAGAAGTTAGGGCAGCCCCCAAGGAAAAGGAAACACAGATGGTGGAACACAACCTGTGATAAAGCAATTGAAGACAGAATTAAAGCCTGGAATAAATGGAACGGACATCAGACAACTGAACGATGGGAATTATTCCTTAAGATCCAGAAATCAACAGCTAAGGTCATCCGCAGGGAGAAGCGGACATACGACAGGAATAAACTCATAGAGATAGAACAGGATTTCCTAAAAAACAACACCAGAAATTTCTATAAGACCTTCCGTGAGAGTCTGTCTAGTTATCAACCACCTAGCTTATGTTTCAGTAGACCAGATGGCTCACTAGAAACAAACACCAAGGAAAACTGCAAGATCTTAGCAGATTACTTCCAAGACCTACTCAATTGTGACCCACCGAAAGAAAAAATGCACTTCGAAAAGCCTGCACCGAATCCAGATTCACATCCACCGACAATGGAAGAAACAGCAGAAATCATTCAATCTCTTAAAAATAACAAAGCACCAGGAGAAGACGGTATTACCGCTGAAATGTTGAAACTCGGAGGGGAAGAGGTCACCAGAAGAATTCACACAATTTTAAAAGCAATTTGGGAAACAGAAGTGATCCCACAGGACTGGAAGTGCGCGTTAATACATCCATTGCACAAGAGAGGTAACAAAACTGATCCAAACAACTATAGAGGTTTATCCCTATTATCTGTGGCCTATAAAATCCTATCTAAAGCTCTTCTGAACAGACTAGAGAAACAAACAGACCATTTGATTGGTGAATATCAAGGGGGTTTTAGGAAAGGGCGTTCATGTGCTGAACAGATATGGAATCTGAAGATGATTTTGAAGATCCGCAGATCCAACCCCACAATTGTCACCTTTGTGGACCTAAAGAAAGCATATGATTCTGTGAACAGGCAGACCCTGTTTGAGACACTAGAAGAACTTCAAGTGGACAGGAAGACCAGAGAACTGATTCGTCAGACTCTCACCAATACAACATCGAGGGTGAAGTTTCTTGGGGGAAATTTCTGACTCTTTTGAAGTACGAACAGGTGTTCGCCAAGGAGACGGACTTTCACCCCTTTTATTTAACCTGGTTCTAGATAAAGTCATCAGAGAGTGGGAACAGAACATCAAAGGCGTTAGGATAGGAACTGCTGGAAACAAAATCAATGTGAAATGCTTGGCTTTCGCAGATGACCTAGCGATTAACACTAGGAACAAAGAAGAAACTAAGCATGCTATTGAGACATTATACAGAATAGCATCACAAGCAGGCCTTCAAATATCATTTGAAAAAACCAAGAACATGCAGAATTTTCAGCAAAAGAACAAGAAAGAAAAAATAGAAACAGCGTATGGAGCAATATCCCAAGTAGAATTTTTTAAATACCTTGGAGAAATAATTCTTCCTTCAGGATTGGACAGTTTGGCTAACACAGAAAGAGCCTCAAAACTTCATAGAGCATTCAGACTAACATGGGATCACTATAATAAAAGAGTAATGTCACATAATGCAAAACTGAAACACTACAAAACAGTTGTACTACCGGAAGCTCTATATGCTTCAGAAACCATAGCATTAGGAGGTCATTCTAAAATTGCAAATATAGAAAAGCAAGAACGTAAAATTCCTAGAAAAATATTCGGCCCCAAACAAGAAAACGGAATTTGGATTAAAAGACGAAATTCAGATCTATACCGTCACACAGATAGTTTAAGCAACACTGTACGAAGAAGACGTTTAACATTTTATGGACACCTCTTCAGGATGGGCGATTATAGACTTACAAAAAGGTTATTCAATGTAATAAATTCTCAGAAGTCAAGGATAGCCTGGCTGGATGAATCAAGAGAGGACCTGCAAGAGTTGAACATCGGAGAAAATATTCTGAGAAACCGCAAAGTCTTCAGGACCGCAGTAACAAAGCACAAGTTTAGGATGAAAACTAGTGGTAGGACTGGAACCAAGTGGACAGAAGAACGGAAGAAGCAGCACAGTGACTTCATGAAGAGATTTTGGAAAGATAGGAAGGCGAATATCATCAAGCCGAAAAACAAGTTCAAGCGCGCTCTATAATGGGCAAAACGCAAAAAGAAGAAGAATGATCCGTATGATCTCAGTCAAGAATATATGGATATACATGCGTCGAACAGCTGGCTGACTCATGCGGACCTATTTCCTGAGACTGAGGGGTTCAAGATCGCGATACAAGATCAAGTAGTGGCAACAAAGAACTACCTAAAATACATCATTAAGGCAGACATGCCAGATGACAAATGTAGGATATGCCATCGCGAATCGGAGACCATCCCGCATACCACAGGGGGCCGTACAACAATTTCATCTACGCACTACTTGAAGAGGCATGACCAAGAAGCCAAGATAATCCACCTGAACCTGGCAAAGAAGCACTCCTTAAGTAATAATGTTTTGCCTTTCTATCAATACGTTCCTGATGCTGTTCTAGAGAACGGTACACACAAGCTACTCTGGGGCAGGTCAGTGATCACAGTTAGATCTATATCAGCTAACAGGCCAGAATTTCATTGTGTTCTTCTCATGTGCATATGCCGTTTAATGACAATAAATACATTTCTTCAATATTTAAAACTTCCTTTTCCCACATTCTCCCCTACTACCCCATAAGAGTACATTATGCAACGAGCCTATAATGGCTATAATTAAGACACGAGTATCTTTATAAAACGAGCGTATGCGAGTTTTATAATTTCCATACGAGTGTCTTAATTACCATTATAGGCGAGTTGCATACGACTGTTTATGTTCGACGATAATTTTACCTTTATTATATGTTTTAACATAAATATTCATAAATATCTGTTGAGATTATCACTAGAATTTTGTGATCGGGTGCTGCGCTGAGTATAGGATATCTCTGATTTCCAAGCTCTCTGATCGACCGACGCATGCGCTCTGTGTGCTTCAATGCCATATGTGCACATTGAGCGCCAGTATTCAGTAAAAATGTCACCGAATGCGTTTGAAAACAACGCGCTGTGTAGAAATTGGAGTTGGAGATATTAAGGTACAGCGCTATTTCTTGTCTCATATTCACCAGTTTATTTACGCGAACATATGGACGGTGCACTTTCGGTAATTTATCAGACATGTTGGATTTTGAGCGCATGCGCGAAGTTATCCTTATCTAATTGGTCAAACAACTGTTTCTTGAGCTGTGATTGGTGGGAGAAACTGTATCATAATGAAAAATAGTCTTATAATGACCATCATTATGATACAGTTTTCAGGCATATAACAGTCAGGGTCGAACATAAAAATACATTCACGTTGATAAAGCTCGCACAGGTGCAGTAGTTTTTTTTTTTTTTTTTTTTTAGCGTATGGCTTTTGGTGCCGGGAGTGTCCGAGGACATGTTCGGCTCGCCAGTTTTGTAGCTGCTTCGAGACGGACATCCCATGGGTGAGCTACAAGTACCGTTGGGGAGGGAAGGAGGGAAGTTGGAATGTAAGGACGAGGAGTTGGAAGGTAGCGGCTGTGGCCTATAGTTAGGGACCAACCCCGGCATTTGCCTGGAAGGAAGATGGGAAACCACAGAAGACCATCTTCAAGGTTGCCGGCGGGGGGATTCGAACCTCCTCGCCTCCCGGATGTGAGCGACTGCCATCAGTCATGCCGTAACCACCACGGCTAACTCACCCGGTAGGTGCACTAGTTATTCGTATTGATAAAGTGCAGAAGAAAACTCTTCTAATAGACATCGCAGTCCCTAACTCGCATAATATCCAACACAGTTATGCTGAGAAAATGACGAAATAAATGGCTCTGGCTGAAGAGATCCGACAGATGATGCGACAGAAATTCGTCACTGCATTTCCTATCATAATCTCTTCTACAGGTATCATAGCGAAGCCTCTGAAGGCCAACCTCGTTAAACTGGGGCTCCACCTTAATCTGCTGCAAACAACAATAACTAACCATAATCTGGATATCCGGCAAGCCTCCGTGTCTTAGGCGGCAGCACGCCGGCCTCTCACCGCTGGGTCCATGGTTCAAATCGCGGTCACTCCATGTGAGATCTGTGCTGGACAAAACGGAGGCAGACAGGTTTTTCTCCGGGTACTCCGGTTTTCCCTGTCACAATTTCATTCCGGCAACTCTCTCCACTATCATTTCATTTCATCTATCATTCATCATTATTGCCCCAGAGGAGTGCGTCAGGCTTCGGCAGCCGGCACAGTCCATATCCTCGTCGCTAGATGGGGGCTTCATTCATTCCATTCCTGACCCGGTCGGAGACTGGAAGCAGGCTGTGGATTTTCATTTTCAATCTGGATATCAGTATGCAGAAGGCAGTCACTTTAGAGACCTGCTCCATAGTTCGTTCATTCCTCAACCTACCAACATAGAGAACTCTACTCCATCTTACAACAAATGCCGATGAAATGGTGAATTGCACCAGACGATATGGTGAACATATCAGACAATAATAACAATAATAATTGAAACAATCCACAGTTCTAGCTCTTCATGCAAGCAACGCCATGTTGAAAAAATCTTATTACATTTTCATCCGAATGCCGACTCGAACCTCGTTCATCACTGAATCTTACTGTTGGTGCATTTGTAATTAATTTTTGTGTTTTCCCTCAATTTTCCAAACGTAAAGCAGACACTAAAATGCTCCTTACCAGCTGCTGGCATGCTGACACGCGGTAGACTAGATAGTTAGTTAGTTAGTTAGTTATTGCGGTTTTTAGGGGCGAAACAGCAAGGTCATCTGCCCCTACATGTGGTAGAATGATGATTGTTCACCAGAAAATCAACCGTATTTCGTTGATTAAGTTAGCAGTTTGTCTTTTCTACCACTTCGAGCGCTAGTGTGAGTCAATGCAGAGTTTCACTTAAGCCGTTATAACTACTTCCGATGTGAAGATTTAAAAAAAAGATACTAGCCTTACAGTAAGTTTAGTCGCATATGATGTGTAACATCTGACATGTTATGTTACTGGTATACTACACAGCTTGGACATTCTTAAAATGTTAATTTACGCTCCATTTTCAGACTGGTACTATGATGAATGTATAGATTGAATTGGAGATATGCTACTGTCACACTTGTGGCGCAGCGGTCAAGCTGTTAGTCTCTCACCAAGGTAGACCGGGTTTGATTCCCGGTCAATACATGCGAGATTTTCGAATTGAAATGCCATGTCCTGTGGTTCGCATTCCACGTAAAAGGGAGGTACCGTGGATCATGATTGTGAGATTAACGGTCACGCAAAACTACAAGCTTCCTTCCTTCCTTAATAATTCATAATAACAAAGTGACACACAACGTCGACTGTACTCTCAAATACTGTGAGCACACTCCTCAGTAACTATATCATTCATTATTCTCAAGACTCTCACACAATTCGTCGTAAACAATCAAAACATGCCTTCCTACAATCATGAAATGACCTAGTCTCAGCTTTTATTCCACTCATATAACAACATTCTGTTATGCATTTATTTGACTACCCTACTCAATCACAGCTTGACAATAATGCCGCTTACTTACATGTCATTTGTGGAATGAGGAAGAGGTTTGAAATCGTGGCCTACGTTATAATGGGTAACGGCTTGTAGTGGGGTTTTGTTGCTTGAATATTACTGTTGGTTGGGTGGATCTTGGCGATGAATTAACGGATCAATTTAGCATAGTGAGCCGAGCGTTCTCTGCGCAATCCGGCTAGATCGTCTGGTCTCGCGTACATGTTGCGGGGTGCGGTGCGTGCTCCGGCTTCGGTGACCGAACTTGTGAGTGTCAGATGTTCCCTGGGCGACTGCCGGGCTGTAGCGGGAAGGTTCTTCAGGTTGACGTGTGCGTGATATCTTTGCCTTGGTGTTCCTAAGGGCATCCATGTATTACACACACGTTCAATTTCTTCCTTTCGACTGAAGTTGTCGGGGTGTTTGAATATTTCTATGGCTTCCCGTTGCAGCCTGGCGTGGTAGTGTGTGGTCGTGGAGAGTATCTCCGTGTCCCCGTACTGTACATCGTGACCGGGCAAGAGAGAATGCTCAGCGACTGACGATTTCTCAGTTTGACCAAGGCGGCTGTATCTGTTATGTTCCTTGAGTCTGGTGGTCACGCTCCTCTTCGTCGCTCCTATGTACACCTGCCCACAGGAACACGGGATTCTATAGACACCTGCAGTGGAGTGTGGGTGGCGCTTGTCTTTAGCAGATCGCAGCAAGTCCCAGATTTTAGCAGCGGGTTTATAAACCGTCTTCACCCCATAGGTCTTGAGTTGTAGCGGAGTTGTAGCATGCTGAGTTTCTATGCCCAGGATCGCGGGTTCAAACCCGGCCGAAGTAGTCGGATTTTTTGAGAGCATTAAAAATCCCTCACAAGGGGAGGATACGATGCATGGGTCACCGATTCGAACCATCTTTAGTACACTCATAGGTCATGACTAGGCGTATACCAGGTGCAAGTAGTAAGATGCGCTTCTCAGCCGATTCCGAGAAATTAATTATTAATTATTCGTAATTGCTGTACGGCGTTTATGTGCGTTGTACGTTAACATGAAGCCAAAGACAGCGTGGTGCTGCGGTAAGGGCCTAAGTGCCAAAAACAGAATTTTTGCTTCCTGCGTTCAAAATATTGATCCACATTGAGATCTCGCGAGCTTTAGCAATTAATAAAAATAACCAGTAGGATAACGGACTTATCAGGCCTAATTATTGCTATTGATGAAGGAATAAAAACGACTAATTTAACATTTTTAGCACAATTTTTACACGAAAATTTGGTTTATTTGTCATTAGCAGGTCATTATTTTTTAAACTACTGATGATATTCACTAAAGACCCAGAATGAAAGTTATAAATCATACTTTTACATTACATTGGTACATTACCCATGTCTAAGCGAGAAACGGTTACCGAGTTACGGTCCCAAAGCATAACCGCTGTTGAAAATGCACCCGGTCGCGTTTCTAGGTGACAGCGCTCGGCCTGTCGGAGCAGGCCAACAATACTCGAAACAATTAATTCAGCTTCTAAACAGTCTTGGATTTTCAGTAAATGCGGCGGAAGTCCACAGGTACGAAGTTTCAGCGCTTCGTGAAGAACGTCCAATCCCGAATGCTGGAGCGTTCACGCAGTTTTGCTTTGACAACGCTGACTATAACATAAGGACATTGGACGGGCGAAACACATTTCACTGCATGGAAGGCATCAAGTGCACAGGTCCAGCACCTGACAGTGAAATATCTCCATTCCCACGTACACGAGAAGTTCCTAATGCTGGTGTGATTGCGGCGATGGGAAAGTTCAACATTTCCTGGTATCGGAAACCCTCTTCTCCTGGTTCAAAGGACGTCAAGATTAAGGAGTTAACTGTGGAAGCCCCAAACTCTGTGGCTATTGCGTCGATGATGGACTCCTTGTGGTTATCTGGACGGTGGTCAGGTATTAATTTACCCGTTTCGTGGAACGGCTTTATGAAGACGTCACTGTCTGCTCATGTTCAACCAGCTTCCCAGACGACGTCAGTTGATGCCTTGCCGTTCATTAACTTGGAACCGAGCAATCCATCAACTATATATTCCGCGTTGAAGTTTGCCGCAAGAGAGTGCGCGGAACTGAAAGAAAGCACTTGTTTCGTAACCTTTGACCAGCCCCTATACGCGAAAGTTGCAGAGATAGTCGCATCGGACACTTCAGAGGAACTCAAAAACGAGGTTGTTCGTCTAGGCGGATTTCACCTTCTGATGTCGTTTCTTGGGGCAATCGGCTACGTGCTGAATGGAAGCAGTTTGGAGGAGCTCTGGGCGGAAGTATACGCTAAATCGTCAGTGACTCACATGATGTCTGGGCACGCATATTCTAGGTAGGCTTGCAATTAGCTCGCTGTTAATGATTACGTTATGCCTTCAATTTCAAATGTATCAATAACGCGAAAATGTGCATGTTCTAGGGCCCACAGAGTGCATTTTCTGACAAAACAGGCTGTCGGGACAATGTTACTTAACATGAACGACGGGCTGAAGGATGACAAGGACGAAATACAGGCGCTTTTTACCTCATTCCAAGAAGGCACCGCCAACGACTTGCTATCATATCCTTGCCTTCAACGTCTCAAAGTATCGCTTCATGACACATTTTCTTCAATGAGCCAGAAATCTCGCACAGGAAAGCTGTGGGTAGAGTACATCAAACAGCACGCCTGGAAAATATTGAAGGATTCCGCATCTTTACGCGAGGAAATGAAGGTATTCGTCTACGGCTCCAGATGAAAAGGCTATAATATCAGCTGGAGAGAAGTTCGTCATTTGTCTCTATGATAGTGCCAAATTGGAGCGCAAAAGCCTCGACGAACTTCGGGTAGTGAAATACAGCCAAAAAATTGCCAAACAACCGGTCGCAGCATCATTTCAGCTGGCTTCACTTCCGCCGACTTCGGCGGCATGCAAACAATATTCACTTCGGGTATATTTGCAAGTTCAGGAATGGTTAGGATTTTCTTTGGACCCGACCCAATGGGGATGGAAAATCCAGCACTCAGCTTTAGTACCAGTGACAACTCATCTTCCAGCTGCTCCAGATCATCTCCTCAATTTGGTGTCCTGCAACTGCAAGATCTCTTGTGGCAGCCGGTGTGAGTGTGTACGTTCCGGTTTAGAACGCTCCTTAATGTGTGGACACTGCAGTGGAAAAGCGTGTGGCAACTTCACATTAGATGGCTCAGACGATGAGGAGGACGATTGAGTCCGATGTAAGCTTTGTTTAGTAAGTGTTCTTTGTCTAAAGAAAGCTTTTTAAGCTTTGTTTTGTTATTATTTGCATTATGCATATTATGCATTATGCATGTACGTTTAACTGCTAACTGCATTAAACTCGTTTTGTTCTATGCAAACTGTTTCTGCTAGTTTACCTCGATTCAAAGGAATATCATCCTAAAAGCTCTTGATCATAGATACAAAATGGTGTCAGCAAAGGTGAATAGATGGAGCCCACACGTAAATGGGCGTTCGTTCGGAAAACGACTGCCACACTTGCACTTTTATATTTGTAACTGTATCTCTGCTGCTGTTTGTCGGATGAACATGGACAATGTATCGTTATAAAGCTACAAGTGTGCTTTACAACTTTCACTTCGGGTCTTTAGTCGCTATCAGCAGCTGTTTACACGATAAGTCCCGGCTAATGACAAATTAGCTAAATTTTCGTGAGAAAAGTTGAGCTAAAATTGTTTGATTACTCATCTGTTTAAATGTATGGCAATAATTATGACCAATAAGAGCGTTATATTTAACGCCGTCCTTCTCTTATTATATCAAAGCTCATTAGAACTGATTTTGGATCAATATTTTGAACGCAGGAAGCAAAAATGCTGTTTTTGGCACTTAGGCCCCATTTAAGCCCTTTTGAACTCTCCAAAAACTATGACGCGGACAACTCAGAGATGGGGACTTTTCAGGATTTGTTACTAGGGTACTAGGGAATATCTATGCCAAATTTCAGCTTTACATTATTTTTTTTAGGTTAATACTTAATATGCCTGGGTTAATAGGCCTACACATAACAATCCAAAATGGCGAGCATCCGAAATATTTAGATGGTTCTCAATATCTACGAATCTTTTACAGCAATAAAACATTTTTTTAAATGTTCATAGGGGCTATGTACATATGTTCACCTATAGGACTTTCAGTAACCTGGTGAGCACAAATGCAACATGGCGGCGACGCGAAGTATACATATTTAAATGGACGTTTCTCGCGATTTAACTATCCGAGTGCAGTGAAACGTTGCACGTTAAATGCTTTTACAAATTTTAATCCACTGGCATCTAATGTATTACAATTGTTTGCATAACCACAAGATGGCAGCTGTGCGAAATTTTAAAATCTCGTTTTTACTTCTTGTGTTCTTATCATGCGATTGAAGTTTGAATACCACACGTACACAATAATCTTAAGTTAATAGTACATAAATAAAAATCCAACCTGGCAACCATCTGAAATATTTAGATGGTTCTCAATATCTTCGAATCTATCACAACCTTCAAACTGAAATTTTGTATGTTGATAGAGGCAATTAACACGAGTAGGATATATGAAAATAGGCTGTATAGTTCTTCACGGAACTACTTGTTAAAACTGTCATCAACACCGTTATATATACCAAAAAAAAAAAAAAAAAAAAAATGGCGATTCTTAAGTTGTCGGGTTTCACCGTTTCTCATAGAAGTCAAACATTTATTAACCTATTTTTACTCCGTTTGTTGGAGGTTGGTTTGTAAGGTAATAGCTACAATACTGACCTCTTTCAGGTACCCGGTTATAAAGTTTAGTATTTTTAATCATTTGATAAATTATCATAACATTCATTTGCATTTTTTGTGGATTTCTTTTACAAACAACCAGAGTTCTCGATGTTGGTTATTTTTGTAGACCGCATCACTAAGAACATGTGTGAAAGAAATCATTGTAATATACCTTATACTTTAGGAGGTACAAGGGAAATGGATTTGAAAAATACGGGTTGGAGAAAATGAACGACAACGTTACCAGGCTCCTTAATTAGCCTGTGCTATTCCTATCTTTTAAAATCGTAACTCCTAAACTAATGCAGATATTCATAAAACTTTTTCACCAAAATAAAATAGAAATGTAGGGTTATATTAAAAACAAGTAGTTCCTTGAAGAATTATATAACATATTTTCATATATTCTAAATATTTTAATTGCCTCTATCAACATACAAATTTTCAGTTTGATTGCTGTAATAGATTCGCAGATATTGAGAACCGTCTAAATATTTCGGATGGTCGCCATGTTGGATTGCTATATGTATAAGCCACACACTTACGGTATGTAGCATTAAATAAAAATTACAGCGTAGGTTCATTATTCAAACTTTCACTTCGATCGCATGATTAAGACACAAGAAATAAAAACGTAATTTTAAAATTTCGCACAGCCGCTATATTGAGGTTATGAAAACAATTCAACTAAATTAGATGCCAGTGCATTACAATGTGTATAACATTTACTGTACCTTATTTCACTGCGCTCAGATGGTTAAGTCGCGAGAAGAGTCTATTAAAATGTTTCAACAACGCTTGGCCGCCATGTTCGATTTGTACTTTACAGGTTTTTGAAAGTTACATAGATGAACTTGCAATAGTGCCCTTTATCACCGTAAAACATTTCAGGGTGATATCGGTAATAGTTTCGGAGATATTGTATGCCAGTGAAATATTTCGCACAGCCGCCATGTTGGATTGGTGAAACGTAATAACATTAAAATCGCTCCAGCCATTTTGAAGTTATTAGGGACACACACACAAATGTACACACATACACATACACGGACAAAATGTGAACTCATAAGCCTATTTTTTTTTTTCATAAATGAAAATATTCTATAAGAATTTTAAAAATGGAATTTATCAAGGAGCTAAGTTTTACTGACCCCCTTAAGAACATGCATGTAAAACAATTCTTGTTCAGCTTTTACCAGTACACCCCTATTAGCAGAAATCTTTTCTGGTCCGTAACATTCCGTTGAAGACGGGTTTCACTGTCTGAGATTTCATAACTTCCGGCAGGTGGAATGATGCTGTCAGTTTCTACTCCATAGTAATTGCTACATCATAGTAGCTCATTTATCTTGAGCCCAAGGTCAGTAGAACTGAGGTCCAGACCTCATTCCGTGTAAGTCGCAATGAGAGGAGTGTGGAGAAAGACCGGGAATTGCAGAAAGTGTTGACAACAAGTTATAACGCAACATAATACGCCACCTCTACATCATTCTTTTTGCTCGTTTGAATGTTGTTTAACGTCATCACGTGTAATGGGAGGGTTACAGAGGTCATTGCCAGGGATCAGGCAGTCAGTCATCTCCTAATATAAGACTGACGCAGAACAACTGTGATAAACTGACTCAAGGTGCCAGCAACAAGGAGCGTATATAAGGAGGGGCTCCAGCCCCCCCCCCCCCGAAAAAGCCAATACAAATTAAGAAAGTGTTGCTTTGGTAAGAGCATAAAATAATTGTATATTTGGTTGTACCCTAATCTTAACTTATTGGCGAAGTTATAAACAATATTAAGATTGAAATTTCAATAACTCGCCCCGGAGGACCGAATTCGATTCCCGGCTCTGCCAATAAATTTTAATTCTAGTCTCAGTGCTGGAACGGGGTACATTCATTCTTGTGAGGCAAAACTGTGAATTCCACAGTACGGTACTTTTGAGAAATAAATTATCAACTTGTAAAAATAGAAAAATTAAACACTGCTTACCTTTCTGCTTAGTAAATTGACAAAGGTATTTGCTATTCATATCCAGAGATCATAATAGAAAATTCATTAAGTATAAAATTTTATTTGTAAGTTATATGCTCTAAGATATTGGTTGAAATTTCTGGGTACTTTGCGGTGACAATCCTCTGAGATGAAAGCCGGATCTAGATCCTATAGGCTTTCATATAGCCGTGGTAGGATTTTTCGAGATCTCGGAAACTAAGCGCCGCCCAGTGTTCAAACCTATTCCAATCGAATCAGAGTCGAAAAAAAAATTTCAATAAAAGTCTGTCTGTATGTACGTACGTACGTACGTACGTACGTATGCACGTATGTGCGTGACGTTTTTGCGTTTAGCAAAGTACAGGTCGCAATTTTCAAGATATCGAGCTGAAATTTCGTACGGTGAAAGAGTTGGGGCCTGTGACGAACCCTATTTTTGGGCGTTAAAATCGGTGCAGGGCCGGACCTTCTTTTGCGGCCCTGAATTTCATCCTATTTTTTTGAATCGATATATCTCGGAAACGGTTAGTCGTATCGAAAAATGTTAAATGTATAGGTGTAAGACCTCCGCGGTATGCAACTTTTTTACTCAAAACGATTTTTTGATATCTCTCACCGTTTTCTTTATTTGGGGCCCTGAAAATGTCCATTGTATGTAACATTTTTGCGTTTAGCTAAGTACTGGTCGCAATTTTCAAGATATTAAGCTGAAATTTGGTACGGTGAAAGAGTTAGTGACTGTGACGAATCCTATTGTTGGGCGTTAAAATCGGTGCAGGGCCGGATCTTTTTTTGGGGCCCTGCATTTCTGACTGTTTTTTGGAATCGATATATCTCGGAAACGGTTCGTCGTATCGAAAATGTTAAATGTAGAGGTGTAAGATCTCCGCGGTATGCAACTTTTTTACTCATAACGATTTTTTGATATCTATCACCGTTTTCTTTTTTTGGGGCCCTGAAAATGTCCATTGTGCGTGACATTTTTGCGTTTAGCAAAGTACAGGTCGCAATTTTCAAGATATCGAGCTGAAATTTCGTACGGTGAAAGAGTTGGGGCCTGTGACGAACCCTATTTTTGGGCGTTAAAATCGGTGCAGGGCCGGACCTTCTTTTGCGGCCCTGAATTTCATCCTATTTTTTTGAATCGATATATCTCGGAAACGGTTAGTCGTATCGAAAAATGTTAAATGTATAGGTGTAAGACCTCCGCGGTATGCAACTTTTTTACTCAAAACGATTTTTTGATATCTCTCACCGTTTTCTTTATTTGGGGCCCTGAAAATGTCCATTGTATGTAACATTTTTGCGTTTAGCTAAGTACTGGTCGCAATTTTCAAGATATTAAGCTGAAATTTGGTACGGTGAAAGAGTTAGTGACTGTGACGAATCCTATTGTTGGGCGTTAAAATCGGTGCAGGGCCGGATCTTTTTTTGGGGCCCTGCATTTCTGACTGTTTTTTGGAATCGATATATCTCGGAAACGGTTCGTCGTATCGAAAATGTTAAATGTAGAGGTGTAAGATCTCCGCGGTATGCAACTTTTTTACTCATAACGATTTTTTGATATCTATCACCGTTTTCTTTTTTTGGGGCCCTGAAAATGTCCATTGTGCGTGACATTTTTGCGTTTAGCTAAGTACTGGTCGCAATTTTCAAGATATTAAGCTGAAATTTGGCACGGTGAAAGAGTTAGTGACTGTGACGAATCCTATTGTTGGGCGTTAAGATCGGTGCAGGGCCGGATCTTTTTTGGGGGCCCTGAATGTCAAACGTTTTTTTGGAATCGATATATCTCGGAAACGGTTGATCGTATCGAAAAATGTTAAAGGTATAGGTGTAAGATCTCCGCGGTATGCAACTTTTTTAATCAAAACGATTTTTTGATATCTCTCACCGTTTTCTTTATTTGGGGCCCTGAAAATGTCCATTGTATGTGACATTTTTGCGTTTAGCTAAGTACTGGTCGCAATTTTCAAGATATTAAGCTGAAATTTGGTACGGTGAAAGAGTTAGTGACTGTGACGAATCCTGTTGTTGGGCGTTAAAATCGGTGCAGGGCCGAATCTTTTTTGAGGGCCCTGAATTTCTAACGTTTTTTTGGAATCGATATATCTCGGAAACGGTTGGTCGTATCGAAAAATGTTAAATGTACAGGTGTAAGACCTCCGCAGTATGCAACTTTTTTACTCCAAGCAATTTTTTGATATCTATCACCGTTTTTTTTGGGGCCCTGAAAATGTCCATTGTGCGTCACATTTTTGGGTTTAGCGAAGTACAGGTCGCAATAATCAAGATATCGAGCTGAAATTTGTTACGATGAAGGAGTTAGTGACTGTGACGAATCCTGTTGTTGGGCGTTAAGATCGGTGCAGGGCCGGATCTTTTTTGGGGGCCCTGAATTTCTAACTGTTTTTTGGAATCGATATATCTCGGAAACGGTTGGTCGTATCGAAAAATGTTAAACGTTCAGGTGTAAGACCTCCGCAGTATGCAACTTTTTTACTCCAAACGATTTTTTGATATCTCTCACCGTTTTCTTTTTTTGGGGCCCTGAAAATGTCCATTGTGCGTGACATTTTTGCGTTTAGCTAAGTACTGGTCGCAATTTTCAAGATATTAAGCTGAAATTTGGTACGATGAAAGAGTTAGTGACTGTGACGAATCTTATTGTTGGGCGTTAAAATCGGTGCAGGGCCGGATCTTTTTTGGGGGCCCTGAATTTCAAACTTTTTTTTGGAATCGATATATCTCGGAAACGGTTGGTCGTATAGAAAAACGTTAAATGTACAGGTGTAAGATGTCCGCGGTGTGCAACTTTTTTACTCAAAACGATTTTTTGATATCTCTCACCGTTTTCTATTTTTTGGGCCCTGAAAATGTCCATTGTGCGTGACATTTTTGGGTTTAGCGAAGTACAGGTCGCAATTTTCAAGATATCGAGCTGAAATTTGGAGCTGTGAAAGAGTTGGACCCTGTGAGGAAACCAGTTGTCGGGCGTTAAAAACGGTGCAGGGCCGGATCTTTTTGGGGGGCCCAGAATTTCAAACGTTTTTTTGGAATCGATATATCTCGGAAACGGTTGGTCGCATCGAAAATCGTTAAATGTACAGGTGTAAGATCTCCGCGGTATGCAACTTTTTTACTCATAACGATTTTTTGATATCTCTCAACGTTTTCTTATTTTGGGGCCCTGAAGATGTTATTAAATGCTTTTAGTTTTTGAAAAAGGGGGTCCAAATGTATATAATAATTGGTAAAAATTTAAATGATGGTCTAATTGAATTCTACGGAAAATTATCTATAATAAATCGTTTTAACCTTTTCAATAAGTTGAATCATGTATTTACAGCAGTAAGATATTTTCCATTTCCGAGGACGTCCGGCTTTCATAACCATGTGATGATGTCAGCATTGCCTAGAATAACATTTTATAATTTTCCTACATTTCCTGGCAATAGGGTCGAAGGTCCGAAATGCAATTCCGCAGGCCTTGCCGCCAACGATGTTGTTGTTTGAGATTATTACCCCTCTTGCTGGCCCCTATGTTGCGCCACCGTCTCATTAAAAGCAGGTCGTGCTGCGTGGACTCCTACTTGTTTTATTTATATCATAATAACTTACAATGCATACATAGGGATTACCTGGTGAGTAGGTATACCAAGCGTGATGGAGTGAACTTAGAAACTTCTAAAACCTTTTTCCAAAATCTAGCCTTCACCTACAGTAGGTAAACTTGCCTAATTTCACAGTAAATTTGTTCCGACAAGCAAAGACAAAATTTCTTGGTACTGGCACTGAAATTCCTCGTCAGTTAGTACTATCAATCAGAGACGTTATAATAGAGATGCTACCATCTGTTGTAAGGTCGTTGAACTGATTGAAATTTTAGTTCCCAACTTCGTACCAAGAACGGAATATGTTGTTGTGAAGTTAGGGATAGTGCGAAATAAGGAAAGGTTCCCTTATATGTTGCTATAGGAACGCAAGTTCTTAGTTACGAATCGCTTGCTTCGTTACAAATTTACGTGCGGAGCAGGAAGAAATTGAGGTTCAACAATATACTCGTCACGCCATTCTCCTCCACAACTATTGTTGTTGTTAATTCATTTGGAACATCTTGGTTATCAGCCCCGTATAGTTGGGTGTGGGTTGACTTTGTTCGATAACCTGTATTTATGTGATTACTGTAATCTTTATTCGTATCAGGAGCACCAATCACAAATGAAATGAAAATGAAAATCCACAGCCTGCTTCCAGTCACCGACCGGGTCAGGAATGGAATGAATGAAGCCCCGATCTAGCGGCGAGGATATGAACTGTGCCGGCTGCCGAAGCCTGACGCACTCCTCTGGGGCAATGATTAAATGAATGACAGATGAAATGAAATCATAGTGGAGAGTGTTGCTGGAATGAAATTGTGACAGGGAAAACCGGAGTACCCGGATAAAAACCTGTCTGCCTCCGTTTTGTCCAGCACAGATCTCACATGGAGTGACCGGGATTTGAACCACGGACCCAGCGGTGAGAGGCCGGTGTGCTGCCGCCTAAGCCACGGAGGCTGTACCAATCACAAATATATATCACAAATGGTAAACAGTGAGAATCAAATTCAAATAAAAAATAATAATGATAATTAATAAAGACACAAACTATTCTAGATCTAATATTAAGTGAGGACATAAACATACAAGTCAGTTGTACAACACACAAACATTTGACTGCCAGGTAGCCCGCAACCAAATTAAATGTTCTTTGTCCAGTAACGGGCGACGTCAATAGCATTCGGGTTGGCAAATGTTAAGTCTTCCATTGTGCATGTTGCTGGACATAGTGGGCACTGGTAAAGATGTTGGATTGTCTGTAGTTCCCCACAATCACAGAGGAGAGAGTCACTCGGAAAACCCCATTTCTGCAAGTTCATCTTGGTTCTTCCAACTCCAGTCCGCAGTCTGTTGAGCGCCTTCCATGTTGCCCAACCTTCCATATGGCCCGGAGGAAGGCTTTCTTTTGGGGTCATCCAGCCGGACAGATGACCAGTTCTTTCCTTCCACATTCTTGCCCTAGCAGTGTCAGCATTGCCTTTAAGGCTGACTGTTGTCCGAAGGAAGCTTTTCCTAGATTTAAGGCGAGTTCGGGCTGGGGAATATCCAAATAATGGGTGTGTTTGTGATGTGGATGCCTTAAATCTTTCCTTGTTCGCTGCTACCTCCCTGCGTATCTCCCCAGGAGCAATACCAGCTAAGCAGTGGACTTTCTCAACTGGAGTAGGCTTCAAGCGACCAGTAATGATTCTGCAGCTTTCGTTGAGTGCAGTGTCAACTTGTTTAGTGTGTGCTGATTTATACCACACTGGACCGGCATATTCGCCCGCAGAGTAGCACAGAGCTAAAGCTGATGTTCTAAGGGTTTGTGGCTGGGTTCCCCAATTAGTTCCCGTCAACTTGCGAAGAATGTTGTTTCTTGCGGATACCTTTTGCCTGATGTTTTGGCTGTGCTTCTTGTAGGTCAGTGTACGATCCAAGGTGATTCCTAGATATCTTGGAGTGAAACAATGATTTAGTAGCTTTCCCTTCCAATACACTTTGAGTTTTCGGGATGCCTGAATGTGTCGCAGGTGATATGCACATATTTGAGTCTTTTCGGCATTGGGTTTCAGTTGGTCTTGGTCGTAATAAGTTCCAAACTCTTCTAATGCATGTGTCAGAGAGATTTCTACTTCATCAAAACTGTTAGATCGGGTGACAAGTGCAAGGTCATCAGCGTAAATAAAGCTTTTAGTGCCTTTTGGTAGTGGTTGGTCATTTGTATAGATGTTAAATAGTATAGGAGCCAGCACACTACCTTGAGGCAAGCCATTCCTTTGATTCTTCCATCTGCTCCGTTGTCCTTGAAATTCAACAAAGAAGCGACGGTTTTCCAGGAGAGTAGCTATCATCTTCGTCACCTTGATGTCGCCAGTTGTGCAGTACAGTTTTTGTAGTAGGATGCGGTGATTTACGGTATCATAAGCAGCGGAAAGGTCCACGAATGCCACTCCTGTGACTTTTCTCATCTCGAAACAGTCCTCAATGCATTGGGTTAGGTGCAGGATCTGTGCTGTGCAGTTCTTTCCCGGTCTAAAACCAGCCTGTTGCGGTATAAGCAGTTCATCTACAACTCCCGTCAAACGGTTGTAATGAGTGTGTGTAACTCTATTAGATGCAGGGATAGGGGTAGGTGATTGATTGATTGTTGTTGTTGTTGTTGTTTAATGGGGTGGAACAGCAGGATCACCTGCCCCTATGCGGGTAGGTGACTCTGGACTTTAAATTAACGTACTATCCGGGCATTTGCCTGGAGGGAATATGAAAAAAAAAAACGGGGATGACCACACTCAGGTTAGCCGCTGTCAGCGCCGGGATTCGAAACTACAATCTCCGGACTTGCTGTACACTAGGTACACAATTTCACGAGCACGAAAGGGTATAACGTAGATTCAGACACGCTATTGAGTGTCATAACACGTTCCATTTAAGAACAGTTACAGAGAAACTGAAAAAAGAGTAAAACGTTAGTACGTAACGTGCATTTAACATGCAAACGTGAAATTTAGAACAAATTTATGCTTTATGACACAGAAGATATGAAAAGTAGGTTAGCACAGGAAAGGAAAGCATTTCTACAGAAAACGGATCTGTTGACATCGAATATATTTTAGGTAGCCTATCGGGAGGTCTTTTTGAAAACCTTTCTCTGGAGCGTGGTGCTCTATTGATGTGAAACATGTTAGTGCAGACTGAGTCTGCAGAGTAACCAATTGAACAATAAACTCAAATACAGGGGATGTCCCATAAGTAATGTCATATTTTAAAGAAATTATTATTTGGAAATATTTCCGACAGGAAAATTAAACTATTCTTCAAAGTAGAGGCCATCAGATTCTATGGTCTTGAACCATCTTTCAGCAAGGTTTCTTATCCCGCTATGGCACCAGTCTCTGGGTTTTGATGCGAATAATTCGGCGTGACCCACTTCCACAGCTTCAATGTTTTCAAAATTTCTTCCACGCAAGAAATGTTTCATGGATCGAAAAGGATGGTAATCTGAAGGCGCAAGATCAGGAATGTGGTAGCAATTCAACTCCACCCAATTCCTGAATTTTTGTCATGGTTGTTCGTGTAGTATTAGGTCTCGCATTGTCCTGCTACAAGACAATTCTATTTCGGTTAAATAATGCTGGGCATCTCCGTCTCAAAATGTCATGAACTCGTTCCAGTTGTTGAGAATAAAGATCCGTACTGACTGCACGCCCGTTTGGAACAAACTCCCAGTGAATCACTACTTCAAAATTCCACCAGACACACAACATCAGTTTGGGCCGAACCAATCCTTTTTAACGATGACTTTGGCAGGTTGACGGGTGTGGAGAACTGAAGAACTGATGTAGCGAGTTCTTTGTATGCCCCTCTTTACTCCTTGTTTATTCTTTTTCGATTCGCTTTTGAATAGGCAAAAATATATATCATGGCTGATTATGTCACGGTTTATTTATTGGTGTAATCCATATATTGGTGCCGAAATCCAACCGGTTTGTTCCAGATACGCTAAATACAATTACAATTTACCAAGATCTTAAAACATCTCAGAAGAAAAATTACGTAAGTAGTGTTTCACGACGTACTGGACAATGCCATTAGTTCACACATAACCAAACGGCTTTAGGATAGTTCACGACTCACCATAAATACTACAGTTTTTCATTCTGTGATATGACTAACTAATTCAGTAGCATCCTATAAGCGAATATATATTTCTATTGATTTGTTGAGGTTATTTATTCTACTGCATAACTAAACCCACGAACGATTGTCTCACAAGTGGTGCCATCTACAGACCATTCACGTAACTCTCTGCTAAACTTTGCATTGCAAAGAAATTAATCTCCTTCCCCAATAAGATAGTTCACTCATCCCTTCAGAATGACTGAAAGGGAACAACTCAACGTTCTAAAAAGAATAAACAAGGAGCAAAAAGGGGCATACAAAGAACTCGCTACATCAGTTCTCCACAACGGGGATTGAACCACTGTTTCGAAGCATCAGCGTTGTGGTAATAGACCCATTTTTCATCACGTGACAAATCTCCTGATAAATCTATCATCTATGGGGTTACCGATAAGCTGACGACATATATCAGCTCTACGTTCAACCTGTTCAGGGGTCAATTCATTTGGTACAGATCTAAAGCTTCTGTTTGATTTTCCAAGTTTCTTAATCTAGCGGTGTATGGTATCTTTTGATGCACCAAGTTCTTCTGACGGCTTACGAATACTTCATTGCAGATTTTCTTCCGAAACACTCCGTGTATTCTCAATATCCCATAGTTTAGGTCTTACATAATGCGGTAAATCTGTAGTGTCTTCTTCTCCAGTGTTGAATCGTTGGAGCCATCGTTCTACCACACGCTCAACAATACCCTCTCCTACTTTACATATGCTTCGAGTCGTGGTAGCATCTTTGTAGTTAGTTAGTTATTGTTGTTTTAAGGGTCGGAACTACGAGGTCATCTGCCCCTCTTAACACAGATTAAAGAATACAAATTTGGAAGTGAATTTAAAATTTTGAGGTGGACACCTAAATTTAAAAAGACCAAAAATTAATAAAACAAAAATCAAAACAAAAAACAAAACAAAAAATTATAAAAATAAACAAAATGACGGAAAAACAAAAAAATATCATTCAAAAACGAACAAGTCGTTGAGTCAATTTATACTGAAAAATTTAGATTGCTGGCCATAACCCACTCTCACTTATAAAGCGGATAACGCGATCAGCAGCCACCGCGTCATCGGCTAATATAAGTTTGAGTGTCATCTGCAAACCAAGGTTTCTTCGTAAGTCAGCAGGATCCACACACTCGGTTAAAATGTGGGCCACGGTGAAAAAGGCTCCACAGGTACAAAGTGGGGGGTAGCAGCTTTGTAATCTTGTTTCCAGTAGTGCTTTAGAAGGACCCTAACCTCCAACTTTGCAAGTTCCATTTGTGATTGTGTGTCAACAACTGACGACTGATACTTTCTCACAATATACGCAATTCTAGTCATGGCCTCCTGTGAATAGCATTGGCGAATCGAAGAAAACCAATTCTTTCTTATAAATCACCATACTTACTGTTAGTAAACAACATTACTTATATGAGACATCCTAATATTGAATTTGGGACATTGTAAGTTAGTTAGTTATTGTTGTTTTAAGGGGCGGATCTACGAGGTCATCTGCCCCTGACATTGTAAGTTATTATGATAAAGGAAGGAAGGTAGCTTGTAGTTTAACGTGACCGTTAAGCTCTAGATCATGAACCACGGGACCTCCTTTCTTACGTGGAATCCGAACGACAGGACATGGCATTTCACTTCGAAAATCTCACATGCATTGACTGGGAATCGAACCCGGTCCGCCTTGGTGAGAGGCCAACAGCCAATAGATGTTCAGTAAAGAACATATAACTTACTTTTTCCCAAATGCATGGGTATAGTTATAACTCTTTGTCCTTTTCAAGGAGTATATTTGAATGTTGGTTGAAGTAGCTTGTTGAAATACAACGTTCAACCTGTTCACGGGTCAATTCACTTGGTACTGATCTACAGCTTCTGTTTAATTTTCCAAGTTTCTTAATCTAGCGGTGTATGGTATCTTTTGATGCACCACGTTCTTCTGACAGCCTACGAGTACTTATTTGCCGGTTTTCTTCCGAAACTCTGCGTGTGTTCTCAATATCCCATAGTTTAGGTCTTACATAACGCGGTCAAAAAGTGGTATTTTAGATTTTATGTGCACCAGGCCCTTATTCAGGATCATCTGGTTGTCTTCATCTTTATTTATAATGTACAGTACATATAGGAATGTCCGTTTCGCGGGCTTATAGGTCGTGTTCCAAGGACATTTTGTCGTCCTGACGTTTCGCTGAATACTGCGTTCAGCATGTTCACAGGTTACATAAAGCGAGGTAAAACAAGTAAACAGAAGATATATAAATAGTCAACAACCCACACATAGAGGCTACCATAGCAACGGCGTACCACATAAAAGTAATGCATCAAGGACAGGGCTGCTCGTCTGTTGCATCTTCTCGTCTACGACGGTCAATAAGGGCAGGCTTGAGGGGATTAAGGACTGGAAGCCAAGCTCTGTTCACACGTTCTGCTTCCTCCTTAAGATTGAAGCTGTTAGTATGCCTCCCTTTGTAGCCTGGCATGATAAGACACCGTGGTGGACAGAACTTCGGTGTCTCCATATCTTATATCGTGACCTGCAAGTAGCGAGTGTGCTGCTACAGTGGATTTATCTGTTTGTCCCAGCCGGCTGTGTCGTTCGTGCTCCTTGAGGCGAGTGGCAATACTTCTTTTCGTTGTTCCAATATATACTTGGCCACAATCACACGGGATTTTATAAACCCCTGCCGCGGTATGAGGATGTCGCTTTATGTAACCTGTGAACAGGCTGAACGCAGTATTCAGCGAAACGTCAGGACGACAAAATGTCCTTGGAACACGACCTATAAGCCCGCGAAACGGACATTCCTATTTCAACGCCGGTCGTGAAAGTCCACATTTTTACTACAGTACATATGCTTATTTGCTGAAAATGTTTGCTAAACGCCATTTATAGGTCATTTAAAGCCTTGAAGATCTGTTCCTGAGAGCTGGCATATTTTCTCCTCCTTGTCCTTGTCCTTCTTCTTCTGCTCTTCTCCTCCTGCTCCTTCTTTCTCCTTCTCCTCCTTCTTCTCTTTCTTCTGCTCCTCCTTCATCTCCTTCTCCTGCCCCTTCTTTTATTTCTCCTTATCTTCCTTCTTCCCTTCCTCCTTCTTCTCCTTCTCCTGCTTCTCCTTCTCCTGCTCCTTCTGCTCTTTCTCCTTCGTCTCCTTCTCCCTCTTCTCCTGCTCATTTTCCTCTTCCTTCTGCTCCTTCTTCTCTTTCTCCTTCTCCTGCTCCTCCTTTTCTTTCTCTAAAGAAGCTAGGAAGTTAAAAAGAAACCAGAAGAGGGACAGAGAAGATGAAGACAACCAGATGATCCTGAATAAGGACCTGGTGCACTTATCTTTAAGGGCATTTTTCTTCACTTTTTTTTTTCTTCGAGACAAATGTTCCATTTTCTCAGGATGTATTAACAATAGCGCTCTGATTTTCCCCCCTGTAATTCAACGTGATCAACTAAAGGATTGTATGTTTTCGTGTGATTTTATCATAGATAAAAAAAAATATTTTATGGTTTCGTAGAGAAAAAAGTTGAAAAATTTAACCTTTGAAAAAAAGATATATTAAAATTATTATTTACAAACACACACACATTTCCAAAAACAACCATTTAAAGATAAAAGCCCCTAAATAATCAACAACAACAACAACATTAGACTCTACCGAGGATCAAGGACAACGAATTTTAATCGCTGTATTCGAGTGTTGAAATATGTGGTGTTATATAAGGTGCGTTCAAAAAGTAACGAGCAGGAGGCATACTTACAGAAACCAGTACCTGTATGTTAGAAGTATTGGCCCTGGCTGGTGAGGCACTTGTTCCACTGTGACACGAGGCGGTGAATGGCTGTCTCATAAAATTCAATGGGCTGCGATGTGAACCAGTTCCGCACGTACAGCTGGACGTCGGCGTCCGAGGTGAATCGTTGGCCCCGCAGAGCCCTTTTCAGTGGACCAAACATGGCGTAATCACAGGGAGTGAGGTCTGGACTGTATGGAGGGTGGCCGAGAACCTCCCATTTGAATTTCTGCAGGAGTGCCGCGACTGTGTTGGCCGTATGAGGTCGAGCATTGTCGTGGAGCGACCACGGCAGCTATGGCGTTCACTGTCGCTCGCCGGTCCTGGGTAATGAGTGCATCTACCAGCTGGACTTTGTCATCGGTAATGCAGGGCTGTGCCTCAGACCAGGCATCATCGGCTAACGACACCCGTCCTTCCCTGAAGCGCTTGTGCCACGCCTTGACCCTTGCAAGGGCCATGCAGTGTTCGCCGTACACTTGTGACATTCGGCGATGAATGTCCGTTCCCCCTACTCCTTCCGCTGTCAGAAACCAAACAACACCTCTTTGCTCTTCAGTTGATGCCTCCATGTCACTGTTTGCAATGCGACTGGCAGCGTTGGACGATTGATGCATGCTGCTGCTCGCTTTGTATCGTCACGTGACGTGCACGCGTGCCTTCTAGCGACGGGCTGTGACCTTCCACGCTCTGGTCGGAACCACACCTCGTTACACACGCCACGATTAGCCGATGTCGCCACCGGTTTGCGCATTCCAGCCTCCGGCTCGTTACTTTTTGAACGCACCTTATAAGTATTTATACAATACTAGCAGGTACCCGCGGCTTCGCTCGCGTCAGTCGTGTCATATTGTTATTCAATGAAATGCAGGTTTAACCCCGTTAACACCCCTTGAGAACTTGAATATTCAAAAATCCCTCCGTAGAAGACGTTTTCGACACACAACAAACATATCCCTAAAACATCATTCTTCTAACATTAATAGTTTTGGTTGGTCGATGAGAGTAAATAACCAAAAATCCTTCCTTAGTGGACGTTTTTCTTCAAGAATTTCACTCCTCCCGATGGGCCCCTTAAATATGATTTATGAAAAAACGGTCGAACACCTTTTTTATTTTTATTTTTTTATTTAGCTGAGTTTCCTCTGGGTTTCAAACCGCTCGCCTATGTATTTTGAGAGATTCACGCTCCGTTAGGAAACCTTCAACCCCCACTTTTCACCCCTTTTACTCATAATATACATCACATCGAAAAACCATTAGACGTGTGTCAGCTTATTTTTAATGATTAGATTATATGCCGAGTAACACATCCCCAAATGAAACCACTCGTGAGATATTGTTATTCAATAACATGCACGTTTATCCTCTTAACACCCCTTTAACCTGAATATCCAAAAATCTTTCCTTAGTGGACGTTTTCTACATACAACAAACATATCCCCAAAATTTCATGTTTCTAACTTCAATAAGTTTGGCTGGGCGATGGTGAGTGAGTGAGTCAGTCGGGACATTTTCTATCATTTATTTTTGAGATTTTCACCCCTCGCCATGAACCCCTTAAATGGGATTTATAAAAAATAAACGGTCGAACACCTATTTACTTATTTTTTCAGCGGATTTTTACCGCTGAATTGCAAACTTCTCGCATATGTCGTTTATGAGATACACGCTCCGTTAAGAATTCTTCAACCCCCCAATTTTCACCCCTTTCACCTCATAATATACATCATATCGATAAACCCTTAGACATATGTCTGCTATCTTGACTGATTAATCTATATGCCGAATATCACATCCCCAAATGAAAGAACTCGTGAGATATTGTTAATCAATGAAATGCAAGTTTAACCCTCTTAACACCTCTTCAGAATATGAATATCCAAAAATCCATCCTTTGTGGACGTTTTCCACATGCAACGAACATATCCCCAAAATTTCAAGTTTCTAACTGCAATTTGTTTGGCTGGGGGATGATGAGTGAATATCCAAAAATCCTTCCTTAGTGGACTTCTTTCCCCAGATTTTCACCCCTCCCCATGGGCCCCTTAAATTGGATTTATGAAAAAACGGTCGACCACCAATTTACTTATTTTTCAAGCTGATCTTTCCTCCTGAGTTTCATACTTTATGCCTCTGTCTTTTAAGAGATACTTGCTCCGTTAGGAATCCTTCAACCCCCACTTTTCACACATACACCTCATACATAATATACACTACATCAAAAAACCCTCAGACTTGTGTCTTCTTATTCTTAATGAAGAGTTAATATGCCGAGTATTGCATCCCCCCAAGGAAACCATTCGGGAGATATTGTTATTCAATTAAATGCATGTCTACCCCCTTAACACCTCTTTAGAACCTGAATATCCAAAAATCCTTACTTAGTGGACGTTTTCGACATACATCGAACATAGCACCAAAATTTCATGTTCCTAACTTCAATTATTTCGGCTGGGGGATGATGAGTGAGTGAGTAAGTCAGGACATTTTCTTTCATTTATTTGTCAGAATTTCACCCCTCTCATGAATCCCTTAAATTGGATTTATGAATAAAAAACGGTCGAACACCTATTTACATATTTTTAAGCTGTTCTTCCGCCCTGAGTTTGATGAGTGAGTGAGTTAATCAGTTGGAACACATTCTTTCCTGTTTTTATTTTCAGAATTTCATCCCTCTCCTAGGGGCCCTTAAATTGGATTTATGAAAAAAAAAACGGTCAAACACCTATTTACTTATTTTTTATGCTGATTTTTTTCCGCTGAGTTTCAACTCCTCGCCTATGTCGTTTAAGAGATACATGCTCCGTTAGGAATCCTTCAACCCCCAATTTTCACCGCTTTCACCTCATAATATACACCACACCGGTAAACCCTTAGACATATGTCTGCTTATTTTTAGCCTACTTTCGATTTTTGCAAAAAATGAAAGTAGACTTATGAGATCAACAGAGGGCGAAAAAGTGTGTCTGTCTGTGTGTGTGTATGTGTGTGTGTGAGTCTGTGTGTGTGTGTGTGTGTGTGAGTGTGTGTACTCTGAATGTCTGTCCCCCCCCTATCAATTCGAACACGGTGAACGCAAATTGAACGAAATTTGGTACAAAGGTAGCACTAGCAAAGGAAACCTCAGTGTCATGTTTTATATCGCCGCCATCTTGACGGAAACGTAATGGCGGCCACACAAATGTTCAAAGCTTAAATCAAATTACGACTAGCCTAATCATTCGATCTCTACCAAATTTTGCAACAACATACCTATATGGGGGGAGCATCCTTTGACCAAACGAATAGGTCATCAGCCTAATAGTTTGCGGATGGCGGCCATCTTTGTGTGAAAATCGATTCTCCCTATTAATTCGAACACTGTGAAACCGAATGGAACGAAATTTGGTACAGAGGTAGTACTAGCAAAGGGCACCTCAGTGTCATGTTTTATATTGCCGCGGTCTTGACGGAAACGTAATGGTGGCCACACAAATGTTCAAAGCTTAAATCAAATTACGACTAACCTAATCATCCGATCTCTACCAAATTATGCAACAACATACCTTTATGGAGGAAGCATCTTTTGACCAAATCAGTAGGTCATTAGCTTAATTGTTTTCGGATGGCGGCCATCTTTGTGTCAAAATCCATTCCCCCTATTAATTCAAACACGGTGACACCAAATGGAACGAAATTTGGTATAGAGGTAGCACTAGCAAAGGGCACCTCAGTGCCATGTTTTATATCGCCGCCATCTTGACAGAAACGTAATGGCGGCCACACGAATGTGCAAAGCTTAAATCAAATTACGACTAACCTAATCATCCGATCTCTACCAAATTTTGCAACAACATACCTTTATGGAGGAAGCATCCTTTGACCAAACCAATAGGTCTTTAGCCTAATTGTTTTCGGATGGCGGCCATCTTTGTGTCAAAATCCATTCCCCCCATTAATTCAAACACGGTGACACCGAATGGAACGAAATTTGGTACAGAGGTAGCACTAGCAAAGGGCACCTCAGTGTCATGTTTTATATCACCGCCATCTTGACGGAAACGTAATGGCGGCCACACGTATGTGCAAAGCTTAAATCAAATTACGACTAACCTAATCATCCAACCTCTACCAAATTTTTCAACAACATTCCTTTGTGGGGGGAGAATCCTTTGACCAAACTAATGGGTCATCAGTCTAATAGTTTGCAGCTGGTGGCCATCTTTGTGTGAAAATCGATTCCCCCTATTAATTCGAACACGGTGAAACCGAATGGAACAAAATTTGGTACAGAGGTAGTACTAGCAAAGGGCACCTCAGTGTCATGTTTTATATCGCCGCCATCTTAACGGAAACGTAATGGCGGCCACACAAATGTTCAAAGCTTAAATCAAATTATGACTAACCTAATCATCCGATCTCTACCAAATTTTGCAACAACATACCTTTTTAGAGGAAGCATCCTTTGACCAAATTAATAGGTCATTAGCCTAATATTTTGCGTATGGCGGCCATCTTTGTGTCCAAATCGATTCCCCCTATTAATTCAAACACGGTGAAACCGAATGGAACGAAATTTGGTACAGAGGTAGCACTAGCAAAGGGCACCTCAGTGTCATGTTTTATATCGCCGCCATCTTGACAGAAACGTAATGGCGGCCACACAAATGTTCAATGCTTAAATCAAATTACGATTAACCTAATCATCCAATCTCTACCAAATTTTGCAACAACATACCTTTATGGAGGGAGCATTCTTTGACCAAACTAATAGGTCATTAGCCTCATATTTTGCGGATGGCGGCCATCTTTGTGTGAAAATCGATTCCCCCTATCAATTCGAACACGGTGAAACCGAATGGAACGAAATTTGGTACAGAGGTAGCACTAGCAATGGGCGCCTCAGTGTAATGTTTTATATCACCGCCATCTTGACGGAAACGTAATCGCGGCCACCCAAATGTTAAAAGCTATAATGTAATTACAACCAACTTAATAATCTAGTATCTACCAAATTTTGCAACAACATATCGTTAAGTGGGAAGCATATTCTGACCAAACTGCAAGATCATCAGCCCAATAGTTTGCAGATGGTGGCCAAGTATGTGTGCTAATCGATTCCCCCTATCAGTTCAAACACGGTGAAACTGAATTGAACGAAATTTGGTACAGAGGTAGCACTAGCAAAGGGCACCTCAGTGTCATGTTTTATATCGCCGCCATCTTGACGGAAACGGAATGACGGCCACCCAAATGTTAAAAGCTTAAATCAAATTGCTACCATCCTAATAATTTGATCTCTACCAGATTTTGCAACAACATGCCTTTTTGTGGAAAGCATCTTATGACTGATTACAAGGTCATCAGCCCAATAGTTTGCAAATAGCGACCATGTATGTGTGCAAATCTATTCCCCATATCAATTCAAACACGGTGAAACCGAATTGAATGAATTTTTTTACAGAGGTAGCACTAGCAATGGGCACCTCATATTCATGTTTAATATCCCTATAGCACGTTGTATTTCAAGAAGCTACTACAACCAACATTCAATTATACTCCTTGAAAAGGATAGAGAGTTATAACAATACCCATGCATTTAGGAGAAAGTAGGCTTTATGTTCTTTACTGAACATCTTGTTAATGCTTAGTTTATATGCCGAATATCACATCCCCAAAGAAACAACTCATGAGATATTGTTAATCATTGAAATGCACCTTTACCCCTTTAACACCTCTTAAGAACCTGAATAAACAAAAATCCTTCATTAGTTGACGTTTGGAACATAGAGCGAAAATATTTCAAAAATTTAATGTTTCCTATTTCAAAAGTTTTCGCTGGGCGATGATGAGTGAGTGAGTCAGTCATGACATTTTATTTCAATTATTTATTCCAGAATTTTACGCCCTCCCCATGCGCCCCTTCAATTGGATTGATGAAGAAACGCTCGAACACCTATTAATTTATATTTTGAGCTGTATTTTTCCCCTGAGTTTGAGGAGTAAGTGAGTTAGTCAGTCAGTCAGGATATTCTCTCTCCTTTTCTTTTCTAGAATGTCACCCCACCCCATTGGCCCCTTAAAATGAATTTATGAAAAAAAAAAAAACGGTCCAACACTGATTTTTAGCCTATTTTCAATTTTGAAAAAATAGGCTTATGATATCACCTTTTGTCCGTGTGTGTGTGCGTGTGTGTGTGATTCGTGTGTGTGTCCCCCCCTAATAAAATCTAAACGGCAGGAGCGATTTCAATGAAACTCGGAAAGTTCATAGCAATATTCCGGGCGACCTCGACCGTGCCCTTCAAATTTTTTTACGACTCACCAATCCAACATGGCTGCTGTGCGAAATATTTCACCAGCATTCAATATCTCCGAAACTATTACCGATATTTCCCTGACATTTTCTATGGTGATAGAGGGAACTACTATAAGTTCACTTATGTGACTTTTGAAAACCTGGTAACAAAAAAACCAACATGGCGGCCAAGCGAATTTGCGACTTTTAAATAGACGTTTCTCGCGATTTGACCAACCAAATGCAATGAAACTTGGTACAGTATATGTTTATATACATTGTAATACACCGACATCTAACTTTGTTCAATTGTTTACATAATCACAAGATGGCGGATGTGCGAAATATTTCACCGGCATTCTATATCTCTGAAACTATTAGCGGTATCTCCCTAAACTTTTGTACGGAGATAAAGGGCACTACTGGAAGTCCATCTATAAGACTTTCAAAAACCGGTTAACTACAAAACGAACATGGCGGCCAAGCGAATTTGAAAATTTTAAATAGACCTTTCTCGCAATTTAATGTTCCAAGCGCACTGAAACCTGGTACAGGAAATATTTATACACATTGTAATCCACTGGTATCTAATTTAGTTCAATTGTTCACATAACCTAAATATGGCGGCAGTGCGAATTTTAAAATTAAGTTTTTATTTCTTGTGATGTAGTCATGCGATCGAAGTGAAAGTTTGAATAATGAACCTACGCAATACTTTTCCTTTAAGGGTACATGACTCTATGGCCTGTACCTAAACAATCCAACATGGCGACCATCCGAAATATTTAGACGGTTCTCAATATCTACGAATCTATTACAGCAATCAAACAGAATTTTTTAATGTTCATTAGGGCTATGAACATAAGTTCACCTATAGGACCTTCAATAACCTGGTGATAAGAAATCCAACATGGCGGCGACGCGAATTATAAATATTCACATGGACGTTTCTCGCAATTTAACCATCCGCGTGCAGTGAAACTTGGTACAGTAAATCCTTATACGAATGTTAATCCACTGGCATCTAATTTATTTCAATTGTTTCCATAACCTCAAGATGGCAGCTGTGAAAAAATTTAAAATCTCCTTGTTACTTCTTGTGTCCTAATTATGCGATTGAAGTTTGAATACTACACGTTCACAAAAATCTGCATGTAACAGTACATAACTCTAGGACCTACATATATAAAATCCAACATGGCGACCATCCGAAATATTTAGTCGGTTCTCAATATCTACGAATCTATTACAGCAATCAAACTGAAATTGTGTATGTTGATAGTGGCAATTAACATAAGTAGGATATATGAAAATAGGCTGTATAGTTTTTCACGGAACTACTTGTTTTATTTTTAAGGTGTTTTTTTCCCGCTGAGTTTCAAACTTCTCACGTATGTCGTTTAAGAGATACACGCTCCGTTAGGAATCCTTGAACCCCCACTTTTCACCCCTTTCACCTTATTATATACACCACATCGGAGAACCCTTATACACATGTCTGCTTATTTTTAATGATTAGTTCATATACCGAGTATCACATCCACAAATGAAACCACACGTGAGATATTGTTATTCAATAAAATGCAGGTTTATCCCCCTTGAGACACCTTTAGAAGCTGAATATCCGAAAATCCTCCCTTAGTGCACAGTTTTGACATACAACGAACATATCCCAAAAATTTCATGTTTCAAACTTCCATAATTTTGGCTGGACGATGATGATGAGTGAGTGAGTGAGTCAGGACATTTTCTTTAATTTTTTTTCTTTCAGAACTTGACCCCTCACCATGAACCCCTTAAATTTGTTGCTTGAAAAATAAACTGTCAACACTTATTTACTTATTTTTAAGCTGTTTTCTCTCTCTGAGTTTGAAGAGTGAGTGAGTCAGTCAATCAGTTTTGACACTTTCTTTCCGGTTCCCCCCCAGAATTTCACCCCTCCCCATGGCCCCCTTAAATTGAATTTTTGAAAAAAAAAAACCGATCAAACATCTATTTACTTATCTTTTAAGCTGATTTTTTTCCGCTGAGTTTCAAACTCCTCGCCCATGTCGTTTAAGAGATACAGGCTCCGTTAGGAATTCATCAACCCCCACTTTTCTCCCCTTTCACCTCATAATATACACCACATCGAAAAACCCTCAAACACATGTCTTCTTATTTTTAATGATGTGTTTATATGCCGAGTATCACATCCCCCAATGAAACCAATCTGGAGTTATTGTTATTCAATGAAATGCAGGTTTATCCCCCTTAAGACTCCCTGAATATCCGAAAATCCTCCCTTAGTTGTCGGTTTTGACATACAATGATCATATTCCCCAAAATGTCATGTGTCTACCTTCAATAATCTTCGCTGGGCGATGGTGAGTGAGTCAGGACTTTTTCTCTCAATTTCCTTTTTTCAGATTTTCCCCCCTCTCCAAGAACCCCTTAAATTGGGTTTATGAAAAAAAAAATGACGAACTTTTACTTATTTTTAAACATATTTTTCCCCCTGACTTTGATGAGTGAGTCTGTCAGTCGATCAGTTAGGACACTTTCTTTCCTGTTTCGCCCCCCCCCCCCAGAATTTCACCCCTCCCTATGGGCCCCTTAAATTGGATTTATGAAAAAACGGTCAAACACCTATTTACTTATTTTTTAAGCTGTTTTTTTTCAGCTGAGTTTCAAACTGCTCGCCTATATCGTTTAAGAGATACACGCTCCGTTAGGAATCCTTCAACCCCCACTTTTCACCCCTTTCACCTCATAATATACACCACATATAAAAATCCTCAGACACATGTCTTCTTATTAGCCTATTTTCAATTTTGAAAAAATAGGCTTATGAGATCACCTTTTGTCCGTGTGTGTGTGCGTGTGTGTGTGATTCGTGTGTGTGTCCCCCCCTAATAAAATCTAAACGGCTGGAGCGATTTCAATGAAACTCGGAAAGTTCATAGCACTATTCCCGGCGACCTCGACCGTGCCCTTCAAATTTTGTTACGACTCACCAATCCAACATGGCGGCTGTGCGAAATATTTCACCAGCATTCAATATCTTCGAAACTATTACCGATGTCACCCTGACGTTTTGTATGGTGATAGAGGGAACTACTATAAGTTCACTTATATGACTTTTGAAAACCTGGTAACTACAAAACCAACATGGCGGCCAAGCGAATTTGTGACTTTTAAATAGACGTTTCTCGCGATTTGACCAACCAAACGCAATGAAACTTGGTACAGTATATGTTTATATACATTGTAATGCACCGACATCTAACTTCGTTCAATTGTTTACATAATCACAAGATGGCGGATGTGCGAAATATTTCACCGGCATTCTATATCTCTGAAACTATTAGCGGTAAAACCCTGAAATTTTGTACGGAGATAAAGGGCACTACTGGAAGTCCATCTATAAGACTTTCAAAAACCGGTTAACTACAAAACGAACATGGCGGCCAAGCGAATTTGAAAATTTTAAATAGACCTTTCTCGCGATTTAATGTTCCAAGCGCACTGAAACCTGGCACAGGAAATATTTATACACATTATAATCCACTGGTATCTAATTTAGCTCAATTGTTTACATAACCTCAAGATGGCGGCAGTGCGAATTTTAAAATTAAAATTTTATTTATTGTGATGTATTCATGCGATCGAAGTGAAAGTTTGAATAATGAACCTACGCAATAATTTTCCTTTAATGGTACATGACTCTATGGCCTATACATTTAACAATCCAACATGGCGACCATCCGAAATATTTAGACGATACTGAATATCTACGAATCTATTTTAGCAATCAAACTGCATTTTTTAACGTTCATAGGGGCTATGAACTTATGTTCAGCTATAGGACTTTAAATAACCTGGTGATCACAAATCCAACATGGCGGTGACGCGAATTATAAATATTCACATGGACGTTTCTCGCAATTTAACCATCCGCGTGCAGTGAAACTTGGTACAGTAAATCCTTATACGAATGTTAATCCACTGGTATCTAATTTATTTCAATTGTTTCCATAACCTCAAGATGGCAGCTGTGAAAGATTTTAAAATCTCCTTGTTTTTTCTTGTGTCCTAATTATGCGATTGAAGTTTGAATACTACACGTTCACAATAATCTGCATGTAACAGTACATAACTTTAAGACCTACATATATAAAATCCAACATGGCGACCTTCCGAAAGATTTAATCGGTTCTTAATATCTACGAATCTATTACAGCAATCAAACTAAATTGTGTATGTTGATAGTGGCAATTAACATATGTAGGATATATGAAAATAGGCTGTATAGTTCTTCACGGAACTACTTGTTTTTAATGATGAGTGTATATGCCGAGTATCACATCTCCCAATGAAACCAATCGGGAGATATTGTTATTCAATGAAATGCAGGTCTACCCCCTTAACAACCCTTTAGAACCTGAATATCCAAAAATCCTTCCTTAGTGCGGGTTTTTGACTTACCACGAACATATCCCCAAAATTTCATGTTTCTAACTTTAATAGTTTTGGCTGGGCGATGATGAGTCAGTGATTCATTGAATCAGTCAGTCAGTCAGGACACTTGTTTTTATATAAGAGACTAGCAGGTACCCGCGGCTTCGCTCGCGTCATAGTCGTGTCATGTTGTTATTCAATGAAATGCAGGTTTAACCCCGCTAACACCCCTTTAGAACCTGAATGTCCAAAATTCCCTCCTTAGTAGACGTTTTCGACACACAACAAACATATCCCCAAAATATCATTCTTCTAACTTTAATAGTTTTGGTTGGTCGATGAGAGTGAATACCCAAAAATCCTTCCTTAGTGGACGTTTTTCTTCCAGAATTTCACCCCTCCCCATGGGCCTCTTAAATTTGATCTATGAAAAAACGGTCAAACACCTATTTTTTTTTCTTTTTTTTTATTATTAAGCTGATTGTTTTCCTCTGATTTTCAAACTCCTCGCCTATGTCGATTAAGAGATGCACGCTACGTTAGGAATCCTTCAACCCCCACTTTTCACCCCTTTCACTCAAAATATACACCACATCGAAAAACCATTAGACATGTGTCAGCTTATTTTTAATGATTAGGTTATATGCCAAGTATCGCATCCCCAAATGAAACCACTCGTGACATATTGTTATTCAATGAAATGCACGTTTACCCCCTTAACACCCCTTTAGAACCTGAATATCCAAAAATATTTCCTTAGTGCACGTTTTCGACATACAACGAACATATCTAAAAAAAAATCCTGTTTCTAACTTCAATAATTTTGTCTGGGCAATGATGAGTGAGTGAGTCAGTCAGGATATTTCCTTTCATATTTTTTTTGAGATTTTTACCCCTCCCCATGAACCCCTTGAATGGGATTTATGAAAAAAACCGGTTAAACACCCCCCTTAGTTTCGTACTTTATGCCTCTGTCTTTTAAGAGATACTTGCTCCGTTAGGATTCCTTCAACCCCCACTTTTCACACATACACCTCATAATATACACTACATCGAAAAACCCTTCTTATTCTTAATGATGAGTTTATATGCCGAATATCGCATTCGCCAAGAAAACCAATCGGGAGATATTTTTATTCAATTGAATGCAAGTCTACCCCCTTAACACCCCTTTAGAACCTGAATATCCAAAAATCCTTTCTTGGTGAAAGTTTTCGACATACAACGAACGTAACCCCAAAATTTCATGTATCTAACTTCAATAATTTTGGCTGGGCGATGATGAGTGGGTGAGTGAGTAAGTCAGGACATTTTCTTTCATTTATTTATCAGAATTTCACCCCTCTCATGTCCCCTTAAATTCGATTTATGAAAAAAAAAACGGTCGAACGCCTATTTACTTATATTTTAAGCTGTTTTTTTTTTCGCTGAATTTCAAATTTCTCGCCTATGTCGTTTAAGAGATACACGCTCCGTTAAGAATCCTTCAACCCCCAATTTTAACCCCTTTCACCTCATTATATACACCACATCGATAAACCCTTAGACATATGTCTGCTTATTTTAAATGAATAGTTTATATGCCGATTATCACATCCCCAAAGAAACAACTCATGAGATATCGTTATTCAATGAAATGCACGTTTACACCCTTAACACATCTTCAGAACCCGAATAAACAAAAATCCTTCCTTTGTTTACGTTTCCGACATACAGCGAACATATTCCCAAAATTTAATGTTTCCAACTTCAATAGTTTTTGCTGGGCGATGATGAGTGGGATATTCAGTCAGGTCATTTTCTTTCAATTATTTTTACCAGGATTTTACCCCTCCCCATGGGCCCCTTAAATTGGATTTATGAAGAAACGGTCGAACAACTATTAACTTATGTTTTAAGCTGTCTTTTTCCCCTGAGTTTCAAACTTCTCGCCTATGTCGTTTAAGAGATACACGCTCCGATAGGAATCCTTCAACCCCCACTTTTCACCCCTTTCACCTTATAATATACACCCCATCGAAAAACCCTTACACACATGTCTGCTTATTTTTAATGATTAGTTTATATGCCGAGTATTAAATCCACAAATGAAACCACTCGTAAGATATTGTTATTCAATAAAATGTAGGTTTAACCCCCTAAAACCCCTTTCGAACCTGAATATCCGAAAATCCTCTCTTAGTGTACGGTTTTGACATACAACGAACAACGAACATATCCCCAAAATGTCATGTTTTTACATCAATAATTTTGGCTTGGCGATGATGAGTGAGTGAGAGAGTGAGTCAGGACTTTTTCTTTCATTTTTTTTCTTCAGAATTTCACCCCTCCCCAAGAACCCCTTAAATTTGATTTATGAAAAAAAAAACTGTCGAACTCTTATTTACTTATTATTAAGCAGTTTTCTCTCCCTGAGTTTGAAGAGTGAGTGAGTCAGTCAATGAGTTAGGACACTTTCTTTCCTGTTTTGTACCCCCCAGGATTTCACCCCTTCCCACGGGCCCCTTAAATTGAATTTATGAAAAAAAAAAAGGTCGAATACTTATTAACTTATCTTTTAAGCTGATTTTTTTCCGCTGAGTTTCAAACTCCTCGCCTATGTCGTTTAAGAGATACACGCTCCGTTAGGAATCCTTCAACCCCCACCTTTCACCCCTTTCACCTCATAATATACACCACATCGAAAAACCCTCAGACACATGTCTTCTTATTTTTAATGATGTGTTTATATGCCGAGTATCACATCCCCCAATGAAACCAATCGGGAGTTATTTTTATTAAATGAAATGCAGGTTTAACCCCCTTAAGACCCCTTTATAACCTGAATATCAGAAAATCCTCCCTTAGTGGACGGTTTTGACATACAATGATCATTTCCCCAAAATGTCATGTTTCTAACTTCAATAATTTTGGCTGGGCGATGGTGTGTGAGTCAGGACTTTTTCTTTCAATTTTCTTTTTTCAGAATTTCACCCCTCCCCATGAACCCCTTAAATTTTGTTTATGACAAAAACTGTCAAACACCTATTTACTTATTTTTAAGCAGCTTTTCCCCCTGAGTTTGATGAGTGAGTCTGTCAGTCTATCAGTTAGGACACTTTCTTTCATGTTTTTTCCCCCCAGAAATTCACCCCTCCACATGAGCCCCTTAAATTGGATTTATGAAAAAACGGTCAAACATCTATTTACTTATTTTTTAAGCTGCTTTTTTCCGCTGAGTTTCAAACTCCTCGCTTATGTCGTTTAAGTGATACACGCCCCGTTAGGAATCCTTCAACCCCCACTTTTCACCCCTTTCACCTCATAATATACACCACATCGAAAAACCCTCAGACACGTGTCTTCTTATTTTTAATGGTGAGTTTATATGCCGAGTATCACATCTCTGAATGAAACCAAGCCGGAGATATTGTTATTCAATCAAATGCAGGTGTACCCCCTTAACACCTCTTTAGAACCTGAGTATCCAAAAATCCTTCCTTAGTGGGCGTTTTTGACTTACAACGAACATATCCCCAAAATTTCATGTTTCTAACTTTAATAGTTTTGGCTGGGCGATGATGAGTCCGTCAGTCAGTCTGTCAGTCAGTCAGGACACTTGTTTTTATATAAGAGATTTTCGATTGCAAATACTTGCTTAACATTATAAGGCGTGAGTAGTTATGAATCAATAAAAATAATAATAAAACAAGATGTTCAGTAAAGAACATATAGCCTACTTTCTCCTAAATGCATGGGTATTGTTATAACTCTTTGTCCTTTTCAAGGAGTATGATCGAATGTTGGTTGTAGTAGCTTGTTGAAATACAACGTGCTATAGGGATATTAAACATGAATATGAGGGGCCCTTTGCTAGTGCTACCTCTGTACCAAATTTCGTTCAATTCGGTTTCTCCGTGTTTGAATTGATAGGGGGAATCGATTTGCACACATACTTGGCCACCATCTGCAAACTATTGGGCTGATGTTCTTGCAGTTTGGTCTGAATATGTTTCCCACATAAAGATATGGTGTTGCAAAATTTGGTAGAGACTAGATTATTAGGTTGGTCGTAATTACATTTTAGCTTTTAACATTTGGGTGGCCACGATTACGTTTCCGTCAAGATAGCGGTGATATAAAACATGACACTGAGGTGCCCTTTGCTAGTGCTACCTCTGTACCAAATGTCGTTCCATTCGGTTTCACCGTGTTCGAATTGATAAGGTGAATCAATTTTCACACAAAGATGGCCGCCATCCGCAAAATATCAGGCTGATGACCTATTAGTTTGGTCAAAGGATGCTCCCTCCATAAAGGTATGTTGTTGCTAAATTTGCTAGAGATCGGATGATTAGGCTAATCGTAATTTGATTTAAGCTTTGAACATTTGTGTGGCCGCCATTACGTTTCCGTCAAGATGGCGGCGATATAAAACATGACACTGAGGTACCCTTTGCTAGTGCTACCTCTGTACCAAATTTCGTTCATTCGGTTCCACAGTGTTCGAATTAATAGGGGGAATCAATTTTGACATAAAGATGGCCGCCATCTGCAAACTATTAGGCTAATGGCCTATTAGATTGGTCAAAGGATGCTCCCTCCATAAAGGTATATTGTTGCAAAGTTTGGTAGAGATCGGATGGTTATGTTAGTCGTAATTTGATTTAAGCTTTAAACATTCGTGTGGCCGCCATTACGTTTCTGTAAATATGGCGGCGATATAAATCATGACACTGAGATGCCCTATGCTAGTGCTATCTCTGTACCAAATTTCGTTCCATTCTGTTTCACCGTGTTTGAATTAATAGGGGGAATCGATTTTGACACAAAGATGGCCGCCATCCGCAAACTATTAGGCGAATGACCTATTAGATTGGTCAAAGGATGCTCCCTCCATAATGGTATGTAGTTGCAAAATTTGGTAGAGATCGGATGATTAGGTTAATCGTAATTTGATTTAAGCTTTTAACATTCGTGTGGCCGCCATTACGTTTCAGTCAAGATGGCGGCGATATAAAACATGACACTGAGGTGCCCTTTGCTAGTGCTACCTCTGTACCAAATTTTGTTCCATTCGGTTCCACCGTGTTCGAATTAATAGGGGGAATCAATTTTGACATAAAGATGGCCGCCAGCCACAAACTATTAGGCTAATAACCTATTAGATTGGTCAAAGCATGCTCCCTCCATAAAGGAATGTTGTTGCAAAGTTTGGTAGAGATCGGATGGTTATGTTAGTCGTAATTTAACTTAAACTTTGAACATTTGTGTGGCCGCCATTACGTTTCTGTCAATATGGCGGTGATATGAAACATGACACTGAGATGCTCTTTGCTAGTGCTACCTCTGTACCAAATTTCGTTCCATTCGGTTTCACCGTGTTTGAATTAATAGGGGGAATTGATTTTCACACAAAGATGGCCGCCATCCGCAAACTATTAGGCTAATGACCTAGTCATTTGGTCAAAGGATGCTTCCTCTATAAAGGTATGTTGTTGCAAAATTTGGTAGAGATCGGATGATTAGGTTAATCGTAATTTGATTTAAGCTTTGAACATTTATGTGGCCGCCATTACGTTTCCGTCATGATGGCGGCGATATAAGACATGACACTGAGGTGCCTTTTGTTAGTACTACCTCTGTACCATATTTCGTTCCATTCGGTTGCACCGTGTTCGAATTAATAGGGGGAATCGATTTTCACACAAAGATGGCCGCCATCCGCAAACTATTACGCTTATGGCCTATTGGTTTAGTCAAAGGATGCTCCCCCCATAAAGGTATGTTGTTGGAAAATTTGGTAGAGATCGGATGATTAGGTTAGTCGTAATTTGATTTAAGCTTTGAACATTTGTGTGGCCGCCATTACGTTTCCGTCAAGATGGCGGCGATATAAAATATGACACTGAGGTGTCCTTTGCTAGTGCTACCTTTGTACCAAATTTCGTTCAATTCGCATTCACCGTGTTCGAATTGATAGGGGGGGACAGACATTCAGAGTACACACACTCACACACACACAGACACACACACAGACTCACACACACACATACACACACACAGACAGACACACTTTTTTCGCCCTGTGTTGATCTCATAAGTCTACTTTCATTTTTTGCAAAAATCGAAAGTAGGCTAAAAAGCAAGTAACAAATTTTGAACCTGCTTGGGTTTGATCCACGGACCTCTAGATTATGAGTCTAGAACCCTACCATTTAGCTACACACACCCAGTACTAACGTTACGTTAAAAACTAGTTTAGTATAACTGCATAACATATCTTATCATGGAATGAACGATTTAATTAGCGTTTCCTGCCATTTTTATAAAAACGTTGATAATAAATATGTATTATTTTGTTCAGTGCATTCCTAAAAGGATATAAACTTACGAAGTTTCTGAAATATGGATTAGCCAGCAGATACCTATAGTCTCCATTTTGACCCAACGGGACGGCACTGCCCAGCACGATATGGCATGGTCAGCCTGATCTGTTTGTCACTTCTATGGTTACATATTCTATCATAAAGGCTAATATCCTATCGGTCACCTCCTTGACGACAGTTTAAACCTCCCTTTGAAGGATAAGCTGACTTGTTGAATCGTAAGTTACGGTTAGGATATAATACTTGCATGATTCTTACATCCGCCATCTTGAAATTATTTGGTTGATGACCATGTATTTTGGGCAAAAGGCGCTTCCCACATTGAGGTATATTGTTGAAACATTTGGTAGAGATCGGATGATTGGTTTAGTCGTAATTTGATTTAAGCTCAGAACATTTGGGTGGGCGCCATTTATTTTTAGTTATGATGGAGGAGATATACAACATGAGTCCGAGTTGCCCTTTGCTAGTGCTACCTCTGTACCAAATTAGTTTGATTTGTTTTCGTCGTGTTTGAATTGATAAGGGGTATCGATTTGCACACATACACGGCCGCCATCTTCAAACTATTTGGATGATGATCTTGTAGTTTGGGCAAAGTACGCTTCCTACACGAAGATATATTGTTGCAAAATTGGGTAGAGATCAGACGATTTGGTTAGTCGTAATTTGATTTAAGCTTTGAACATTTGGGTGACCAACATTCCGTTTCCGTCAAGATGGCGGCAATATAAAACATGACAGTGAGATGTCCTTTTCTTGTGATACCTCTGTACCAAATTTGGTTCAATTTAGTTTCGTCATGTTTGAATTGATTAGGGGGAGGGGTTGGTAGATATACACAATCACACTCAAACACACACACACAGACAACTTTTGGCCCGCGTAGATCTCATAAGTCTACATTAATTTTTTTTAAACCAATATCGAATGTTGGCTAATACCAATAGTTCAAACATTTATCAACAGAGGAGTTCCCTTAAATCAGAAATTTAGGGACAAATAATGTCTTGAAGAAAGGGAATTGACAATTAACAGTTGGTATTTTCAGCTATTAATTTAACTTTAATTGGTAAATATAATGTTTTAGCTATCCATTTCGACTTAAGGGCCGTAATGGTACAGTGGTCAATCATCAAGAAGGACCGAGTTCGATTCCCGGTTAATGTATGTGAGATTTTCGATATGAAATGTTACCTCCTTTAGTTGCGATGTCCCGTGGCTCATGATCAAGAGATTAGCGGTCACAGAAATCTTCTCAAGTTTCCTTTTATTCCTCGGTTTTGATCGTCCCACGTGTCACAGTACAAGTCACTCAATTCTCAGGTTCCACCAAAAAAGGAAAGGTATCAAATTTATGAATACTAGCGAACCCGTGCGAGAAATCTCACATGTTCATAAACCACTTTCCCCAATAGGTTTATAATGAATGATTTAATGAGAAAGGTTGTTATTTTTTATTTCAACCAACTGATTATAGAACACTATTTACATTTCAGTTAGAATTCCAAGTTCTACGTTCCCTAACTTAAGAAGGCAATCACTGAAAATTGGATCATCAAAACTCTCACCGGTTATTCGATATTTATGAAATTATACGATTTGAGTACTCATTCCTTTGATTATCTGTTTCTGAAATCCATGCAAAATGTTAAAGGAAATACTGTACCTCAGAATGTTAAAATGACATGAAAAAGGCGTCACAGTGGCCAAAATGTGAAGTGGACAGCAATTATGGAGCGTACTTTCCTTCAGCAACAGTATCTGTAAATGGCACACTTCGCACATTTTTAAAGTAATTTTTAAAAGAAATTTTACATATTTAAGGAATTAGAGTGCAATTAGTCTATTCTCTTTCATTTGAATGCTCATTTGTCACGATCTGTCGCTTGTAAGCGCCTCAGGAGGGATGTGATTTGTAAAAAGAAAAAGGAGAAAATGAGAAAAGGATGTGTATGAATAAATATAAATATTTAAATAAACAACCTTTTAATGCAGGTATCTTGACGGAGTTGAGGTGAGAGGTTATGATTCCTATTTGTTCAACCATGACCTCTGTCGTGGTCAAGTGTACGAGACGAGACATGGAGAAAAATTGGAAGCAATTACCTTCGACAGACCTGCTGATTATCGGTTTGTTGGCCAATGTCGCTGGGACAAGCCCGACAAACACGAGAGTGAAGTCATCACCTGCTGGTAATGAGAAGGTTAAGTTACACCGTTTCACCTTGTCACACGACATTGATGGAGACGATAATAGGGAATCCAAAATTGGAAAAGCACTTCTAAGGTAAGGTGTCGTCAGTCCTTAAGAGATGGTACGAATGAGATGTTTTTTTCTTCTTCGTAGTCAGTTTACCCTCCAGGTATGCTTTTCGCACGGACTCATGGACTCAGAGAGGGATCCCACCTTTACCGCCTCTACGGGCAGTGTCCTCGAGCTTGACATCGGATCGGGGGATACAACTGAGGGGGGACTAGCACCTCGCCCAGGCGGGCTCACCTGCAAAGCGAACAGGCAGCCTCCTGAGGGATGGGACGGGATGGGAACAATGGGAGGGATAGGCAAGGAAGAGGGAAGGAGGTGACCATGGCCTGACGGTATCATCCCGGCATTTGCTCAAAGACGAATTGGGAAACCACGAAAAACCACGTCGAGGACGGCTGAGGTGGGAATCGAACCCCCTCTACTCATTTGAACGACCCGAGGCTGAGTAGACCCCGTATGAAATGTTAAGTACTTAAAATTTATGCCTCGAAGATAGCATTCGAAACGCTAGACTTTGGAAGTTGATCGAATAAATTCAATGCTATCAGAGTAATAAAGGGTTGTTGTTGATTCTTCAGGGGATTTGCGACATCGTGGTCATGTATCCCCGTGTATTTGGGTATGTGTAGAAATTGTCTGATAACCTGTGTCACTGTGATGTCTGTACTAATGTGAGTATTTGTAATTCATGTAGGATTTGGGTAGGGAGCAGCCGTGGCAGGAATTTGCATCGAGTAGAAATGGGAAACCACGAATACCAACTTCCTGGATATTTGAGGTAGGAATCGAACCCACCTCTTCTCAGTTTTGCCTCACGAGGCTGAGTGTACGCCGTTCCAGCCCTCAGTCCAGAATTGAATCTTTTGGCAGAGCGGGAATTGAACCAGGGCCTCCGCAGTGACAGCTAAGAATGCTAGCCACTACGCAACGAAGTGGACAAATTATTAATAAAGGGGTTAACGAATTGACTCACCTGCTTCTAAGGTCCAAGATTTGATTTCAGTCTCTACCAAGAATTTAAATTATGATAAGAAGGCTGGAACGGGGTCTCACTCTGTTTAATGAGGACAACTGAGACAAGATACAGTAAGTTCGAATCCCAGCTCAGCCATCTTAGGAATGATTTTCCGTGCCAACTCAAGGAAAGTACCAGCTACATCCTTTCCCATCATGACTTCTTTACCAACAAGTACACATTCTACGTAGTACAGTCAGTAAGTTCTGAGACTTGACACCTGGAGGATAGGCCATCACGACCCAATATGTTGCACATGCTGCCGCATTACCTTCACAGAACCACATCCACCTTGGCCGTTATGCACTTTGGCCAACGTTGGTATAGCTGCTGGAAGCACCACTGAAAGCCGTTGGCAGGAAGGTCCCGTATGGCTTCTCTTGTGGCTGTCATGACCTCTTCGGACGACCGAAATCTGCTCCCGCGTAGGAGTGCTTTCAGGCGAGGAAAGAAACAAATCGCATGGTGCGAGATTAGGTGAATAGGGAGGGTGAGGCAAAACTGTCACCTGTTGCCTTGCAAGTTCCTCTTAGACAAGGACAGAGCGATGTGTGAGTGAGTCTGTCAGTCGATCAGTTAGGACACTTTCTTTCCTGTTTCGCCCCCCCCCCCCCAGAATTTCACCCCTCCCTATGGGCCCCTTAAATTGGATTTAAGAAAAAACGGTCAACCACCTATTTACTTATTTATTTAAGCTGATTTTTTTCAGCTGAGTTTTAAACTGCTCGCCTATATCGTTTAAGAGATACACGCTCCATTAGGAATCCTTCAACCCCCACTTTTCACCCCTTCCACCTCGTAATATACACCACATATAAAAACCCTCAGACACATGTCTTCTTATTTTTAATGATGAGTGTATATGCCGAGTATCACATCTCCCAATGAAACCAATCGGGAGATATTGTTATTCAATGAAATGCAGGTCTACCCCCTTAACAACCCTTTAGAACCTGAATATCCAAAAATCCTTCCTTAGTGCGGGTTTTTGACTTACCACGAACATATCCCCAAAATTTCATGTTTCTAACTTTAATAGTTTTGGCTGGGCGATGATGAGTCAGTGATTCATTGAATCAGTCAGTCAGTCAGTCAGGACACTTGTTTTTATATAAGAGACTAGCAGGTACCCACGGCTTCGCTCGCGTCATAGTCGTGTCATATTGTTATTCAATGAAATGCAGGTTTAACCCCGCTAACACCCCTTTAGAACCTGAATATCCAAAATTCCCTCCTTAGTAGACGTTTTCGACACACAACAAACATATCCCCAAAATATCATTCTTCTAACTTTAATAGTTTTGGTTGGTCGATGAGAGTGAATACCCAAAACTCCTTCCTTAGTGGACGTTTTTCTTCCAGAATTTCACCCCTCCCCATGGGCCTCTTAAACTGGATCTATGAAAAAACGGTCAAACACCTATTTTTTCCATTTTTTTTATATTATTAAGCTGATTGTTTTCCTCTGATTTTCAAACTCCTCGCCTATGTCGATTAAGAGATGCACGCTCCGTTAGGGCCGGCCCCGTGGTGTAGGGGTAGCGCGCCTGCCTCTCACCCGGAGGCCCCGGGTTCGATCCCCGGCTCCGTCAGGGATTTTAAAACTGACGTGAGGGTTGGAACGGGGTGCACTCAGCCTCGTGAGGACAATTGAGTAGCTGTCTGACAGTGAGACAGCGCCCCGATCACGAATACCAAGATTAACGGCCGAGGGGACCCGACGCGCTGATCACGCGTCACCCCAATATCTGCAGGCCAAATGGCTGGGCAGCGGTCGCTTGGTCGGCCTTAGCCCGTCATGGGCTGGATAGTGCCAGGGGTTGTTTTTTTTTTTGACGCTCCGTTAGGAATCCTTCAACCCCCATTTTTCACCCCTTTCACTCAAAATATACACCACATCGAAAAACCATTAGACATGTGTCAGCTTATTTTTAATGATTAGGTTATATGCCAAGTATCGCATCCCCAAATGAAACCACTCGTGACATATTGTTATTCAATGAAATGCACGTTTACCCCCTTAACACCCCTTTAGAACCTGAATATCCAAAAATATTTCCTTAGTGCACGTTTTCGACACACAACGAACATATCTAAAAAAATCCTGTTTCTAACTTCAATAATTTTGTCTGGACAATGATGAGTGAGTGAGTCAGTCAGGACATTTCCTTTCATAATTTTGTTTTGAGATTTTTACCCCTCCCCATGAACCCCTTGAATGGGATTTATGAAAAAAAAACGGTTAAACACCCCCCTTAGTTTCGTACTTTATGCCTCTGTCTTTTAAGAGATACTTGCTCCGTTAGGATTCCTTCAACCCCCACTTTTCACACATACACCTCATAATATACACTACATCGAAAAACCCTTCTTATTCTTAATGATGAGTTTATATGCCGAATATCGCATTCGCCAAGATAACCAATCGGGAGATATTTTTATTCAATTGAATGCAAGTCTACCCCCTTAACACCCCTTTAGAACCTGAATATCCAAAAATCCTTTCTTGGTGAACGTTTTCGACATACAACGAACGTAACCCCAAATTTTCATGTTTCTAACTTCAATAATTTTGGCTGGGCGATGATGAGTGGGTGAGTGAGTGAGTAAGTCAGGACATTTTCTTTCATTTATTTATCAGAATTTCACCCCTCTCATATCCCCTCAAATTCGATTTATGAAAAAAAAAACCGGTCGAACGCCTATTTACTTATATTTTAAGCTGTTTTTTTTCGCTGAATTTCAAATTTCTCGCCTTGTCGTTTAAGAGATACACGCTCCGATAGGAATCCTTCAACCCCCACTTTTCACCCCTTTCACCTTATAATATACACCCCATCGAAAAAACCTTAGATATATGTCTGCTTATTTTAAATGAATAGTTTATATGCCGATTATCACATCCCCAAGGAAACAACTCATGAGATACCGTTATTCAATGAAATGCACGTTTACACCCTTAACACATCTTCAGAACCCGAATAAACAAAAATCCTTCCTTAGTTTACGTTTCCGACATACAGTGAACATATTCCCAAAATTTAATGTTTCCAACTTCAATAGTTTGTGCTGGGCGATGATGAGTGGGATATTCAGTCAGGTCATTTTCTTTCAATTATTTTTACCAGGATTTTACCCCTCCCCATGGGCCCCTTAAATTGGATTTATGAAGAAACGGTCGAACAACTATTAACTTATGTTTTAAGCTGTCTTTTTCCCCTGAGTTTCAAACTTCTCGCCTATGTAGTTTAAGAGATACACGCTCCGATAGGAATCCTTCAACCCCCACTTTTCACCCCTTTCACCTTATAATATACACCCCATCGAAAAACCCTTACACACATGTCTGCTTATTTTTAATGATTAGTTTATATGCCGAGTATTAAATCCACAAATGAAACCACTCGTAAGATATTGTTATTCAATAAAATGTAGGTTTAACCCCCTAAAACCCCTTTCGAACCTGAATATCCGAAAATCCTCTCTTAGTGTACGGTTTTGACATACAACGAACAACGAACATATCCCCAAAATGTCATGTTTTTACATCAATAATTTTGGCTTGGCGATGATGAGTGAGTGAGAGAGTGAGTCAGGACTTTTTCTTTCATTTTTTTTCTTCAGAATTTCACCCCTCCCCAAGAACCCCTTAAATTTGATTTATGAAAAAAAACTGTCGAACTCTTATTTACTTATTATTAATCAGTTTTCTCTCCCTGAGTTTGAAGAGTGAGTGAGTCAGTCAATGAGTTAGGACACTTTCTTTCCTGTGTTTTACCCCCCAGGATTTCACCCCTTCCCACGGGCCCCTTAAATTGAATTTATGAAAAAAAAAAAAGGTCGAACACTTATTTACTTATCTTTTGAGCTGATTTTTTTCCGCTGAGTTTCAAACTCCTCGCCTATGTCGTTTAAGAGATACACGCTCCGTTAGGAATCCTTCAACCTCCACTTTTCACCCCTTTCACCTCATAATATACACCACATCGAAAAACCCTCAGACACATGTTTTCTTATTTTTAATGATGTGTTTATATGCCGAGTATCACTTCCCCCAATGAAACCAATCGGGAGTTATTTTTATTAAATGAAATGCAGGTTTAACCCCCTTAAGACCCCTTTATAACCTGAATATCAGAAAATCCTCCCTTAGTGGACGGTTTTGACATACAATGATCATTTCCCCAAAATGTCATGTTTCTAACTTCAATAATTTTGGCTGGGCGATGGTGAGTGAGTCAGGACTTTTTCTTTCAATTTTCTTTATTCAGAATTTCACCCCTCCCCATGAACCCCTTAAATTTCGTTTATGACAAAAACTGTCGAACACCTATTTACTTATTTTTAAGCAGCTTTTCCCCCTGAGTTTGATGAGTGAGTCTGTCAGTCTATCAGTTAGGACACTTTCTTTCATGTTTTTTCCCCCAGAAATTCACCCCTCCACATGAGCCCCTTAAATTGGATTTATGAAAAAACGGTCATACACCTATTTACTTACTTTTTAAGCTGCTTTTTTCCGCTGAGTTTCAAACTCCTCGCTTATGTCGTTTAAGTGATACACGCTCCGTTAGGAATCCTTCAACCCCCACTTTTCACCCCTTTCACCTCACAATATACACCACATCGAAAAACCCTCAGACACGTGTCTTCTTATTTTTAATGGTGAGTTTATATGCCGAGTATCACATCTCTGAATGAAACCAAGCCGGAGATATTGTTATTCAATCAAATGCAGGTGAACCCCCTTAACACCCCTTTAGAACCTGAGTATCCAAAAATCCTTCCTTAGTGGGCGTTTTTGACTTACAACGAACATATCCCCAAAATTTCATGTTTCTAACTTTAATAGTTTTGGCTGGGCGATGATGAGTCAGTCAGTCAGTCAGGACACTTGTTTTTATATAAGAGATTTTCGATTGCAAATACTTGCTTAACATTATAAGGCGTGAGTAGTTATGAATCAATAAAAAATAATCATAAAAAAGCAAGTAACAAATTTTGAACCTGCTTGGGTTTGATCCACGGACCTCTAGATTATGAGTCTAGAACCCTACCATTTAGCTACACACACCCAGTACTAACGTTACGTTAAAAACTAGTTTAGTATAACTGCATAACATATCTTATCATGGAATGAACGATTTAATTAGCGTTTCCTGCCATTTTTATAAAAACGTTGATAATAAATATGTATTATTTTGTTCAGTGCATTCCTAAAAGGATATAAACTTACGAAGTTTCTGAAATATGGATTAGCCAGCAGATACCTATAGTCTCCATTTTAACCCAACGGGACGGCACTGCCCAGCACGATATGGCATGGTCAGCCTGATCTGTTTGTCACTTCTATGGTTACATATTCTATCATAAAGGCTAATATCCTATCGGTCACCTCCTTGACGACAGTTTAAACCTCCCTTTGAAGGATAAGCTGACTTGTTGAATCGTAAGTTACGGTTAGGATATAATACTTGCATGATTCTTACATCCGCCATCTTGAAATTATTTGGTTGATGACCTTGTATTTTGGGCAAAAGGCGCTTCCCACATTGAGGTATATTGTTGAAACATTTGGTAGAGATCGGATGATTGGTTTAGTCGTAATTTGATTTAAGCTCAGAACATTTGGGTGGGCGCCATTTATTTTTAGTTATGATGGAGGAGATATACAACATGAGACCGAGTTGTCCTTTGCTAGTGCTACCTCTGTACCAAATTAGTTTGATTTGTTTTCGTCGTGTTTGAATTGATAAGGGGTATCGATTTGCACACATACACGGCCGCCATCTTCAAGCTATTTTGATGATGACCTTGTAGTTTGGGCAAAGTACGCTTCCTACACGAAGATATATTGTTGCAAAATTGGGTAGAGATCAGACGATTTGGTTAGTCGTAATTTGATTTAAGCTTTGAACATTTGGGTGACCAACATTCCGTTTCCGTCAAGATGGCGGCAATATAAAACATGACAGTGAGATGTCCTTTTCTTGTGATACCTCTGTACCAAATTTGGTTCAATTTAGTTTCGTCATGTTTGAATTGATAGGGGGGAGGGGTTGGCAGATATTCACAATCACACTCAAACACACACACACAAACAACTTTTGGCCCACGTAGATCTCATAAGTCTACATTCATTTTTTTAAACCAAAATCGAATGTTGGCTAATACCAATAGTTCAAACATTTTTCAATAAAAGAGTTCCCTTAAATCAGAAATTTAGGGACAAATAATGTCTTGAAGAAAGGGAATTGACAATTAACAGTTGGTATTTTCAGCTATTAATTTAACTTTAATTGGTAAATATAATGTTTAAGCTATCCATTTCGACTTAAGGGCCGTAATGGTACAGTGGTCAATCATCAAGAAGGACTGAGTTCGATTCCCGGTTAATGTATGTGAGATTTTCGATATGAAATGTTACCTCCTTTAGTTGCGGTGTCCCGTGGCTCATGATCAAGAGATTAGCGGTCATAGAAATCTTCTCAAGTTTCCTTTTATTCCTCGGTTTTGATCGTCCCACGTGTCACAGTACAAGTCACTCAATTCTCAGGTTCCACCAAAAAAGGAAAGGTATCAAATTTATGAATACTAGCGAACCCGTGCGAGAAATCTCACATGATCATAAACCACTTTCCCCAATAGGTTTATAATGAAAGATTTAATGAGAAAGGTTGTTATTTTTTATTTCAACCAACTGATTATAGAACACTATTTACATTTCAGTTAGAATTCCAAGTTCTACGTTCCCTAACTTAAGAAGGCAATCACTGAAAATTGGATCATCAAAACTCTCACCGGTTATTCGATATTTATGAAATTATACGATTTGAGTACTCATTCCTTTGATTATCTGTTTCTGAAATCCATGCAAAATGTTAAAGGAAATACTGTACCTCAGAATGTTAAAATGACATGAAAAAGGCGTCACAGCAGCCAAAATGTGAAGTGGACAGCAATTAAGGAGCGTATTTTCCTTCAGCAACAGTATCTGCAAATGGCACACTTCGCACATTTTTTAAAGTAATTTTTAAAAGAAATTTTACATATTTAAGGAATTAGAGTGCAATTAGTCTATTCTCTTTCATTTGAATGCTCATTTGTCACGATCTGTCGCTTGTAAGCGCCTCAGGAGGGATGTAATTTGTAAAATGAAAAAGGAATAAATGAGAAAAGGATGTGTATGAATAAATATAAATATTTAAATAAACAACATTTTAATGCAGGTATCTTGACGGAGTTGAGGTGAGAGGTTATGATTCCTATTTGTTCAACCATGACCTCTGTCGTGGTCAAGTGTACGAGACGAGACATGGAGAAAAATTGGAAGCAATTACCTTCGACAGACCTGCTGATTATCGGTTTGTTGGCCAATGTCGCTGGGACAAGCCCGACAAACACGAGAGTGAAGTCATCACCTGCTGGTAATGAGAAGGTTAAGTTACACCGTTTCACCTTGTCACACGACATTGATGGAGACGATAATAGAGAATAAAAAATTGGAATAGCACTTCTAAGGTAAGGTGTCGTCAGTCCTTAAGAGATGGTACGAATGAGATGTTTTTTTCTTCTTCGTAGTCAGTTTACCCTCCAGGTATGCTTTTCGCACGGACTCATGGACTCAGAGAGGGATCCCACCTTTACCGCCTCTACGGGCAGTGTCCTCGAGCTTGACATCGGATCGGGGGATACAACTGAGGGGGGACTAGCACCTCGCCCAGGCGGGCTCACCTGCAAAGCGAACAGGCAGCCTCCTGAGGGATGGGACGGGATGGGAACAATGGGAGGGATAGGCAAGGAAGAGGGAAGGAGGTGACCGTGGCCTGACGGTATCATCCCGGCATTTGCTCAAAGACGAAGTGGGAAACCACGGAAAACCACGTCGAGGACGGCTGAGGTGGGAATCGAACCCCCTCTACTCATTTGGACGACCCGAGGCTGAGTAGACCCCGTATGAAATGTTAAGTACTTAAAATTTATGCCTCGAAGATAGCATTCGAAACGCTAGATTTTGGAAGTTGATCGAATAAATGCAATGCTATCAGAGTAATAAAGGGTTGTTGTTGATTCTTTAGGGGATTTGCGACATCGTGGTCATGTATCCCCGTGTATTTGGGTATGTGTAGAAATTGTCTGATAACCTGTGTCACTGTGATGTCTGTACTAATGTGAGTATTTGTAATTCATGTAGAATTTGGGTAGGGAGCAGCAGTGGCAGGAATTTGCATCGAGTAGAAATTGGAAACCACGAATACCAACTTCCTGGATATTTGAGGTAGGAATCGAACCCACCTCTTCTCAGTTTTGCCTCACGAGGCTGAGTGTACGCCGTTCCAGCCCTCAGTCCAGAATTGAATCTCTTGGCAGAGCGGGAATTGAACCAGGGCCTCCGCAGTGACAGCTAAGAATGCTAGCCACTACGCAACGAAGTGAACAAATTAATAAAGGGGTTAACGAATTGACTCACCTGCTTCTAAGGTCCAAGATTTGATTTCAGTCTCTACCAAGAATTTAAATTATGATAAGAAGGCTGGAACGGGGTCTCACTCTGTTTAATGAGGACAACTGAGACAAGATACAGTAAGTTCGAATCCCAGCTCAGCCATCTTAGGAATGATTTTCCGTGCCAACTCAAGGAAAGTACCAGCTACATCCTTTCCCATCATGACTTCTTTACCAACAAGTACACATTCTACGTAGTACAGTCAGTAAGTTCTGAGACTTGACACCTGGAGGATAGGCCATCACGACCCAATATGTTGCACATGCTGCCGCATTACCTTCACAGAACCACATCCACCTTGGCCGTTATGCACATTGGCCAACGTTGGTATAGCTGCTGGAAGCACCACTGAAAGCCGTTGGCAGGAAGGTCCCGTATGGCTTCTCTTGTGGCTGTCATGACCTCTTCGGACGACCGAAATCTGCTCCCGCGTAGGAGTGCTTTCAGGCGAGGAAAGAAAAAAATCGCATGGTGCGAGATCAGGTGAATAGGGAGGGTGGGGCAAAACTGTCACCTTGCAAGTTCCTCTTAGACAAGGACAGAGCGATGTGCAGGAGCTTTGTCGTGTAGCAACAGCCAAATCTTTGTACGCCAAAGCCCAGGTCGCTTACGGCGAATTGCATCGCGTGAACGGTCAAGGATCTCCTTGTAGCGGGTTTTGTTCACCGTTGCACCGTCTGGTAGGAATTCCATGTGAACGATTCCATTTGAATCAAAAAACAGTCCCAGCATCACCTTGCCTTTTGACCTGTCCTGTCGTGTTTTTTTTCTGCCGTGGTGATGATGGCATTTTCCAGGTGGCTGATTGTCGTTTCAGTTGCGGTTCATAAAGGAAACACCATGTTTCGTCTCCCTTTATTATCCGGTTGAGGAACGTCGGATCACCATCAGGTCCGTCTGGCGCATTCAAATCACCGTCACAACAAGAGCCGTACGTCTGCTGCCAGTGCATGCACTCACCTGTCTCTTGCAGTGACGAGAGACTAACTGACATGGTACTATACCACGGCGCCACCTATGCTCCATAGTGCCCCACAACGCCGTCTTGCGGTCAGTCTCAGAACTTAATGACTGTACGACGTATAACATGAACCACAATAACACAGATCATAAGGCATTTTAATACACACTTAAGTACATGGGACTAATGACCAATATATACCAATCCATCAGGTGATACAACAACACTATACACTCACTGACAATAAAAAGTTACGCACCCAGAACAAGTGGTGGAACGAAATGAAATTGCGCTAGTCTAGCTTTATTTGAATCACCGTTGACGAGTTCATGAAGTAAAGGTAGGGAGTTTGAGGCCAACTTCTACGTCATATCCTCGTCAACGAAGATGGTAGAAAAGTTCAATGATAGAAAAATGTGGGGCAGTTTTTTGTAAGACAACACTAATAGTGGGTAAATAACACTAACTTGATGTTGCACGCAAATTATATACGAACATCGGGAACTACTGTATAGAAAGAAATCAGTGTTAGCAGTTAGCAAAAAACCAGTGTAGTATCGGTAAAGCAGAAATAACCATAAACTAGTTCCAAAGAGAATCGATCATCCCTACTCCTGGTTGGAGACAGAGTTTAAGTAGCGTGCGTATGGACTCATCATTCTATTTAGTTCTATCTTATTCTGTGAGGTTCTTTTCTGTTCTATTAGGTTATTTATTTATTTATTTAATCGTATGTTGATTGTTACTTACAATATGCAAAAGACATAAGACACAATTACACAATGCTTTTCAGTCAACTAATTGTATTGGGAGTGAGACTAAACAAGTCGTCAGGAAGTCCAGACTATGATTGGAGAGGGCAGCGTTGCACTAGATGTTTAATCGTCTGTTCTTCCAGATCACACTCGCACATTGGTGAGCTGATCCGTCCCCACTTGTACCTAAAGACGTTACAGCAGCCATGCTCAGTCCTTAGCCTGATGAGCTGGCACCAAAGGTTCCTCCGTAGGTCAAAACCTTTTGGCTTCTTAGTGGGTTCCAGACGGTGGGCTTATGTTCCCAATGTTTTTGATGACATTAGGTTCATATCAATTCTATTAGGCTTTTTTTCTATTGTATTCTGTTTTATTATATTCGGTTCTATTATTTTATATTCTTTCCTTTTATATTCCATGGTTCATTTCTAATTCATTCTGTTCCTTTCTATTCTGTTTTATTCTACTCTTTTCTATTACATTAGCTTCTTATCTATTCTGCTCTGTCCTATTCTGTTCCTTTATGTTATATTAGGTTCTTTTCTTGTCTATTTTATTATGTTCTTTTCTATCCTTTTCTATTGTATACTATTCTCTTTTATTCAATTCTGTTCATTTCAATTGTATTAACCTTTTATAGGGCAGAATAGTCCAGAAGTAAATTTATTTTATTTGTATTTATTTACATTTAATTATTTTAGCCTAATTATAATTATCATTAATTTTTTCTTTAAAATTTTAATGCTCATAATTACTTTTATAATATTACAATAAAGATGGGAAATTATTACAAATCTAATTTTTTAAGGTTATTTATTTTCAAAATTCAAAATTATTAAACAATTAAAAATAGAAAACAATTAAAATTAATAACTAAAGAAAACCAGGATAATAAGAATTAAAATTAAAAATTCATTATTTTTATTACAATGTTTTATTTTTTACTTTTATTTTAATTGTTTTAGGTAGATTTCATCAGAAAGCTAACTATTGCAATGGGTACCATGTTTCTACTTCCGGAAAATGTTGACATATCTTCGCGTTTCACATCCCCTACACCCCAAAACCACCGTCAGTTCAAAAGTTTATATATAATTTATATATATATCACTTTCTTGTGGACACGATAACTACCGCAATTTTGCACCAATCACTTTGAAATTTTTACATAATATGTATCCCTATAAAATCTCGGTCAAGTTCGTTAATGGGCACAATCGGTCGACGGGGGTGAAAATGGAGGGCTTTTTTTTTTCGAAAAAGTGAAATATCGCTATTACTCTCTTAATATTTGAAATATCGAATCCATTCAAAGTTCATGCTAGGCGTCGGATAAGGCCCAAAAATTTATGTTTGAAGAGGTTTTTGATAGCACCAACCATTGACCAAAGTGGGTTTTTCGGGAAACATTAATCATATCTCTCTTAATAGGCACAATATCAAAACCGTAAAAAATGGACAATATTCCCCTAATAATTACTTAACACTTTTGCCTGAAATAATTTTTGATATGACCCACCATTACGCCAAGGGATGAGAAAAATTATTTCGGAATTATAAGAAAATGCCAAGAGCTATCAGAGGTTGCCATGACAACACTACTAAATTTACGAGGGATGAGCCATCAGACGTTGCCATGACAACGCACTTGCACGAGATCACATTCAGTTTTCCATCTGACTAAGTGAGAAGCGGCTTCGGTGACGTAACTGGTAGCATGCTGAACTTCTATACCCAAGTTCGCGGGTTCAAAGCCGGCCGAAGTCGTCGGATTTTCTAAGAGCGCTAAAAATTCCTCAGTATGCTAACCTTTGGAGGGGAAGATCCAACGTTCGTTGCGAGTTGCTGGGTGCGGTGGCATCTAGTAGCCAAGTTCACAGCTAGGTGTCGTTGACGGTAGTCTCTGGTAGCAACATTAGGAACTACTGCTTGAAATTGACCGTCTGCAGTCCTTACCTGAATTACAGACTAATACAGCCATCACAATTCACACCGATTTTCAGACA